>PVHX01000375.1:0-321314 GCA_004024805.1 Geosciurus inauris | reverse complement strand
ATTAAGGCTTCAGTGGTGAACACCTATTCATAGGTCAATCCTCACAGAACCAAGAAAGTAATGAGAGAAGTAGACAACAAATACTTACAATCTGTGATAAGTGCATAAAGAGAAAAATTCTTGAGCCATCTATGGGATAAAGGATAAAAGCATACTCTATCTCTCAGAAGCTCTTTGAGTCCCTGGAGAATTAAACTTGGCCTCCAAAAAGAATATCCCCACCTCCTGCCTCAGCCTTCCTCTTCAGCTGAGCAGATGCTCATCAGGAAATAAAATCTCATCCTTGATGATGGAACTGGTAGTGCTTTCAAAGTAGGCCAAAGAATTTGGAGCTTGTCTAACCAGAAATTCTTACCCACTCCCAAAAAATGCATATCCTGTTCATCCAAAGAATGATAATTAGCACCTGCTTCTACCACTGAACTCCTATGGGATCAGGCAAGTTCCTGTCACAGTTCCTCTGGTCTGTCTTGGCCACTGCTCTCTAATGAACCACATTAGTCACGTGATACACCACCTAATCTACAGGAGAGGGTGTTGCAGGACTCAGACGTAGGTGTGACTGCCCCAACAAAGCCATGAGAGAGTGCGTAAGGAAGGGATGGAGCTACAACAGAGCCAGGGAGGTAATCCAATTAATTTGACAGCCACAGATTCCTCCCCAGAAAGATTATAGCATCATAGAATACTGAAGCTCAGACATACCCTAGAATTGCCTAATCTGAATGCTGTTAATGCTTTGGGAATCACTGACTCTAGGTAGAATTTATCAAAAGCAGTAGACTCTCCTCAGAAAAAGTATATACAGCAAGTTTCACATGCAACTTTAGGAGATTGGTCACAGACTCCATGACGCCCAACTAAAAATCTCTGGTAGTCTTACCATCCCCCAACCCCCCCCCCACACAAATATATATGCTTTATAGATTAAGACACTGTTGTCCAGCAAAACGAGCTTTTCCAAAGATCTCACAGGTTGGTAGCAGAGATACAGGCTCCAAACTCCTAATTCTAGTCCATGGGACTTATCCAAGCGCACTGCCATCATTCGAACACTTCCTTAGAAAGATGTTTTGGGACTGACATTTTCCAGGGCCATTGTCCTTCATCTGAGCATTCCTGCTCATGAATGGAGCTCTGTCTGCTGTGTCTTTTTTGGCAAGATGGGCAACCATATCCCCTTTAATTGGTAGCCTCTTTCTTAGGGATAATGACTTTACCTACTCAAAATACTTCCAGGCAAAAGTTAAAAGGGGTTGGAGAGCCTTTGACAGCACATCTTCACCAGAGCACCACCTGGTGGAGCGTTGCAATAAATCCTACCTAAGCAGGGGAAAGCCTAGGTCACCGGGAGTGTTTACCATTTCTTCCATCTTTGATGCCAGGAAAGCAAATATCCAGATTTTTTCCCCCGAAGATTCTTTTAAACATCACCAAATAAAACTAGATTCAAAAATTAAATGATTACCTGAAAAACTCACACTTTTATTTCCTAGTTCTTCATACAAAGTTAATGCTCCAGTCCACCTAACTGGAGATAAATCAGAAAGCAACAGGAAAAAGTATTTCTCCTGGAAAAATCATTGCCAAACTGCATTTGGCAAATAGAAAGGACCTCAAGTTAGTGGCATTTTCTTAGGCCATCATCTCATTATTTACAGGCAATGGAATTCTGTTTCTACCTCTGCCATCTAGGGGCTATATATACTCCTGGGTAAATTATTTAATTGCTCTTGTCCGGGACATAGAGATAATCAGAAGCAATGACTATAGCACTTTATCATTGATTAATGTTATCACACTAAATTTTTTGCATCTTGGTTTCCACTTCTTTAAAATAAAGGAGATGATATTATTTATTTCCTAAAGTTATTGTGAGGACTTAATTATGTAATTTATTCAATTTTATGACATTTTTATGATAACTGGCATGACATGGGATTTGTCAGAATAAACTCATCATAGTACCTGAAACATCTGAAGTGACAAATAGTTTTTTCTCAAAGACATTGGTTGTTAGGTACTTGCCTGAAATATACATGTCAAGCATTCCATCTAGGACTAGGTTCATACTACATACTTAATAGCTTTCATTTAGTAAGATGCATTGTATAGAAATAACTTAGTGGTAACAACATAACTCCACAGATTATAACATCATTTAAAATTTGCATAATATCAAGACATAGAGAAATCAGATATTAGGAAAGGGAGCTGAGAGAATATCAAATTCACCTGCTATCTTTATAGATGATGAAAGTGAGGCTCAATGGCTTAGGGAATCGCTCAGGGACACACAGTATGCATGGCAGATCACTTCAGAACAAAAACTCAGGATCCTAGTTTTTAGTTCTATCTCCTATTAAAACAATCAATTGAGAGGAAAAGAAAGAAAACACTTTGAGTTAAATGCCTAGGAAAAGCCTTCGTTTTACTCAAGTTAGATGGGTTATGTAAGTTTAAACACTGGGTGTAACATCTTAGGCTTTATCCATGGATGGAAAGGACCAAATTTCCAAAGTCAAACTCTAGTGGCCATCAGTCACATCTCTCTTATCTGGGAAGCCCAAGTCCAAACCCATCTTTTTATGTGGCCAAACCTATCTATCCTAGCAGCATCTGTCATCAAGGACATGTGGCACCATACCACCTGAGGTCTGAGACATTTTCAACAAATGATAGTTTCATACTACTGGGATGGAGTAGCAGCAGACAAGATACCAAGCCCAGCACTGACAATATTAATCAAGAAGTTGCCAGAAAGTTTAAAAGATATGATCCCAGCTTCTACAGACCCTCCCATACCCTGGGACAGACCTCAAAAAATTGGTTCATAACATCTTTTGGTTTTGCACATTTTTCAAAAGCACAGTAAGTTCACCATCATCAGTTAAGGCATCTGTTATTTCTACTCTGACTTCTGGTCTGTCACTCTTCCCTTTGTGTTTAGTGCTATTGAATGGTAATGGGTATGTTGGGGATCTACAAAAGGGAGAGTTGAACAGGGGATGGTTCTCTCTTAATGGAGAAGAGTTTAGTGGTTCACAGTCACTTGTATATTGTAAAATACGTTGCTGTTTCCCACCCCAGTGTAGTAACAACCTGCAGAAATACCACCCTCCTACAGGAATGACTTGCCATTGCCCGCTATGTAGACACATTCAATGTCATGACAAGAAGTTAGAGCATGAAGGAGTTCTATGGCGGCTGACATGACAGATGACTGAGGAGAGGAGAAGCAGCAAGGCATGAGCACAAGGACCCAGGCACAAGTCTGGACTTGGGACAACACAGGTGGAGGAAAACTTGACAAAACACAAGTTCTCGCCTATAAGAATACAGAGTTCCCTAACACATACAATTGCAAATGCACTATATAACTTCCTTCTTTTATCTTTTTTTTTTTTTTTTGATGAGAAACAAGTGAAGCAGAATATATAGAAATTTGAAATTCCTGAGTTTGCAGGGCAAAACTTCATTCAGTATTAAAGAGGCCATGTTATACCTTTGTATGAGGTGCCATATTTGATGTTTCATCAGAAATAAAAAACAGATTTTGGTCAACTATATGAATCTAAAGATTAACTTATATTTCTATTAAAATAATAAAATCTATTGCCATATGAAAGGATAATCAAAGAAAATACAGACTCTTGGGCAGGGGAAAAAAGGATAAAGCACTTTGATAAAAAAGAAACCTTTTAGATTATTTTGAGGAGTTATATAGTGTTTTCAACTTTTTAAAAGTTATAATTTCTGGTGAGTTTTTCATTTTAAGTAAATGTTCATTTTATAGATATTTTTATAATCATTTCTTTCTCTTCTCCTGGTCCTTGAAGAAAATACTACATATAAACTTCAGCATTATAAAGCCTATATCTCCACCCTGGGCAGGGCAAAGAGAAAGAAGGACAGGAGGGGACACAGAAAACAAGACAGAGATAGAAGGAAAGAAGAAAACCCATAAATACAAAGTGTCAATCTCAAGGGGATCAACTAGTTTGAATGTACCTTGACCTCTCACTAGGTCTTTTACCCCCTGGCAAACAAATGACCATTTTTTATTTTCATTTGACTTCTCTTTGCATCTGATTTCCTCTAAAGAAAGACAGTGAAGTCTGACTATAAGCTCATTTTCCTATTCATACTTAAACATAAAATAGCATCTATTTTGTTAGGTCCATGGGCTGAATGGTTCAACTACTGCAGACATTTTCTTTGATTAGCCCTTTCAGAAGTAAATACCTTCACTTACCCCATTAGGGTAAGAGTCCATACCAGGCAAGAGTCAACAGGATTTCAAGTCACTCCATGGAAAGAGTAGCAGCAAGATATAGGATATTTGGCTAGCAAAATCAAAAAGCAGGCTTTTCAAATGATGGTTCTCAAGCTGAGGTTGTGGCTCAGTGGTAGAACACTTATGAGGCACTGGGTTCAATTCTCAGTACCACATATAAATAAATAAAAATGAAGGTCCATTGACAACTAAAAACTATTTTTTAAAAAATGGTGGCTCTAAATAAAAAAAAGTAAAAGTAAAAAATATTTAAATGATGGTTCTATAGTATATTAAGGAAAACGTTTAGTGGCATTAAAATATTTCAATTTCTGCTGATTTTGGTAATGACAACCTTTCTCTCAGATTCACTCTGAAGAATAATTTTCTTAGCATCATTTTTTTCATTACAAAATGTTCCCTCTAGATTCTCCTTGTGTTCTTTAATATGTTATTACTGATGGGGAAACAGGATGTTGTTACATAATAATAATTGTGTGTGTACCATCCACACAATTTTATTCTGACCAAGCAGAACTGTATGTCTGAAAGCACATGCCAGAAGAAAAGAAGCTTGCCAGGGTCATAGTGGCTTCAATTGGCCCCATCTTCAATTTCTCAACAAATTATGAAAAAAAGAAAAGAGAAGAAAACACCAACCTTGATTCTACAAAGAAGCAACAATGCCTAGAAGCATAGGCAAAGATGAAATGGTTTGCTGACAGGCCTAATACAATAATATTGTCTGTTCAAGATATTCTGGCCACCCTGGACTCCTATAGGAAAATGGTAAATTTTATGCTCAACATTGTAGCACACGAAGGGTTAACACCACATGACCTTGGACTGATGGAAGATTGTAGAGTGTAAGATTTTCAGATATGAGCAATCACAATGTAAAGAAATATTCTGTGAGGTTGGGCAAAAGAACACAAAAGGAGATAAGAGCTGTCATTCTTTGGCCTGGTGCCAGCATCTGAGACACTTGCCATATGGAGCTCTGAATCCACTCAGTGAAACTTAGTGTTACTCAGAAGTTCTCTGAATATGAAAGGAATGTCCCAACTTGATGGAAGAAGGACAGAAAAGGTCTCCTCAGGGACTTCTTAATCCATGCCCATAGTTTCTCTGGGAAGAACAGTTTCATGCTTCATTATCTCCCTTAGTCATGGCTTGTTAATTGCGAGAAATAGAAATCTATTCAAAAAAGCAAAAGAAAGGATATTCAGCAAAGAGAATGAATGAACTGTTGCCGTTTTTAACTATACGGTGACTTCCACAAGCAAAATGTTATGCAAAAGCTTCCAGAGACAAAATTGTTCAGAGTGGAAAGTGTAGGGCTCCGTTTATACAAAGAATGCAAAACTATCCTATAGTGTGATAACAAGAAGAAGCCATTGCAGTTGTCTGGGTGGCATGGACAATATTGAGAGCAATAAGAATAGAAACAAGTAGCTCTCAAAAAAGATAGTATTCTAAAAAAAGAGGTCAGGCCCTGGGTTCGATCCTCAGCACCACATACAAAGCAATAAAATAAAGACACTGTGTCCATCAACAACTAAAAAATATTTAAAAAATAAATAAATAAAAAATAAAAACAAATTAAAAAAGAGGTCATGGACCAGAAGTTGTTCTCTGATCCTTCAATTATCCAAAAGCAGGAAATTAGGGGTGCTGCCAGTTAGGAGCAGCTAACTCAACATGAAGAACATTTCAAATCAGCACTAACTCCTGCCACCCTTACCCCTCTCTCATTTATAGACCAAATTGTGGATTCTAAAGGAGGCTTTTTGTCTTACGGCCCACCAAATGTAACGAATGCTCTGCATTGAGGGAGTATGGATCCCCAGAGAATCTCACAATCCAGTTAGAGGAAACAGAACACTAAAAAGATTGCAAACAGAAGTAAAATA
This sequence comes from Geosciurus inauris, assembly GCA_004024805.1. NCBI lineage: Eukaryota > Metazoa > Chordata > Mammalia > Rodentia > Sciuridae > Geosciurus > Geosciurus inauris. Next base: position 315,125 of record PVHX01000375.1, on the reverse strand, counting down.
ATGAATAACCCCTCCTGAATTTAAAACAGAATCAATCTGGAGAAGTTATAGCATATTGAAGGAAAGGAAGCTCACGTTTATAGTGGGAGATATAGATAACTAAGACTCATGAATCCAGCAAGGACATTAATAATTCAAGAACATTTTCATAGTAAAATTAAATCACTTGTGTAGCTATATCTGCTTTTCACATGTGGTTTAGAACTGGCAAGCAAGCATGATAGAATTCACTAAGGTAAGTAAATGAAAAGAAAAGGTAACATGAAGGAGAAAGATGAGAAGCGAGAGGGGTCTACCAGCTATAGAAGTATCTTAATGGGCCAGTGAGTGATGGAAAATGGAGAAGTACATCAATAATTTATACATTCTTTGCTATCAATTGCATGCATGGTGTATTAGCTATCAGCATTTACATCAATGTTTTTTCCCACATATTATGGCCATAAATGCATAGTTTAATTGGATGGGGAGTGGAATATCATGGCTATGGGTTAGCAGATAGAGTTTGCAACAGATTATTGAATCATGGTTTAACACTGGATGAAAAACTAGACCAATGATCTAGTTATTCTGCATCTGCATGTCTTAAATCACTAGCAGAAAGAGGCTGAGTTGTTAAGAGTGGACCCTTCAAGAAAAATAAGGCTTTGGGGACAGACAGTAGAAATTCCAGAGGTATCAAAAAGTATAATCCAGTAAAACCAATATGCTGGGTTGTTTGCTATTAACTTCTGCTCTTGCTTTGGAAGCTCAATTTTTGAACTCTCTTTCCATCAGCCTTTGGGTTAGTTTAGTTAAAGAAAAGTGCTGAGGAGATTGGAGAGCAGATGGAAAGAAGAATCCAAGATATTCTTCCTTTTTCATGTGCTTTGGGCAGGGTCTCTGGAAGATGCTGAAGATGACAGGCAGAGGGCTTCACAGTTGGATTTAAAATCCTCCATTACAGGGACAGAGATTCCAAAACCTAGGTCCAGCAACCCCAACTACAATCACAAGACTGGTTTGTGATGAATGCATATTGACTGAACTAGTTGGAGGCCTGTTTTCCCACAGATCCATTCTTTGCTCTTTTCTTGATCTGCTCTTTATCTTGGAAGAAAAAAAAAATTGATATCCTCTGGCTGAAATTTCCAATAACACATATAAGCTGACTTCTGGTTGACTTTGGCCATTGGAAGACACTATGGGAGACCGGAGGGTAGGAGGAAGAGAAAAACCAGTATATCCATCCCCCACCCTCACTCCGTCACTACCTGGGGCAGCACCCCTGCCCATGGCTGCATCTTCTTGGAGGGTTCAGCTTTTTCTCTGTAGCCACTCTGCCTTCCATCATGTGACTCTCATCCTTAGACACCAGTGAAACCACCTCTTCCCTCTGTCCTGTCTACAGGTGGCAAAGGATTTCATTTGTTGCTGACTACCGGGTTATCTCTTCTACCTTGATAAGCTCCCCAGAGCTTCCCTCATTTGTATAACTGATTTCCTGTATTTTAGTTTCTCTCTTTTAAATACTCCAATGGTTTCTGGTCCCCAGCTCCACCCTGAATAATTTATCAACTCCATTCAGACACAACAGAGGCCAGAGACACTTAAACCAAGTAGCAATTAGCAACTAAAATTCTTCATCCCAGATCCAAAATCCAGGTTCATATACTTTCCCTGAGGTCAACCACAGGACTAATGCTTCTCCTTCCAAGCCAGAGAGCATCCAAAGAGGAAGCTGTCAGAAAATTTCATAATAGTAGTGCTTTCTCTTCCTGTATCTGAGAACCCCAAACTGAAATCAACCCTCATTGCTCCTCTTGTACTCATACAAGAGTAAGTGGTTGGTGGAAGTTCAAGGTTTAGAACACTTAGACAGCTGTGACTCCATATGGTCCAGAAAGTCAGACTTTAAATCAGGTTTTAAATCTTAAAGAGAGAAACACTAGCTTTTGTATCAGGACCAATCTCAGACCTCTGCTTGACTGACTTCCAACAGTAGAATCAATCCCAAGCCAAAAATAAATAAACAAAACAAAACAAACAACCTCATGCAAGCTATAACTAAGGTCCTGACTACCTTTCAGGAGAAAAGTGAAGATAGTTCCAGTTATCCCACAGTAATATTAAACCCTTTTTAAAGTAAATCTGTAGGAATGGAGGGACAAACAAAGGAATGGAAAGGGAACTTTTCAGACAAAAGCAATCCAGTGTTATAGGGGGGGCCGCAAACAGCTATGCTGCATGACCAAATTCAGAAATAATAAAATATTAGACTGCTTATGGTGTTAGTCCAATCAAAAAAATGGTAGAGGGCTGGGGATGTAGATCAAAGGTAAAGTTTTTGCCTAGCATGTGTGAGGCCCTGGGTTTGATCCCTAGAACCACAAAAAGAAAAAAAAAAGTAGGTATCATAAAGCTATCAACTTCATCTGCAAGAAAGCCGGGAGAAACTTCTAGATACACTCAGAATCTCCCCCATGGTGACAGCACCCCACCTCTTCACTATTGTGATGACCAAGTATTAATTACATTGAAGAACTTCACCCATGCAAAAAGTCTTTCTCTAGTTTCAACGAAGATGTATTGGAAGATTTGGGGGGAAGATTTGGAGCCTCAGACTGGGTACAATCCAGTTAACAGGGAGAAAATAAGGATGAAGATAGGTGCCTGGATAAACCAGGTAATTCAGTACTCCAAGAATTGACTTTGGTGATTCCCTAGTTGCCTAAAGAATAGGATGAGAGGTTGAAAACTAATCTTATAAGCTAGGAGAAAGTTATTTCTTTTCAATAACTAGGTTGTGGGCTATGCAATTAGAAAGTGTTCTAACGATCTTGCTTGGTTAGAAGCAATTTAAGAGATCCCTTAGCACCCTTCATAGTCTGAATGTGGTACTGATTATGGTGGGGTCAAGGACTTCACTACTAGAATATGTGTGGAACACACAAGACTAAAAATGATAGGTCACTACACCAGCTTGAGGTTTAAAATGCACGAGAGTGTATGGTAGAGTAGACAGAAGTTTCCAGTATTAGCTAAAACTACTGGATATCATAGGCAACTTTGCAGAACAAGACAAGGATGAAGCCTCCATTCACCAGCAGGTCTTTTCAGTGTGGCCTTCAACAGGAAAGGACAACACTGCCCCGGGGGGTGTCAGGTAGGCTTCATCCCAGTGAAGAATGTGGGACACAGAATGTAGCCAGGTCTAGGATAAATCTCTGCCCATGACCTCTGGAGACATCTCACTGTTCATTAAGATACTGTGTCTTATCAAAGTTTACACTCTTATTGCTGAACTTCTTATCAATTTGTGTTTCAGAATTAAAAATCCTGAGTCTTTTTTTTAAAACAGGAAGACCACTAAGAAAAACCTCAGCTCCAGAAATGTCAGTATCTTTAGACCTTTTGAAGAGAAATGGAAGAAACCAGAATCTATGAGGCTAGTGAATCCTCCCTCAGGAATTTCTTGTCTTAAATTGAGCAGTTGTGATTATGTATATAGAACTCACCTTGCAAACTATGAAAAAATAATCTTTTCTGTGTATCTTCACTAATATCAAGATGAACACTATGAAGTAGCTGAATTATTATCACTTCTGACTCCATTACTAATCAGGATTAAGCAATAGACATGCAGACTTTCCGTCCTATAAATTCCACAACTTGGCCACTGATGTCACAGGAACAAATCTAGGATCCAAGACCTGAGGGGCTGTTTCCTCTGGAGACTATATGGCCTACTTACTGCACCATCTGTAGGTTTGGAGTCTTCTTTTGCTGCCTCATTTGGGTGAGTGGGATTGTGTAGGACACGTATAGTAGGATATATATATAGTGAGACAATTTGGAGCTATAGCCACATTGTACAGGAAAAAAAGATGGTGGAATGGTAAAATCCTTTGAAGAGTTTGTAATAGAATTGCAAGTGTCAAGAATTTCACACTAATGAGTGATAATGTTGTAGGATTCTTGGGAGACCAGTAAATGCCTTTAGAAGTGGTTGGTTCTGGACCAGAACACAATATAGCACATTTGGAAAGGTCATGTACAATGGAGCTAATTAAATTGTGAGATATAGATATAGATATTAAAACAATAAAATCCTTTTAAATATATTTTTTATATATTCTGGTTACAAGTTCTCTATCCAATATATGATTTGCACATATTTTTCCCAATCCATGGCTTATCTTTTATTTTATATATATATATTGGTTCAAGATGGCAGAAGAGGTTCAAGAAAAATGGTACTTACTCTTGAAAAATTCATTAAAAAATAGATTATCAAATATCACAGTATTGGTCAGCAATGACTTTTGTATTTAACCAATTTTTATTAATTTTAACTTGTTAAATTACTTTTCTAAATTAGTGTATGGTGAAGTTGACTCTTTTCTTTTGATGTATGATTCTATGAAATTTTAAACATATATTGATTAATGTAACCACCACCACAATTAAGATTCAGAAAAGTTCTACCATCTATAAAAGCCCTTCATGAGGCCCCTCTATATTCATACTCTTCAGCTATCTCAGATCTCTGAAAGCCTTTAATCTATTCCCCATTCACATAGTTTTCTTTTTCTAAGAATTTCATATAAGTAGAATCACATCATATGTAAACTTTGAGACTGATTTCTTTTACTCAGCAGAATGCCTCTGAGATACATCCAAGTTGTTTCAGGTACAGCAGCTCATTCTTTTCTATTAATGAACAGTATTTCATTGTATGGATGTACCACAGTTTATGACCTGCTGGAGAATATTTGGGTTACTCATAGTTCTTGGCAATTCTGAATAAAGCTGCTATAAATATTCAGACCAAATTTATTTATTTATGTATTATGTGTGTGTGTGTGTGTGTGTGTGTGTGTGTGTGTGTTACGAGGGATGCAACTCAGGGCCTTGTGCACACTAGGCCAGTGCTCTACCACAGAATTATACCCTCAGTCCCCACATAAAGATTTTTGCTTGAATGTATGTTTTCATTTCTCTAGGGTAAATACCTGGAAGTGAGATTACTAAGTTATGTGCTAAGTGTACTCCTAACTGTAAAAGGCAGTAGAAGCCTATCTTCTACAGTTGTGCCATTTTGCCTTACTCAGCAATGTGTGGGAATTCCAGTGGTGCTGCCTCCTTATTGCACTTGATGTTGTCAGTGTGCACAGAGGTATCTTGTAACTTTAATTTGCATTTTCTGGCAGCTCAGAGTATTGAACAGCTTTTCATTTGCTTACATTTCATCTCTATATCCGCTTGAGTGTATATATGTTCAACATTTTTTTTTCCTTTTCTTTTTCTTTTTTCTTTTGGTACCGGGGATTGAACTCAGAGGTATTCGACCACTGAGCCACATCCCTTAGTCTTATTTTGTATTTTATTTAGAGACAGAGTCTCATTGAGTTGCTTAGCGCCTCGCTTTTGCTGAGGCTGGCTTTGAACTTGCGATTCTCCTGTCTCAGCCTCCCAAAGTGCTTGGATTATAGGTGTGAACCATCGTACCTGGCTTGTTCAATATTTTTGTCTTTTTTTTAATGAAGTGTTTTTTTCTTAATGTTGAGCTTTTTAAATACATTTTTATATATTCTGGTTACAAGTCCTTTATCCAATGTATGATTTGCACATATTTTTCACAATCCATAGCTTATCTTTTATTTTCTTAATGAGTGTTTCTTGAAGATAAATGATTTTAATTTTGATAAAGTCCAATTTATTTCTTCCTTTATGAATCTCCACAACTGGAAGATCCCAACTGATCTATAAATATTTCTGCAGTGTTTCTGATCTAGTCAGGAACTCTTTTTTGCTTTGGTCTCTTGTCTAAGAATTCCTTTGTGTACATACTCATTTAGCTCCAGGTTACGAAGATTCTCTCCTATTTGCCTCTAAATGTTATAGTTGACAATACTGTAAGATTTGGCAACAAATTATTAAAAGTATTCTGTGATTTTTAATTGGTTGTATGGAATTTATAATAGAGAATACTAGAATGCTATGTGTTTGAATTACTTTAACTTTGTTACATACTTTTAACATCAGTAAAATGTATAATAAATAAATTGTGTGTGTGTGTATACAAGTAAATGTACACTTTCTGGAAAACCGGTTATCAAACATTTGCCATCCCAGCAGTACCCTGAGTACCACCATAAGGTACACACTGGTGGTTTTGAGCATAGATTTTGCATTTTGGTACATGTGGAGTCAGTTCCCTAGGCATCACTTACTGGTTGTTTAATTTCATGTGAGTTAGCTAAATTTTCTTGACTTCAGTTTAATTATACATAAATGAGTAAATGGATGTAGAAATGACTTTGGGGGATTGTGTTACAAACCAAATCATCTAAATGCTAAATAGGGCTTAGAATAATTACTGGCATATAATAAACTTTCAAAAAGTGTCAATTATTACATATTGGACCATATTTTAAGACCCAGTGTTCATAATAGTTACTTTGGATTATGTCAGAAAGAATATGTTTTGATCAATACATTTTATTTAAAAACTAAAAAGCAACATGTTTTAGATTGATTTCATTCAAAATTGTTTAAAATAAAAGATTTTTAAAAGAGTTTGATTTATAGAAGTTGTCTAGAAAATTCCCTTGGCTAAAAATAATAAATTATTTCCCTGTGGTTCCCAAGGTGCATTTTAACACACCAACCGTATTCCCTCTTCACAACCAGCAGATACCAGTTGACCACAGCATATCTGATCTAGCCAGAAGCTCTTTTTGTTTATGGTAAGCCAGAAGTCACTTTTCCTTGTCTTAAAAAATCAAATTAAAGCTGCCCTATGACTTCTTGACCTCAAGGGAAGCTGATCAGCCCAGGGGAAGTCTAAGGAACTCCTCTGCCTGCTGTCCTTATTAACCTGTAACCAGCAGGCTAGTTGCTCTTCCTGTTTGCCTGTTGCCTTTCTACCAAAATGTTCCCTCCCCTCAAATACCCTCTGAGCCTCACTCTAAAGTGGGAGCAAGATAACAGGAAGTAAGGAAAACTGGTTTGTGCTGTGGTCAAAAGAACAGAAGTTAATGTGTCACTAAAGGAAGGTTCAAAAGACAACATTTAAGATAACACAGCCCTTCCCCAGGGCTTAGAACAGATCCAGTGCTTTGTACTAGTGCAGAGATACTTTCCTAATAGTACACCTAAGAAAATCTATGGGTGAACACATATGTTTGTATTTGTGTTAACATTCATGAATATTGTGTACATGTCCATAGCCATCCTCATCAACATATTCATGATAAGTGTATCTGTATTTAAAAAAAAGACAAATTAATGATAACCTCCATTTGTACTAAGCTCATGGTGTTCTTTATTTGATGTGTGTGCCTAACAGAGTATATTCACAAAGCATTTCTTTGTCCCTGGGCAATAAAAGTTTAAACACAGTGCACTTTGCTTTTGCTTATACCAAGTCCCAAGAAAAAACTAGATAGGTCTTTGGATAATGCACTCACTTTCTGAATATGATATAGTCCATCTACAAGAATCTATAATAAACTGAATGTGAATCCTATGAACATTAGCTATTTATCCATCATTAAATTGGATAAGTATGTTTTAAAAGAAGTTAATTATTTTTGTCAATTTATTTCTTCCTGTATGAATCCTCCTTCTTTTTTTGTAACAAAATCTCAATTTTCTTTCTGAGAACCGTTCTTCCTTTATTACCAGTAACTCCATGGGTGGATATGTAATTTTGACCTGGATAATCAGAATACTGCATCATCCTGGACACTGTTAATTGATAAAGGATTGGACACATAACTAATTCAGGCCATGAGAATCACTTTGGAGCTTCTGCTTAGAGTTATACTTCTTGCCTGAAGTTGTTAACCTGATAAAAAAATAAGAATGGACCATAAGCCATCTTTAGCAGCACATAAAGAAACTTTCAGAGCATGAAGGCAACAGAGAAAAAGCAGAGCCAAGAAATATTGAAAAAATGATATTTTTTATCACATTGGTCAAATTTTACAATTTAAACTCTGCTTGTAGCTTCACTTCTGAAATTTTCTGGTTGACTTTCTGTCACTTGCAACTGAAAGAATGTTAACCTCACCTATATATACCCTCAACTGTTTATTATAATGTTGAACTGAAACAGAATACAGAGCCCTCTGACAAGAGACCAGTCCTTGTTGAGGTTCAGTGATGGTTTGGATATTCTACCAGCAATGAACATGCCATCTGCCCTCTTCTGTTTTTCTATTTTGGCAAAGAGATCATGAGAAACCCTTCTAAGGACCTTGATGAGTGAATCATGTACATGATATGTATTTATCCAAAAAATAAGAGGAAAGTGTGTCATGAATCCAATGTATTTTTTAAAATTAATTCATTTATTTAAATGCATTTCAAGTCATAATACATATATAGAGCTCAATTTTTCCATCTCTCTGGTTGCAAACCAGATAGAGTCACACCATTTGTGTCTCCATACATGCACCTAGGGTAGTGATGACCATCTCATTCAACCATCTTTACTACACCATTCCCCCTTCCCTTCCCCCACCTCCCCCCTGCCCCATCCAGAGTTCCTCCATTTCTCCTATGTTCCCCATTCTCACCCCCATTATGTATCAGCATCCACTAATCAGAGAGAACATTCGGCATTTGGTTTTTTGGGATTGGCTTACTTCACTTAGCATAATTTTTTAATTGTTGAGGACAATTGCCAACTTTTTGTAGTCTGAAATCCTGTTTACCTTCCAAAATGCACACTGAGTTTGTTTTAGAGAAGGAAAAATAACCTTCTGTGTCTTTGCAAATTCAGCTTTCTGTCTCGAACTGTTATGGCCCAAGATTCAGGTTTTCTTTGTTATCTTCCCTGATAGGGCAAGGGGTAAGTTAGGGACTACTTGTGGGCCAATCAGAGCTTCTCTCCCGAGACTTTGAATTTTGAATGGATGACCAGGATGAAAAATATGGTTGTTTGCCCTTTTAAATCATGGAGCACACCCCAGACTTTACTTTGGATAAGATGGTTCTTCCAACTTTCTGTTACCTACAAATTAACTGGTACATGGAAGATCAGTATTTGTTTTTCTTAGCGTTCAATGCTTCTGTTTAATAATCAAGTCTATAATTTTTTTTAAACTCCCTGGTTGTTCTAACTCACCTTTTTCTCTGCTCAACGAAAGCAAAGATAATGAGAAAGGACAGTAGAAATATTAGCTATTGTTTCAATGTGGAATAAAAGGTGTTGCCTCATATTAAGTTACCTTTCACCTGTTGTTCAACCCAGAGCACATTTGCTTAATTATAATTCTCCAGCTGTTAATCCATGAGTTGGAGACAGTGAGCTCTACCATACAATTCTATGCTCCATCTTGAAAACAGGATATCTTTGGTTCCTGCCTTTTTGTCCTTGTGGCACACATAATTATAAAGGCTTTCATGGTCTTATATTTAGTGCCTCTTTCAAAACATTACAGGATTCTCTTTTTTTTTTTAAACCTGGGCCAGAAACAGGTATTCTCTTTTTGGTATTTTCTCTCAGTTATAAATCCTGATTTCAATGAGAAGTTCCCTAAGTATTTGGACATGTTTACCTTATTGAGATTTCACACCATAGAAAATTTGTAATGAAGCATCAAAGCAAAGACCAGCAATTGATCTTACTGTAATGCCCTTGAGCCTGATTCCTATACTCTGAAATTTCATAAACAAGGAAGTTGAAAAATGAAATAAAATCCAGAGTTTTAAGTAGGAATATTAGAATGACAAATAATAAAATATCAGGATGAAACCCCTCCCCCTCTATGGGCCAGGGAGTAAAATGGCCCCCACTCTAAGCAATTCTTCAAATCTTCACAAGCTGTGATGTCAGAGCTCTACTGGCCTTTGTGGTTTCGGAAAAGCAATAATGGGATATAGCGGAGCGCGACAAGTTTCTTATTTAAGGAAAACCCAAGCAGTCACAATTTGAAGATGAGTGTAGGCAGGAGGTTGGGGTGCTGATACATAAAAGAAGTGACCTTATTTCACATAATAAAGGGAAGATCTAGTCACCAAGCTTGTTTGTAAAGAGGCAGCCTTGCTCATTATGGGGTGTTGGAGGATGGTTTTCTTTGTCCTTAAGAACTCAGTTCATGCATTGTAAACTGGTTGGCTATGAGTCTAATTTGGTGTGCAATTTTTTTTTCCTTTTTCTTTTTGGCCCACATATTTTTAACAATTGAGTGCTTTCAGACAGGTATGTGTGTACTTTTCATCTCAAGAAAAATCAGAGTGTTTTTTATATTATAGCTGTTTCATTTTTCTCATCAACATTACCTTTCTGGTTCATTAGTGATATGAATATTCTGCTCACAGTTTAGAACAACCATAGATAAACTACATCTGTAAAGGGCCAGATATGTAATACACTAGACTTCATGAACCATATGACCTTTTTTACAAATACTCAAATTCACTACTGTAGCATAAAAACAACCATAGCAAAAGGGAAATACATGAGTACTTGTGTTCTACCAAAACTTGATTTACAAAAATAAGCAATGAACTAGGTTTGGCTCTAAAGGCTACAGTTTAACTGAGGTGTTATGCAGTCTTAGAAATTTATATAAATATGTGTGCTGCCAGTCTAATTGGTCAGTCAGAAGAATAAATGGAGGTATCTTAAGTCATTTGTTTGGATTTTTGCCTGGACATAAGGATGTGCATGGCCACCTTGAACACCTTACCATAACCACAACCTTTAGCCCAGGGTGCTATTCTGTGTTGAATAAGTCAAATATACAAAAATGCAATGCAAAATCGGTACAGGTCAAAATGGAGAAAAATGCACTAAAATTCAAATTTATTAAAAAGCAGTATTTTGAGGAAAATTCTCAATTTGAAATCAGTAAAGTTATGATATAGATACCCTTAAGGAGAGACTAATTTGATTTTCCAGTAGCTTTTCTCTTGAGTCTTATAGACAACCATATTTAGTACACGATTTTGTTTTCCTTCCTCTGTTATTGTTTTTAGAAGTCTTGAATCCTTGGAAAAACTCAACTGGGTCGACTATTAGAATTCATTCATTTTTATCTTTTTCTTGACACAAGACAAAATTACAATTTCTTTATGGTCAGCGAGGACCATATGATTGAGTTCATATCCATGGAATACAAGGGAAGTGAGATACATCCTTTTCAGAACAGGCTAATCATATAGCTGTGATTTATGATGCGCCCTCATTTTTTCCTCCCATAGTAACTCCAGAGGCCATAAGATAAAAATGGCCGAGCTAGAAGATGGCAAAATTATGAGACTCCAATCTACCTCATGAAAAAGTTGTAACCAACAAAGCTGCCTGCGACTTTACATGAATAAGAACATTTTTTAAAACTAAGCTATTGAGATTTGAGATATTATGTTTGGCGGGTAATCTTCCCTAATAAATGGAAATATAGCGACAGCCTACTGTGCTGATAAAATGGGAGATCAAGGAAATACACCAAGGAAGAATAGTAACCTGTACAAAAAGAAAGGCAGCCCATTGAGAGACTCTATACATCGTCTGCATACATCATGGTCCATGATGGATGTAGCAGTTAAAGAGTAACTAACAGGTGAATTTGCTGAGGATGGCATTCAAGAAAGGTGTATCTTGAAGGATATACCTTATACAAATAATCCCTGATTATGGATTTGTGCCCTTATTTATCTCATTTTGCCACAGAGCATTAAAAATTACTTCATCATGGATCAATTTCAGTTCAGAAAGCCATTTGGAAACTATCTCCCCATGCTGACTCTTTTTCTGTAGGGTGTGGTCAGTCTAGGAAAAGAAGACTAAAGGAGAGACAGAGACCATCATGGGTTATGTCTGTCCTATCACCATCCAGGGAAAGGAAGTCATGGTCAGCCATTTTGGGATATATCCCATTCTCTTAGCAAGAACATGAAAGTGGAAACAAAGAATAGCCAGCCATGTTCTTATCCTGTTGACAAAATCACTCTCACTTTAAAGTAGATGAACCAGGCTACTTCAGTTGCTATTAAATGTTTAACTCACTCAGTTCCTCTTGTTCTGATTCCAGGGCATGCAGGTCATGATGACCTCAAAGTTTCTCATCCCACTAATATTTATTATAAATTGTCATTGACTGTTCAATTTTATGCCATCTTGTGAATTTAAATGACTCATAAGAAGGCATCCAAATTGTGTAAGTTTGGATTATCCTAAGTTCAGTTCTCAAAGATAGACTTGTCCTTGATCAATTGGCAAGTTTGTTTCTCAGTTTGCATAGCTGAGTCCTAGGCTCTAGACTCTAGTACTTGCACCAAAAATAATCAAATGCCACTGAGCAAGGTTGTTCAGCATATAGTCTTTCTCTTATGTCTTTGTAAAGCATACATCATGCTTATCTGATATGACCATTTTTCTCATCTGCTTTTCTCTATTTCTGTCTTTCCACATGATTTTCATCAATAAGGATGTTTCAGTTGTGTGTAACAGAAAATCCAACTTTAAAATCTAAGGAATCTAGAGAGAGGAAGTTATCAAATATAGACAATCCATGTAGTTCTGCTCCTTTTTTGTGATCATCACTTTCTCATCAAGAAACAAGTCTATTTCTTCTCCTTTTGAATCTGGGTTGGCCTTGTGTTGTACACTGATCAACTGAATGTGCAGAACTAACAGTTTGAGACTTAGAAATTCTGAAAGCTTTCTTTTTCACTCTTTTTGGCTGCTCTGCAGTACAGCTTCCACGTAAATAAGTTTAGGGAAACCATGTGGAAAGTGAAAGCTCCAGCCAGAACCCCAACTCAGCTTAGATCACAGCCACCTTGAATTATGTGAGCAAAGCCATCTCAGAGGCTGTTGTCTAAGCCAACCCAGACTTGAACTGACTTGCACGAATGAGCCTAGGTGATGCCATATGGAGCAGAAGAACCATAGAAGATGAGCACAGCCAAGGCTTCCAATGGTGAGAAATAATGTTGATTTTTAAGTCACTAAATTTGGGATTGTTTTACACATAGTATTAGGTAAGCTTGTAAATTCCTTTCATATTTCCATGTTCACAGGGGACTTACCTGCACTATCACTTTTAATATGTTTAAGTGTTCTGTTTTTTTAAGGTAGTATTTATATGAACATTTACTAATAAATCTAACAAATGTCATTTGTGCCTTTTATTTTCTCTTAGCCATGTTTCTTTTAGAATTGTGCAGATTTTTGCTTCAGAAAAATCAGTAAAATTATGTATTTTGGAGATAAACCCTTCTGGGAACTCTGCATTTGAGAATTCAGCTGTGTTCCTTGGAGAGGACTCTGTGAGCCAACCATAGTCCTGGATGGAAGTCACCAACAGGCAGGAGGTACTGGCTGAAAATGCCAGTTGAACTGAAATTGCCATTATACACTGCAACTTATTTTCAATGCCTGTATGTCACCTCTAGGCTGATATGAAAGAACAGCTATCTATGTGTTACTCTTTTGTGTGTGGAGGGGGAGTACCGGGGATTGAACTCAGGGGCACTTGACTACTGAGCCATATTCTCAGCCCTATTTTGTGTTTTATGTAGAGACAGGGTCTCACTGAGTTGCTTAGTGCTTCATTTTTGCTAAGGCTGTCTTTGAACTCACAATTCTCCTGCCTCGGCCTCCCAAGCTGCTGGGATTACAGTCGTGCACCACCATATCCAGGTTCATATGTTACTCTTGAGGAGTCTTCTGGAATACATACACTTTCTAAAAGTGATTTGATATTTGGAATAGGTTCCTAATGATAAAAATCAATGACCTGTAAATTTGCCAAGAAGTCTTGCTATCCTAATTTAAAAGCTGTCCAGGTTTCTGCCTCACTTTACAAAAACCTGCTAATCAAAAGATGGTCAAATAGACTTGGCTTGTTAATTCAATTTCCACTTTTATTATGTATACAACTCATTTTTATATCTCTTTATAGACTTAAACCAGAAGATAAAGTTGGAAAACTATATCAGAAGATGTCAGGAATGGATAAAGATTATAAATTATATTATAATAAATATATTTTAAATATATTATTTATATATTATAAATGTATAAATTAAAAGAGATTATTAAAAATAATCTAGAGATGATTTAAAGTGTATGAAAGGATATATGTTGATTTTATGCAAATACTAATTTAGATAGATCAAAATTTAAACCATTTAGACAAATACCAATCCTCCCTTTGAAAAATTCCAAATGACTCCATCATTTCCCCATATAATATAAAACACTGTTAAAGGAGATCCTGTTCCAGTTCACCCCCATTTACTGAGTTGAGAAGTCATGTTCACAAACATTATTTCATATATATATATGTATGTATGTATATATATGAGGTTGAAATAGGTCACATCCCATTTTACTGAAAAGAAACTGAGGCCCAGAGATGTTAACAATTAACTAATCAAGGTCAGGGTTGTAAAGGGATCAAGCAGGAATCATATTGAGTTGAGAGGACTATGACAAGTAATAATAATAGCCGGTATTCTGTAAGCACTTACTAAGGACAAGCATGATGTTGAGTCTCTAAATATACAGTCATCCTTCAGTATCTGTGAGAGGTTGTTTCCAGGATCCTCAGATACCAAAATTTGTAGATGCTCAAGTCCTTGTGTAAAATGTTGTAGTATTTCCATATAATCTCCATACATCTTCGCATATATTTTAAAACCTCCCTAGATAGTTTACAATAATCTTTATAAAAAGTTTATATATTTATAGTATATAAATATTTGCAATATAGTATGTTTATTATAATATAGTAATTTATAATCTTTATCCATTCCTGACACCTTCTGCTAGGGTTTTCCAACTTCATCTTCAGGTTTCTGTCTAGGAGCAGATCTAATAAAAGAGTTGTATACATAATAAAACTGGAAATAGTGTCCAACTTTCTAGAGAATCAGCATTAGCAAACGTGAAACAGCAGGAGTTTTGAAAAGTACCCAAGTTCATGTTCTTTGGGATTCTTGGGCCATCACTTGAAGGAACCCAAACCTGCCCGAGATTGAAAAAAACACTTGGAGCAGAGAAAAACCTCCCCAATAAAGACTCACAAGGACTAACCAGCCTGCCAACCACTGGAGACCTGAATGAATGAGGTCATCATAGATCAAACCACAACTTGCCAACTTACTACAAACCATGAGAGAACCCAGGAGAGATCAGCAAACCTGGCCCAGAGCAGAAAATCAGAAACAACCCACAAAGATGTGAGCTAAATAAAATGGTTGCCATTTTAAGCCAGAAACTTTTAACTTGGCTTGTAAAGTCCAACAGAAAGAAAGAAAGAAAGAGAGAGAGAGAGAGAGAGAGAGAGAGAGAAAGAAAGAAAGAAAGAAAGAAAGAAAGAACGAACGAAGGGAGGGAGGGAGGGAGGGAGGGAGAGTGGGGGGGAGGGAGGGAAGGGAAGGGAAGGGAAGGGAAGGAAAAAGAAAAGAAAAGAAAGAGGGAGGGAGGGAGACAGACAGAAGGAGGGAGGGAGGGAGAAAGGGAGAAAAGAAAGAAGAAAAAAGGGAAACAAGAAGTCAACTATAAAGCTAAACATTCATCTGAGGACATAATCACTCATTATTTTATATTGCTATTCAACTCTTTGATGTCTAGTCTTACCCAACGATATTTAAAGGTACTTAATGGAAAGACCGTGTATTATATGCATTTTAAAAAGTATTCCCTAATTACAGCATGAACAGTGCTGAATGTATTGAAAGAATTCAATTTTTTTTCAATTGAATTAAATAATGTTTTCCATAATTCCCTGGTCAGTTGTGAAATATACATTATGAGAAAAATTACATTGATACTAAAAGACCGACAGTATCGAAAAGTATTAGCTTCATCATAATTTTATCCCAATGGCATTTGTTCTCATTAATTACAACACCCTTCTGGGTAATGGAAATACCAACCCAACTTCTAAAGAAATTCCAGCATAGCTGAATTAACTGGCTCCTTTAAAGCATGCCAAAGCTTGTGTTGATCAAATAAAGAATGGCCCACATGGACGCCACAAAGCAAAATGAAAATTCTGTTGAGAAACACAAATTGGTTCCCAAATATTATAAACACACACACACACACACACACACACATTCACCCACACGTTTTGAATTGCCTATCAATTCCTTTTTCAAACACCCCTGTGAAGTGTTCAGTGTAGAGTGAAAAATCTATGTATTCTTCCACTCATGTCTCAAGGAGACTTTGGGGAGGATGGCCTAGAAGTAAATGGTAGCTGATTTCTAAAATATTTTGGAACATCAGACTGCAAACAGTTTGAATAAATTGGCATCATTATATATGAGCATTGTCTCATTGAGAAAAAATACAAATCGACTGCTTTAAATGAAAAGCAGAAGATAACACTTTCCTCTTTGACAAAAAGCAGAATTGTTATATGAATATTCAAGAAATAACAATCTGATAACTTTCATTTTTATAAAAATAAATATACAAGTACTCATAAAGCAACTTAACCCTTCCAGATTAAGAACTGTTCAAGAGTATCCTCTTTATTTCCATCACTACTATTCTTTTTTTTCAAACCATTAAATGTTTACTTTATAATATTATACTAACATGAACAGTTATTGAACACATGGATTCCAACTTTTATTCTAAGTATTCTATAATGTATTTTAAATGAACATATATATGAACACCTATACATGTAAGGTGAATACTATACTTTTTCTCGTTTTATATATAAACAAATTGAGGTACTGAGAAGTCCAGTAATTGGTCCAAAGTCATTCAACATACCAATGTATACCTTACGACAATTCAACAAACTCACTGAAAGTCAATCATCCCCACATCTACAAATTGAGAATGAGGTTAATAAAAGATAAACTTCTATGTACAACGTGCACCACTGTGCAAGGGCATATGGGCAATGGCCATGGGCATATTCCAGCCTTTGCCTTCTCAAGAATATAGACCAGCATTTTCCAATATGGTAGCCACTAGCCAAATGTGCTAATGAGCTCTTTAAGACTAGTCTGATTGAGAATTTCTGTGAATACGCATACCAGATTTCAAAAGACACATTAAAAAAAGACATTACCAATAAATAAATAAATCTCACCTCACTAATATTTTATATTGATTAGAGGTTAAATTATAATTTTTTTAAATACTGGGTTAAATAAAACATTACTAAGATTGATTTCTCCTATTTAATTTTTTTATTTAGCTACTAGAAAAATTAAAATTACATATTTGTCCTACATTATATTACTATTGAATATCTTTGGCTTAGATGGTGAATGATAAACCAGAAGTGTTTGAACATATAATCATTACCATCAAGTCTGGATTTTAATTTGTGTTCAAGGTAAAATAAAGGAAGTTTTTGGACTGAAGAAATAGTATTTTTTTTTTCCTAGAAGGACTTTACTTATAATGTTTACTCCAAAAAGATTTGAGATAATGTCAGGAAGGCACACATCAAAGTCACTAGGGTGATCATTTTCTTTTAATCTCTCCTCCTCTCTCTCTCTCTCTCCCTCCCTCCATTCCCTCTGACTCTGGGAAAACCCTGATTTATAGAGTTTCAATTCCCATGGTGTAAATACTGCCCCAGACAGATTTCAAACTAGCAACACAATTCCATCACACAGAGACTACTATGAATGATCTTTGTGTGTCCTGCAAAATTCATGTGTCAGAAACTTAATCTCCAATACACCAGTGATGGGAAGTAGGGACTAACAAAAGCTGTTTAGGATTAATGCCGTCACAAAAATGTCTTGCAAAAATAGTTTCTCAACCTTCTGCTTTTGTGCCACATGAGAGCACAGAGTCTGCCGCTTTTTGGCTCTTTGGTTCTGCCATGTGAAAATACAGAGAGTTCCTCTTTTCCCATTCTGTCACATGAGGGCACAGCAAGAAAGCTGACACCAGATGCTGGCACTTGATCTTGGACTCCCTCATTCTCCAGAACTATGAGCAAACAAATTTATTTTCTGTATAAATTATCCAGTCTCAGGTATTCTGTTATAGCAACACAAAATGGACCAAAACTGATATAATAGATATAAATAACTCACACAGCATAGATAAAACTGAAATGAACTGACATTATTAGGAAGTAATGAGTTCTTCATATTTAGTTTCTTTAGTTTTAATATGATTGATTTAAGTGTAAGTTCATATAATTTAATTTTTATCAACAGCTGTGCATAACAACTAACTTGCAAAAAAAATTCAACATTTAACAATTGACATTCCATCCCATCACCACAAAAGCATTTACCTGGAAATCAGATGGCCAAGGCAGAGAGTCTCAGCCTCCCTAGACCGGAAGTTCCCTCTCACAACTAGCCTAAGTCCCTTTTGCTGCAGTACAAGCTTATTCCCCTTTGCTCTGTCTTTAGTGAAGGTAGAAACAGCTGGTTACCATCCCCTGCATTATAACTCTTCATGTAAGGAAATGAAACACCCCAAACCAGCTTCCAATTCTGTTCAGCTGTAAAAACAGGCTCTTCTTGAGCAAAAACAAACAATAAATTAAATGGAATTGGGAGTTGAGAAGTGCTGCATATTTCACTCCAGGGAAACACCTCGGGCCAGGTTATACCCTCGTCAGTGCTTAGTGATCAAAGGCTCGTTTTCCCTGGAAACAAATTCAAGGAGTAAAACAGATGGGATTATTAATCAAATTGCTGTTAGTATTTTGGGCCATCTTACAGAACATCTTTAAGCTGGAGGCGTCCTGGGCTTTATCTTGTAATATGATTGTAAGATCTTGGCAAAAATGCATGTCGCTGTGTAGGCTGATGCCTTGCTTGTTATGTCCAAGGTAATTTTTAATGAAAAAGAATGCAATAAATCAGAGTAGCTGCAGAAGCCACATCTTAGGTGGTATAAGTAGGCCAGTAGAAGCTAAAATACCAACAAATATTCAAAAGTATGCCACCCACAATTTAAGGCTAGGATTTGTATCTCTCTCTGCCAAGTACCAGATGAGAATCCACTGGGTTTCTTTGGATTGGATCCCCATACGAGGCATTGTTGGGGTTTATTGCCTACAACTGAAGCTCAATCTTGCTTTCATCCAAGGAGCCTGAGAAATGCCATGATCCTGACCTATAGTAGGCACTGAGTGTCACCTTCGTGTGGACACTCTTTGATTGGACTTCCATTTCTTAAGAAAAGTTTTCCAAAGTGTTAGTGGGAGGTGAAGGGTAAAAACACCCTTCTCTAGGGCCCACATAATTTGAAGCCTACCCAACCATCATTCATACCTATGGTGATGAGCTGATGTGCCCTATAACAATTACCACTGAAACTCAAATACACACCCTTTGTAAGCTGTAACAGATGTTGAAAAATGGTGGCCAAAAGTCCCATTTCAGACTGCACAGATGTGTTGAGTGGTCATCAACGGTGCCTTTTTAAAATTATTATTTGAATGAGTCAAACAGCATTTTAAAATTGGGAAATGTAACTTACAAATCTATATTTCAAAATTTTTTCAGACTATACCTTGTCACACTGTGCCATACTCCAACATGAAAACAAGTGTCACTGTTGAGTCAGACTGTTCCCTTCTGTTCCTGCAGTCCCCACAGCTCCCCAGTTACTGTCACAGGAAGTGTCCATTGCTATTTCTCATTGCATTTGCTCAGTTAGGTCTGTTGCCAGACTCCCTTCAGTCTTAGTTTTCTGACCTAGAATGGTTTAAGAAACGAGAGGCGAACCCATTAATATAAGCACGAACTTGATTTTGAGACTAAAGAGATTGTGTAAGGCAGATAGAGAAAGAGGATGCCCTGGAAACAGGACTGTGGCTTGGATGCTGGCTTTCCTATTATGCACCAGAGTGGGAGTTGTGAGAATCCACTGCCAATAAAGATTTGGGGACTCTTTAAGAAAATAAACCCAGGGCTGGGGCAGTAGCTCAGTGGTAGAGCGCTTGCCTTGCATGCGTGAGGCACTGGGTTCGATCCTCAGCACCACATAAATATAAACAAATAAAATAAAGCTATAAACATACAATGACATTTTAAAAAGAACATAATTCTTTCTTAAAAAAAAGAAAAGAAACCCAAAGATTTGTCAATGGTCTTCCTCTTCCCATCTAAAGATGGTCTTTAGCATTTCTCCTTTTTCTCCTAGTGTTTTCCAACATTATTACAAAATGTCATAGAAATGTGTTGGAAAATAAAAAATAAGGAAGGACATCTCCACCTATTACATTCTCCCATTCCTGCTTCTTCAGTAACCACTTTATCTGATCGTTGGGAACCATTGCAGAGAATGTCCAGGTATATGTACTCACATCCACTGTCAGACACTGATGAGGCTACACGGTGCCCATTTTCACTTAACAATATAAGAACATTTTCTTCATCATTCTCTTTTGAATGTGATGTCTTTATAGTTGGTATTTAAATGATGTGCACTCATAGTAAGTCATTTAAGTCATAAAAAAGGAATAATAAAATTTGAAATTACCTAGATCATTTCCATCCAGAAACAATGGCTATTCACCTTTGAAGATCTCCACCAAAGACTTCTTTCTATGAATAAACCCAGAGGATGGGGTAAAAAGAAGGATGAATGGGAGAAAAGAGGAAAGAAGGATTATAGATCAATCAATCAATATTTATATGCACAAGAATCATTATCATGATTTGGGAGGGGGTACCAGTGATTGAATCCAGGGTCGCTTAACCACCTAGTGATAAGCCCTTTTCATTTTTTATTTTGAGACAGGGTCTAGCTAAGTTGCTTAGGGTCTCACTAAGTTGCTGAGGCTGGCTTTGAACTTGCGATCCTCCTACCTCAGCCTCCCAAGTCACTGTGATTGCAGGCATGTGACACTGTGCCTGGCTATTTATAACATTTTGAAATAAAAACTTTAAATGTAATTTTTCTCAAAATTAAAGGTAAAGACAGAAAGCTAAAAAATATAATTCAACTTCAGGAAAAGAATGCTTCATTTTCTTCAGAAAATGAATCAGTTTCTAAAGTATGTCTCTAAAGAACAATGTGAAAAACATTAGCCCTTAGATAGCATCTGTTGACTCTTCTTGATGAAAAATGTGGACTCTAGCATTCCTTATTTATTAAGTATCTTATTTTTATATTTTAGTTTTATGACATATTCTATTCTGTAACGTAACTTCAATGGTAGTTTAGTTTTTATTGCTGGAGTTAAATAACACCAATGTTCTCTACATCAACAGCTCTTTTATCATGACTGCTCCATTTTCAAGTTTTTAATATTGATTCTTTGGTTCATTGAATGGATTAAATATTCTAACATCTAGTCTGTTTTGTTTGTTTTCACAGAAGGCTCTTGAATATTCTGTTTTTTGAATTTATGCTTGAAGGGTGATTGGCTGAACCTAAAATTCTCAGCTCACATTTTCCCTCAGGATCCTGTGGACAGTATTCTACTTTCTTTGGCATTATTTTCTGTGTATATTTTTGAGAAAACTCTGATTTCTTCCCAATGGATGAATGTTTTTTCTGTCTAAAAGCCCATGAAAAGTCTTCCCTTCACATTTGTGTTTTAATGACTTCACTAGGATTTATATTAGTGATTTATATTTATATATGATGATTATTATACTATTTCTGCCTGGATGATATGTACCCAATGTATCTGAAGATTCAAGTCTTCTGGGAAACTTTTAGGAAACTCTCAGCATAGCAATGTCAAGTAATTTGCTCAAGGTCACACAGCTCATAAATGGCAGGGTCTGGATTTAAATCCAGTTGTCTGATTCCAGAACCCACCTCCCTGTCATGTGGTACAATCTATCCTGATGAAGAAGTACATTCATTATCTCCATCCTAAACTAATTGGTCAGATGGCTAAATATAATTTACTCTAAGGATGTTTGCATTTGTCAGGTACCGAACAATTTAGACAATCCCCCATCATATGGATGTCATTGTCTAGTGACAAACGAGATGGTTTATTTTGGTACTGCTTTTTTTTGGAGGGGGGGGGTCAAGAGAAAGGAGATGGAGGGAGAAGATGGAAAGACAAAGGTAACAGATCAAAAGAAAGAAGAAAAATGAGAGTTGATGCAGACTGATGGAAGCAAGGGCTGCTATTATTCTTGCACATGCAGAGGACAGCAGGACAGAATGGGCTTCATCACCCTACTTCATCCTCAGGCAACGTCTGCCCTGTCTGCAACTTGCCCTGATGGCGTCAGGTTTCCTTAACTTCTAGGCTCAGCACAGCACCACTGAGAAGAAGTGAGATGGTGCACAGAAGTCTGATGAATTCAGCTCTGTGGAAAATCAGCATAGGTGGCAATTCTCAAGGTATGGCTGAACAGCACTGGCCAGATTCTGTACCCAGCTCTCTGCAGACCTAACGAATCAGATACCTTGAAACCTTCAGAATCCCTCATTGGATGGACATTCTTTCTACAGAAGCCCCTTGATTTCCAGGAAAGGATAACTTGCCAGCCTTTGACCTATTAGGAGAACACAGAAGGGGGCTGTAGAGAACCGTGAGTCTGCCCCCTCATTTTAAAAGTGAGGCAGTTAGCACTTGGTTTTTTAGATTAGGGAACTGTGAAGTTAGAAAGCAAGGAACATGGAGGTACAGGACATGGAAACCTGGAAAAACAGAAGCAGCAGTAGAGGAAGAGCCGCAGCAGGATGGTGGGTGCTGCAGGGGCCCTGCCCACATCCTTCCACTAGGCAGGAGGGCTCCTCTCCGAGCCTCTTAGAGCATTGGCCACTAATGGCTCATTCCACCTTCTCCAGAGAACAGCTAAGGCCACCAGAAACTACCTTGCCTAGAAGATGGTGCCTCCTACCTAGACCATAGATAATGACTGAGAGGGGATATAAAAAAACAGCTTCTTTACATGAGGCAGGAGTGTTTCTGTAGCATAATGTAGGATCCTGTGTTCCGCAAAAGACCAAGCTGAAGCTGGATAGCAGCGAGTCACTTCCTCACTTAGTACTAATTCCTCCTCCCTTCTGCCCCTGCTCCTGCTCCCCCCAACCATCTCTCCTCCCTCCCTCCCTTTCTCTCTCTCTCTTCCTCAATGCATCACATGCATCTGAATTTCTGCCTCAGACTCTGCTTCTAGAAAAGTCAACCTTTTCTAGAAAACAAGCAGCATACATACTGTCTAGAGAAGGGAAAATGTAAATTCTTGGCCAACTTAACACAGCCTAAAGAGGTTCTGGTTCTCCCAGAAGAACCAAACATTTCCCTTTTTCTTGTTTCTTCTCTCCAAAGTTTTAGCCAGAAAAAGATCAGTAGAGTCTGAAATGCCTCCTTTAATATACAGTCATACTGGCCCTTCATTTAGGTATTACACATGATCTACACTTCCTTCATCTGGTGACAGAGGGAGCGCTGACTGAGTCTTCTAAAACAATAGGCGACAGTGCCTCCAGTGTGAAGCATCCCAGAGGCAATTCAGGGCTAAACACACAGTTCTATAAAGTAGAATAGGGCAGTGTGGCAAATGATTTGTTCATCTTCTGCTTTATTCATCAGTGCTCTGGATGGAAACTCTTCTACAAATTGAGATGAGGCACAGGAATTGAAATACATAGAGACAATAAGTATTTTATTTAGAAGTAAAACATAACAAGGCCACATTTAAGATCTGTAGACCAAAGTTAAGTCAGACTAGTCAACTCAAAACTCAGGCCTTGGCTTAGACTGCCAACTGATTAGATTAGTGCTTCTCCTGCGGACAACTTACTGTGACTAACCCTTTTCTCCTTCACTTCTCCCTTCCTTAGTAATCCTCCAGTCATGCTCCTTAACTCTGAACACCCCCTACTCCATGGTCCTACATCCTTGTTAAATCAACTCAGTGGAGTAAGGCAGGAAGCACATTTAGTTCTCAAAACCAGTGGCTTAAAGGGAGTCAAATGATCTGACATGCATCGATTGGTGCCATTCGAGGAGATCTGCAACAAACTCTTTTAAATATGTTGTCTCACTTATAGTTATTTTCTTTGACCAAAAGGGAAGTTTCCTGGAGCAATTTGATTGATACTCATAACTTATTACTATTGTTAAAAATTCTATTAACGTTTTAATGACTGACAGTCTTTCTTTGGGGGGGGGTACTGGGGATTGAACTCAGGGGCACTTGACATTGAGTCACATCCCCAATTTTGCATCTTATTTAGAGACATGGTCTCACTGAGTTGCTTAGAACCTTGCTTTTGCTGAGGCTGTCTTTGAACTCATGATCCTCCTTCCTCGGCCTCGCAAGCCACTGGGATTTCAGTTCTGCATCATGGCACCTGATATGACTGATACTCTTATTCCAACATTGTAAAGCAAAGATAATCATTGTTTCAAGAGGTGAGTATAATATCGACCCTCTATTTTTGATTAGTGGGAATAAACATTTTTAAAATACAAGGTTTTCAAAGCTAGAGCCACAGACAGCCTAGAAGCCAACCTATATTCAAATACCCAAAGCATTGATTAAACCTACACTGTGTGTCCAGCACTGTACTATAATAAACAACACAAATATATATATATATCTAATAACACAAATTTATAATAAAAGACACAAAATAAGTATAAAACATTTTGTTTATATTCTAGAAGATTCCAATGTAACTAGATTATTGGAGAAACAATAAAAATATACAATACAAGGTAGAGAAAATTATATAACAAACCCTTTGATTCCCAAATGAAATATATCACATTGCTCCTTTTCTTCTATGTACACACAGAAAATCGAAAGGTTCTGCTGTATCAGCACTGTCTAATAGAAACAGAAAGCCAGCCATGTCTGTAATCTCAAATTTCCTTCCAGCCACTTTATAAAAAGCAGAAGGTCTGATGAAATCAAGACTAATAATATCTTTATCTAACCCAATATACCCAAAATATTATTTTGACACATAATCAACAATGAAAATTAATAATGATATATTTTACATGCTTTTCTCTATTCTGAGCCTTCAAAATCCAAGGCACATTTACACTTACAGCACATCTCAGTTCAGACTAGATGTCGAGAGCTAGTGGCTACTGAATTGGACAGAGTAGTTCTACACAGCAACAAAACACCAAAATTTACATGCTTATTGCTAAACTGCTTAGCAAAAACAAAAACAAACAAACAAACAAAAAAATTAACTGTCAGTGCATACCTACAGATTTTTCTGGATGCTTAAAATATGTTTTTTCTGAGAGGTCAAGCTATATGCAATTTACTTATACTCTGCAAAATGGTATCATTCCATGAATATCAAGTGGTTAGAATTGCATAGAATGCCCTGAGAAGAAAACACTAATCTACCCCAAATTAGGGAGTTCCAACACACCAAAATCATGCCCTACTGGGGCTGCAGGTGGGGGAAGGGGTTAAGAAGAAGGGTAGGAGTGTCGAGGATATGCCTAATGAAAGGCTGCTTGTTGAGCCTTGTGGGAGTGGAGCCCTTTTCTTAAAAGGTTAAACAAAAAGCAGAGCCACTGTATTTCAGCAGGCTAATTACCAGGAGTGACTTTGACCTTTTCCATTTCTGGAGATTTATGATAGAACATTTTCCTCTGACATGGCACAGGGCTCTTTGAATCCAGGTTGAGTGTAATCAGGTGTGTTTCAAGTGGAACCCTTTCTTTGCATAAAGGCCCATCTGTGTTTCCAAGCTCATCTAGGAAGAGCCACGAGGTGGAGGACTGAACACCAGTCTGTTGTCTGTCCTCTTCACAAGCAATTCACCTTTCTGAAAACAGCATTTATTGACAGGTGCCTCGCCTTTCTGAGAACCACATGTACCTGTAGAGTTGAAGAAACATAAAAATAAACCATGTTCACAATGGAAACTTTTTCTGAGGAAGAGTGCTATGCAGGCTGAGCCTTGATAATTCTACCAGAAGTCAGTTAATCTAATAAAGCTCTTAATATTAATGGGCTTAGCTAAGTGGCAAAATTTGAAATTGCTTGTTGAGCCAACAGTTCCTTGGTGAGCTTAAATCTTTCAGGTGATTTTTCTTTGGGCTCCAATGTGCTAGTTTCACACTAGATGCCCCATCTGTTCAGGACAGACATTTACATTTCAGTTTTGATTAATTCTGATGGGATGGTCCTTCCAAGCCAGTTGTACAAAGTCAATGACCTTGGCTGTTGGTTGGCTCAGTTTCTTGTTGCTAATGAAGTACAAGGTATCTTTATAAACCCCAGGTGGGTTTTCTAACTAACTGACTGCAGTTATTTTGTAATGCTTGCCAACCCTAACAAGAGAGGGGCATGTTGTAGAGAGCAGGTCAATTGACCCAACTCTCAGAAATTGACCCACTCCAAGAAATACAAGTCAAAATGCAAGGTACTATTTTTAATGGGTCCTGGGTGCATGTACATAATCAAAGGCAGCCATAATGAACATAAAGCTCATCCTGCACCTGCCACTACAACTTTCTTTCAAAACTGCCTCTTTCTGACAGCCTGTAGGTCTTATTTTACCCTCATCTACCTACAGATCATTGGTTGTTCTTGCCCTCAAATAGCCACATTTTGAACCTGGACTCAGGTCAATTGGTTTATATTCAGAATTTCACTTAACCATAGTGAGAAAGATGGAAGATGTTTATTTGGGAAATCAGCTGATAGAGGTCCCAAATGCTAATGAAATACAAGTTACCTTTATAAACTCCAGGTGGAGATTAATGGAGACCTCAGTGATTTGGGATTCTTTTACTTTCCTTACTCTTTATTTTTCTGAAATTCTGGGGCAAACACAATATTAATTAGAGCTGAACTCTTTGTTAATTATTCATTGATAAAAGGCATTCACTGATGATGAGAAAGAAGGGAAAACTTCCTTCCTATTTTGACTTCCGACATATCCAAGCTTCTAGAAAGACAAATGGATGCAATGTGACTTTGCTACTAGTTCCATTTTTCAGACCTAATTTTTTTAAAGCTATTGAGAAGAAACTCTTAATCTAAACAAGAACTGAACAATGGTGCCTACATTCCCCCCAGGGAGAGGCAAAGCCTATGTCTATTTATAATAATGACAACTGACAGCAAAACCTTTAAAACATGCATTCCCTCCCCATCCTCAGTTTTGGAATGGAGTTGGAGGCAAATGAAGCCCTGATAACATTGGTGTATTGTTCCAGTAGGTCCTAACCTCAGCAGGCTACATCAGTATCTTCTGTCTGAAGAAGTTGCTTTCTTTTCATCAAACACATTCCAGAAGTCAGTGGTAAAAGCACTGTCGGGGGAGAGCAGATTGATCCATTAACTCTCACCCAGTTCCTTGGCTGAACCCACGCTTCACATTCCAGTTTTAAAGATTTGGTGAGTTATCAAACAGGAAACAAACTCTGAAAGGCACTGTGTCTCTGGAAGTTCTTGCCAAGGCTCCTTCTTGTAGCCGGTGCATCCTGGAAAGAATGGGAGATCCTCTTCCCTCACAACAGTTCTTTAGACATTTTAAACTTAAAGTGCCTCAATGATAGGGAGGGCATGTTCTTGCTAAAATGCATATTCTGGTCAAGTAGTGTGGAGCCTGAGATTTTTGCATTCCTGGGTTTCTAATAAACTCTCAGGCGATACCAAAGCCACATCCATGAACCACACTTTAAGTAGCAAAGAGCTAAAACACACACACACACACACACACACACACATACACACAACAACAACTTGGGAATCTAACAGAAGTTAAAGTTATCCAATAATGCATCTTACATTCTTGCTGAGTGATATCGGGTTGGGTGCCCTGGGAATAAATACATAAGGAACCTCCAAATGTGTGGTTATTCAAACACCTACCACTCAGTGTTGTGATTAACAACACAATATTGCTTTAACCCCCATAGGTACAATGAGAATAGAGAAACCAGGCAAAAAAAAGGCGTGAGTCTCTAAGGTTAAAAGATTAATGGGGGAGATAACTTTCATCCTAGTTGCCCTCCAATCCAAAGTTTAAAAAGGAATGATTATTTCCTCTGTGCTAAGCTTTGCTCCAGGGTGATTTTTAAGCTCAGAAGGTTTTACAGGCCACTTTGAGGGGACACCTAACCAGGCTATAGCATTTTAAGGCACCATTCCATGTGACTAACATGAAGATCAAGGGTGAGATCCAAAGCACAAGAACATTCTGCCTTAACAGGTCTGAACTTGTGGCAAGTTGTAGCTTCTCACCATAGTTCAAGTTTTGCTTCTCTCTCAACTAAAGAACCTGGGGCCATTTTTCAATTTAATTTCAGTTGTATCCAAGCAGAGAAATCTTTTTAAGTTAAACTCTTTAAATTCATGGATAAGATTTTGTGTTACACAGACCCAGCCTCGGTGCTCTGGCATACCAGCCACACTGTCTTGAACCCCATACTTAAACTTCTTCTGCAAGATTAGAACGATAAAACTTATCCCACACTATTGCTGTGAATCCAAAATAATCTAATGGATAGACCAAGTATGCATAGTATAAATAAATCAACAAATGCACCTGTCTTTCCAATTGTTACAAAAACTAAAACAACTTTGTCTGCAAAGCAGCTTGAAATTCTACTAGGAGTAGCAGAGTGAGCATTAGAAATGTTGAAGGATTTCCTTTGGTGGCTAATTTGATGGCCAGGAAATATTTTAGGAGAGAGAAGACCATAATTTAAAACGTCCTGACATCAATAAATATTTCCTTAGCATTTAGCTGTAAGAGCTCTGAATTCTTCGTCTGTTCAGAAATTTCTAATTTAAAAATAATATGGTGCTTTGGGAGTTTGTGAATCCACACAAACGTCAGAAAGACCAGGTGCCCTCATAGTTTTCCACACTCAGGGAGACGTGTACACTGCTCAGTCTTTGTGAGCTGAGAAGGGAAGATGAGTTGATGGCTATGACCCCTTCAGCCCTATGTCTCTATTATGATTGGAAGAGGCTCAGAAAGAACATTAGTCCTGATCAAGGGTGGGATTAGCTTTAGGATGAGTAAGCACCCAACTGTCCAGGTAGCACTGATAATTCTCGTGGTTGCATTGCTAAGTTGCTACCATCCACCTTGATCAATTGTTTTCAAGCTCAGGTAACCTTCTTAAGATCATAGAATTGAACTAAGAGTTTATTGCTAAATATTTGTTGAAGTAGCTACTACTCCCTCCAAATAAGTTTCAGATAAATCCTGAATTGAAAATAAGTTTCTTTTTTGCTACTTCTGATTCTGATTCAAATATTAGGTTTCTCATGGAGATATTCCACATCACTACACCTCACCCACCATTAAAGTTCCATTCTCTGCTGTCAGGTACCTACTCCAGACTTTACATACTGTAATGCAAAGGTATATCTAGTTGTCTAAGCTGGGCGCGGTGGCGCAAGCCTGTAATCCCAGCACTTTGGGAGGCTGAGACAGGAGAATCACGAGTTCAAAGCCAGCCTCAGCAACAGCGAGGCGCTAAGCAACTCAGTGACCCTGTCTCTACATAAAACACAAAATAGGGCTGAGGGTGTGGCTCAGTGGTTGAGTACCCCTGAGTTCAATCTCCAGTACCAAAAAAAGAAAAAAAAAATGCCACTAGGGCAACTTGCAAGTCAACATCTTAAAATGACAGTAGCTTTTCTCTTCTTCCACGAAGCCAGTCTCCCTACCTCCACTCCATTCCATTCTCCATCCTGTGGCCAGAATACTTCGAAGAAGTAACAATGATTGTGTCAATCTCCTACTTGAAATGCTTCATTAGCACCCCCCTGTCTCCAGGATAAAGTCTGAATGGCAAAGTTTTTTGTAAGCTGGCTTCTGCTTATCTCTCCAGACTTGTCTCTCAAATACTCTCCACGCTTCCTTCTTCCCTTCCTGGCACCCCATTCTCCACTTGTGAGCTCTGATGCTCTTGGGATTGCCCTCAACACACAAATGGCCTTCTTCGGCCTGATGATCTATTTAGTCCCGCCCCTCTTCCAGTGTTGGATTACATCCTGGTTAATTCCGAGTTACCATTAAACTTTCCGCTTAGACGTTGGGATCAATGCCTCTCCTGTGTTCCCCAATGTATCCAGTGCTTTCTGCTCACTGGCTGATGTTCCCTCTTTCTAAGCTGCTAAGGACCATCACTATATTTCCATCTGTAATGCTATATGCCACACAATAAGGATTCTGCATGCCACATAGTACCTCTGCAAACATTGGATGGATAGATGGATAGATAGATGGATGGATAGATGACATACTAAATGCTAGGGCAGTGGTTCTCCAAGTGTGGTCCACAGACTAGCAGCATCATTTCACCTGGAGATTTCTTAGGAATTCAACTTCTCAGATCTCCATACCAACTTACTAAATCAGATATGTTGAGTGTGGGGACCTAGCAAGCCTTAGAAAAAGCTCTTCAGGTGATGCTGGGACATGCTAACATTGAAAAACCACTCTCTTAGATCTGCAATGCTCATCTTTAGATGCATATTAAATTCACCTGTGGTATTTTGTTAAAATGCTTGAACCAAATTACATTGTTATATTGTGTATTATGTGCATGTACAAATATATATCAAAAAATCCCATCAGTATGTATAATGTTAGTGCACCAATAAAAAAATGGGGAAAAAATACTTGAACCATACCTCTGTTCATCAGGCTTTTATATTCCATTAGGGTAGTGTGGATTCTGGAATACTTTTTTAAAACTCACCATGTAATTCTATATGTAGTTACAGTTGAAAAATGTTGTCCTGGCTGTTACATTTCCTTCTACCTGCACTACACATATAAAGTAGGCACTGCACCAGTGCCTTTGGCCTCTCCCAAAACAATGGGATCAAAACTCAGCATCAAATAACAGGCTGGCAGGCTACTATTATTATTATTCAAAGTAAAATCCATCAGAACAACAGTGCTTACATCTCCTGGTAGCAATCTCAATCTCTATCCAAACTTGCTGCATGAGAATCTGTATTTGAACAAGACTCCAGGTGATTCATGTGTGCATCAAAGTTTGCAAGGCACTAGTCTGGGAGGGGAGGGGGGGAGAATGAAAGAAAACATGCACTAAGCATGATTTTACAGAAAACAGAAGTAAAATCATATTTTTCAGGTCTTTCTCATTCAGGTATACAAAGCATATGATCAAAGATATTTTGTAATCGGCCCTCAATAAATCTTCTGACCTGGGCCAGAAATGTAACAACCCTCCAGGTCATATGGCTTCATGGGTTCCCAGCATAGAATTTAGACTTCATGAATCTTGGCTTCTGTTGACTGCCAGGTAGGAAAGGTCATTTCTACATAAGAGGATTTAAAATTCCAAGCTATCCAGGAAGATCCTCACACATATGGCTCGATATTTAATGGGTGTTTCTAATCCAATGGCATTTCTTGAAAGCTTACTATCTAATAAGCATCATGTTCAGTGTTCAACATGTATTAACTAGCTTTATCTTTCCAGTAACCCCATGAAGCAGGTGCTGTTATTATCCCCATCAGAGAAACAAGAAAGGAAGAACTCAGATTTAAACCCATCCTCTCCCCGCCACCCCTAACCTACAGATTAACCACAGCACCGAGTTCAACATTCTGAAGGAGAAGGAGAAAAGGCCCCACACAACTGTATTTTAAACATTAGTTTAAAAGTCCCGGACTGCTCCTCCAACAATTAGAAGAGCCAGAGTTAAATCGAACGGCTGCTGTGCCAACCCACAGAAGTCAAATATAACCAGGCAGCAAATTAGAGTAAACATTTAGGAATCCCTTGCATGTGGCACACGACTCCACCCACCCTTCTTGGCAAAAGCCAAGATGTTGATTATACGAATCCCGCTGGCATTTCACGTCCTCATGCGAGTCATGCAGAGTATCCTCCTCACTGCTGAACGTGAACATGACCAGACTTATTTGAGCAATTTGGCATGAGGTGATGACTCAATAGTGCAGACAAGGGCAAGAGCTCCAGCCAGAGTGTTTCCCCACCCGTGCCCTTTTTGTTCAACCACCTGATATAAATGGAGGGAGAAAAGATGTTCAGCATGACCCACAGGCTTGAAGGCCATTTTCTGAGGAATGGGATTTCCTGAAGCTCTAAACAACCATGATGGGCTAGAACCATCAACAGCAGCTAATTCATGATCTCTGAGAAGCATATATCATCTAAACAATTTTTGTCAGGTGAGATAAGGCAGGGGAGGCAGAAGACACCCAGGTGTCTATATATGGAGCAGAATTTATGCCCCATATTTGCCAATCGGTTCGGTTCATCTCTCCCAGCATTCCTTTCTACTGACTGTTCCCCCATTAATACAATGAGGTTTTCGCACGTTAACCCAATTTGTAGGCATGGGAGTTTCCCATGAAAATTCCCTCAGCCATGGTCAGAGGTGGGAGCCATGAACATTTACATGGTCTTGCTTTTCACTGGGTCAGAACCACTCTCATTGCCAGGTAGCTTCTGATGAAAGAACTACTGGGTTGTGGTCACAGAGCCTCAGCCGATTGAAGATGGATGGAGAAACTCAGAGACACATCACATAAGAGTTCAGAGTTCATGGCCCTGCGAATGCATTCCTAATTAAGAACACATTATTATCAGTGTCTCTAATTCATATCCCTACTTTCTTTAGAATAACCCAAAGGAGCGCTCATAAACTCATAAACAGTATTATTGAAACATACAAATAGTCTTGTCTAAGTCCTTTATTTTATAGATGAAGAAATTGGGTTCCAAATAACTTGACAATCTGCCAATATTATGCAATCAATGGCAGAGCCAAGCATAAAATTTGGGTTTTTGATCATCATGCCAAGTGCCAGTTGCACCACAGGGTTAGATCAATGGGTTCTGGCTATGGAGAATTATTTAAAGAGACAAATCTTTTGGCCACACTTTCAGATATGTTGATTTAGTAGAAATCTAGACTAGGGCCCAGGAATCTGTATTCCAAATAACTTCCTATATATCCTGATGCAGACTCAGGAAGGGGCTACATGAAACAAAATAAATTTCAGAATCATATTTTTCCTAAATATGCAAACAAAAATCATGAAATATTAAGGCAGATAAACTTTTGGTTTTTCAGGTCTTTTAGCTGGGTCTCAGAGCAAAGCTTCATAAATGCTGACTTTCCTGAAAATAATTTTTTTTTAATTTTTATCAGAACATCCATGTAATTAAAATAGGGCCATCTCCTGGCAGAGAAGCTCAGAAAAGTAGAAAGGCTGAATCTAAAATCCTGTAGTTAGCCAGCAGTACACTTAGATTTGAATAGAAATCTTATGTGGGTACTTCTTTCCTCCCCCAAGCTAATGGAGAGGAGTGATCCTGGAGATTATAATGCAAACACAAAACTGATGATAGAAGAAATCTCTCAAAGCCTGGCTGAATGAATATTCTCCAGCAGGGGGACCTTCCAGTTGTCCCCTTTTTCTCCCTCCCCTCCCTTTGCCTCCCAGCCTGCAAGGAACCCTCGTTAATAATTTTATTTATTTATTGAGAGAACACAGCTCTACTTTTAAACTGGACCTACTGATGAACAGGTGGGTGAGCTAAGAAAAGGAAACCACCATCACTCATGGCTGAAGAGTTGGCTATTTCCATCACTTTTCAAAGTCTGAGTATTATACTCCTGATGGTTTTTAATAAATGTAAGATTTGGGGCCATTTATTTTTACATTCATCTTAAATTATTTAAATGGAGTCAAATTTTTCACAATGGAGGCATGCTTAAAAACAAAAGATTTTACAACTAATTTAGTAATATTATTATAGGAGAAATATCATCAGGAAAAATTTTGAAGTATCTAACAGAGCCTGGGGGATTCTAGATCCTCATTTCTGTACAGGGACATTTTGTACTCCATCTTCTTGGCTTTTTTTTTAAATATTTTTTAGTTGTTAATGGACCTTTATTTTATTTATGTGTGGTGCTGAGAGTTGAATCCAGTGCCTCACATATGCTAGGCAAATACTCAACTACTGAGCTACAACCCCAGTCCTCATCTTCTTGGCATTTTTTCTTTTTGTGGGGAGGGGTACCAGGAATTGAACTCAGGGGTACTCAATCACTGAGCCACATCTCCAGCCCTATTTTTGTGTTTTATGTAGAAACAGGGTCTCACTGAGTTGCTTAGCACCTCACCATTACTGAGGCTGGCTTTGAACTCACGATTCTCCTGTCTCAGCCTCCCTAAGTGCTGGGATTACAAGCATGCACCACCATACCGGCTTCTTCTTGGATTTTAAGAACTTTTTTTTTTCCAGAAAGACTAGAAACTCATGAACACCAAGGTGTTAATGACTGACATCAGATTGGAAAGTGATAGCACTTAGAGCAGCTTTGAGTTGAGTACATATGAAGCAAGAGAATTTCAACTACAGCATGGGTAATAACTAGTCATTTAAGAAAATGAAATTATTTTGAACTGAGTATGGCATGCCCATTTCATTTCCAACTTTCCTTTTTGGTCACTTTGGGAACCTATCACTGTTTATTAACATCTTAAGCTCAAGTTAAAACCCAATCTAGCTCTTTCCTCTGCCTTCCTTTATGTCTGGTGTGAGCATCAAGTGAGCTCCAAGGATTCCGACTCTTCATGCAGAGCTCCTAGGTTAGAGCTCAGGATTCAAGCTCTGTCATTCAGATCTGTCCATTTCTTTTCCTGGACACAGTGTACAGTAGTTGGTTCAGATTTAGCCCTATAACAAGGCCAAGCCAATCAGCATGAAGCACAAGACATTTTTTGGAAGGGGAAGGGTTTATTAAATATTGGAACAAAATGCCTTCCTTTTTTTGTTGGATAGGAATGATGGGGCTAGTCCCTTGGAAAAATGCCGGAAACCATATTGGGACTATTGGAAGTATACAATAGATCTAAATATGTATTGGTAGAAATTTTAACTTTTAAAAAATTCTTTATCCAACCTACTTGTGTTGTATTATATTTAAAATCTCTCTCCTCCCCCACACCCCACTTCCTTTCTTTCTCCTATTTCTTCCCTATACTCTCCTCTCTTTCTCTTTTCCTCTCTTCTAAACTATACTATTTGGAAGTAGGTTGTAGACATCATGTCCCCTTACCTTAAAATACTTCATCATGAATCTCCTAAGGAAAAATACACCATCTTATTCCCTTATATAACCACAGTGCAATTGATAAAACTAAGAAGTTTAGTATTAATGCTGAATTATTTTCTAAATCCATAGTTCATAATCAAATTTTGTCAATTTTCCAAAAAATAGTCTCTTACAGATATTTCATTTTTTCCTGCTCCAAGTCCCAAACCATAGTCACTGCATTTTATTGTCATCTCCTTTTATACTCTTTTAATCTGAGATATGATTTTTGTTTCTTTTGTTTTTGCCTTTTATGATATTATCACTAATTGAGTCTAGGTTAGTTTTTATTACAATGTCAGTAGGCATTAAGGTCTAGATTATTATAAACATGCATATGCTCACAGAGCTCAGGATTTAAGCTAATCAGATCAGCTCATTCCCTTTCCTGAGCGTATACATGTTTAAAATAACCTAGGCGTCAAGTGTATTTATGGATATTGTATGGAAATCTAAATGCATTTATGGATATTGTATGGAAATTATAGGTATAGGCATATTCTTCATGCATACATTATTAGCAAGGCATGCAGCTTATAAAAGTAGTCAGGCATTCATAAAATATTATGTGAAGAGGAGGGAGACTAACGAATTTGCAATTTTGGAAACAATACAGTTTGACAGCCTTTTCTTTACCTTCTCCCTTACTTTCAACAAACTGAGGGAGAGAAATTATTTAACTCCCATGTTAAGGTGAATGTGACAAACACCTTTCTATGCCAATAATCAAGAAGCAACATTTTTCACTGTACTTTCCAACGAAAGGGAAAGGATCAAAATATTAGAAGTGGGATTTTACAACAAGACATTGATAAAACCTATGAAATCCGGGCAACAATATAATATCTGAGCTGCAAAGTGAGAAGAGCTAAAGAGGAGGCACCAAGAAGCCAGGATCCCACTCCCTGTGAGTGATCTTTGGCGCAATGCCCACACTCTCTGCAGTACAGTTTCTTTATCTATAAAATTAGGGGGTTGGACTAGACATTCTCTAGTGCCCCTTCCAGCTCAGTGGGTCTATGAAAGGTTCATATCTACAACATTCAGAATCTGATCTCATGCCAGACTGGGCAGCAGTTCAGAGAAAGCGACTATCCACGTGTGCTGCAATAATAGGAGTTCAGAGTCAGAGCTGGGGATGGAAGGAGACTCATGAGGAATAGGAAGGAATTTGCCAAGCAAAGGAAGAAAGAGGGCTTCTGAAATGGAGACCCGTTCAACACAATGCACACTCAGAAATGAGCATGCCTACAGGTGTGGATTGGAGATCTAAGCCTACCAATAGCTTATGTACAACACAGGCAGCCTTTCTGCTGTGGGGTGCTTTTAGCTACCATGGAAACCTTCACTCCTGCATCCTGTGAATGGATACTATACAACTACTAACTTGCAGTGGCTTCATAAGAAATATTTTTTTTAATATTTTTTTAGTTGTAGATGGACACAATATCTTTATTTATTTATTTTTATGTGGTGCTGAGGATCGAACCCGGTGCCTCACACATGCAAGGCAAGCGCTCTATCACTGAGCTACAATCCCAGCCCCATAGGAAATATTTTTACACCATTTTGCACCTATGTCCATGTGGAAATCTTATCTATAGATAGAAATATCTCTCCCCATTTAATTAGCTATAAGGACTACAAAACTGTCCAAAAATTCTAGCTTCCATATTGTCATCGCCACTACTAACTGACTTTCTTGCTCATGGAGATGATGCCTTTTGTTGAAAATCGATCATGGGGGACATGAGTTCTTTTCATCTTTATTAATTCTTTAGCAGGAGTTACCATTGCTTCAATTTTACAAATGGCAAAATTGGGCCAAAAAAGAGTTGTTAACTTGCATATAGCTGAGATATGAATTTGAATTTATGCTTTTAACTTCTGTGTTGATTTATGCATAATATTTTTGCTGATCATTGTAAATAACGCATTACTTTGCAAAGATAATGAATGGGGCTTGAGAACTGGAGGAAGATCTCCAGGACTCTAACCCAAGCAGATTTGTTTAGCACCAATCATACTGTTGGTGTCAACTTGAGTCAAATTTTATGCAGGAAAAATAAAGGTGATAATTAGAAAATGTGAATGAGCCGATTATTGAAATCATTACTGAAAACTACTCACTGGTGATTTGAGGTGCCTTTATATATCTTTAGGACTTTAAATGTATTTGGGACCAGATAGTTTATTTTTATGTATTTTAAATAAAAATGTTAATTCTATTTTACACAGAGTTGTTATTCTGTATAATTGTAATTCTGTATAATTAAAGTTCTGTTCTGCCTGAATGTAAAGTTCATTCATGGCCTATACATAAACTTGGTTCATGATCCATGATCCAGGAACCAAGTTTATGAACAGATAACAGAAAGTATATAAAACAGAAATTACTTAAAGAGAGATGGGTGATAAATTCCATATGCCCCCTGGGGTAGCTTTTGAAATGAGAATTATTTAATGGTAACATTGGTTATGGGCATGTGTATACTTGGAGGATGTGTATTATGCATATACTTTGAGGGCATTGGAGTATTTTTAAAAATGTTTCATACCCTTTGTAGTGATTTAAACATCCACAGACTTAATGAAAGAAGATTATAAATCTGTATGTATTTTGGGGTAGAGTTGTAAATTGTTGGTGATGGCTGTCAAGTTTATTCCTACATATAAACAGGATTTTCTTTGTTTCTTTTTCTCTTCCTCTCTTTTCCCTCTCTTCCTCCCTCCCTTCTTTCCTGCTTCATTATTTAAAATGATAGAATATACTCAGTGGAAAATGGAAGTGACCAGAAAGTACTCTTCACATAAACATAAAAGTAAGAAGCCATTCAGCCTGAGAAGCATTAGACCAAATAGGATTCCAAAACTTTATTTTTAATTAAACTAGGAAGACTTATGCATCTTCCCCATGAAATTATCTATTGTAATCAGAACATATGGAATTCCTATACCTGTGTCTTTACTATAGTCAATTTTAAAATATGCATTACTTTTGAGGAATTTCTATACTGCTTCCCAAACTGATTGCAGTCCAACTAATACTGTATGAGTGTACCTTGTTCCCCTACATCCTCATCAACAATTATTATCTGTATTCTTGATGATTGCCATTCTAACTGTAGTGAGAAGAAATCTCAATGTAGTTTTGATTTGCATTTCTCTTATTGCTAAGGATGTTGAACATTTTTTTTTCATGTATTTGTTGGCCATTTATATTATGGATCCACAATATGACCCAGTTATCCCACTCCTTGGTGTTTGTACAAAACAACTAGAATCAGCATACCACAGTGAGACATGCATGCCCATGTTTAAAAAAGCAACACAATTCACAATAGGCAAGTTATGGGGTCAGTGTAGGGATCCATCAACAGATTAATGAATTAAAAAATTGATATATATACTACACACACACACACACACACACACACACAGACAATGGAGTTTTACTTAGCCATTAAGAAGAATGAAATTATGTCATTTTCTAGTAAATGGATGGAACCAGAGAACATCAGACTAAGCAAAATAAGCCAGTTTCAGGAAGTCAAGGGCATAAAATATTTTCTCTCATATGCAGAAGATAGAGAGAAATAAGGAATTTTTTAAAGGATATCTCGTGGAAAACAGTAGAGGAAGGAGTGGGAGGATGGAGAGAGAAAGATGGAAAAGTGGAAAAACTGTAATGAAATTGACCAAATTCTGCTATGTACATGGATGTATATATTCCAATGATTTCCACTTTTACATTTAACTATAATGCACCAATTAAAAATAATAAATAAATGGAGAGAAAATCAGTAGAGTAGAGGAAGGAGATCGAGGAGAGGGGGGAGGGCAGGGAAAGGGGAAATACTAAGGATTGAAATGGAGCAAATGATGTTATATGCATTTATGAATATGTCAAAATGAACCCCTCTATTATGTATAATTATATCACACTAATAAAAACATAAAACACAGGGCTGGGATTGTAGCTCAGTTGTACAGTGCTTGCCTTGCATGTGTGAGGCACTGGGTTCGATCCTCAGCACCACATAAAAATAAAATAAAGATATGTGTCCATCTATAAATAAAAAAATTTTTAAAAAACATAAAATACACATTACTGAAGTTTTTACAAAGTTTCTATTTGCTAGAAACTAATGAGATTAATTAAAAACTTAATTCAAATTAGATTTATGCAAATAAAGGTTGATTTTTCCATTGATTTTCATGTAATATTGAGATCTGTTACCAAAATTTGTACCAGATTCCCATGGTTGCAGTAACATATTACCACAAACAGAATGACTTATAACAATCCACATTTATTATGGTCCTATGGAACAGAATCCCCAATCAGTTTCACTGGGTTAAAGGCAGTGAATTGGCAGGATTGGTCCCTTTCCTGGGCTCTAGGAAACAATCTGTTTCCTCACCTTTTCTAGCTAAGAACTTTACACATTCAATTTAATGCTCACAACAGCCCTGGGAGATTGGTATATTTATTTCTGCCATTTTACAGATGAGGAAAATGAGGCACAGAATGGGAAAGTGACTTGCACTGACTCAACGCAGCTTCTAAGGAGCAGAGGCGGAATTTGAATCCAGTCAAGTTCTAGAAGCTGTGCCCAAAACCCACACTGCTCTTCCTCTCCATCACAAAATAGCATCAGATTTTAAGACATGTAGAAAACTTCATAAGTTGCTTATCTATAGAAATGCTACTGAGGATTAAATTGATATATTTTTAAAATGTAGGGGATATTTTGAAGCTTTAAAACTCTAAATGAAAAAAATCTCTAAAGAATATAAAATACAATATTTGTTGTGTTCTCTAATACTTGGTTAGCATTAGCCAGTAAATCATTTCCTTTATATCATCCTTGATCACAAACTGTACAAATTCATTTACAGCAATCAGAGAAATAATGAAAAGTTCTAATATAAAATACTGCATTCCTTTAAAAAGACACATGAGTACTAACACAGATGTATATAGATACATAGCTCATTTATTATCTTTTGCATGCAAACTGATATTGTTAGTGTACAATAAAGTAGTTTGTTTTTTTTTAAATAGGTCAGAATTTCTGTTCCAATTCTGTTTTGACAGTTATTTCTGGTTTAATATTTTCCCCAAAAAGGATGGTAGCATCAACCAGTATTTATTGAATTTTTGTATATTCTGAATTCCTGGGTTCCAATTTTCTTTATTATACTGAATTTTGATTTTCCTGCTGAATTGTAAAGCAACTCCGCCAAGGTCACTTATAGGCAATAATTAATAAATCACGTAGTCTCTTTATTACTAAACAGACCTGCACTTGACATTTTGGTTAAACACATACATACAGAACCACACTTTGCTTAATGATGGAGACTTTCTGAAAAATGCATTGTTGGGTGATTCTGTTGCTGTTGGAACATCACAGACTGTGTACACAAACCTGGATGGTGTAGCCAACTACACACCTAGGCTACAAACCTGGACAGCATGTTACTATACTGAATACTGCAGGCAACTGGAACACCATGATAAATATTTGCTTATCTAAACATATCTAGGAAAAAAGATACAGTGAAAACATTAGGCAATAAAATTTTGCAGTCCCACTCTAATCTTATATGACCATGACTGTATATGCAGGTATATGCAGTCTGATGTTAACCAAAAAGTTTTTATGTGACAATGGCTGTTTGTATTTCTTTGAGAGGCTAAAAACTAAATTTGACTAAATCCTCTGTAATAAATCTCTAAGTTATCCCTTAACTTCTTGTTTTGGGCATTCTCTCACCTTATAACAGTGTAAATGAACCCCCGAATATCTCCAGCCATTCATTGATATCCTAGAGCAAGCCCTTCTTTGGCTTATGTTCGGATAGAATAATATATGGTCACTGTTCTCAAGCAAGTGACAAACAGGGGACAAAGCTGGTGGAGAAACACACACTGTGATATAGACTATAGCAGGACCGGAAACTGCTATGACTATTTGCTGGGGTAGTAAGTCAGATTTTGGAGCAGTGTTTTCCAGAATATGTGGGAGTCTCAAGGGACATCTTCAAGGACATCCCAGAAGGTCAATATGCTCTCAAGATCAACAGAGGTTAGCTTATAAAACTTATTTATCTATGCTAACAAATCAGAACTTGATTCTATATTAAGAACCATAAAAGATTTTATATAGGAATGTGACACCATTCACCCCAATATAACCCACACCCAGACAACTTCTGATACCCCAGAAAAATTCTTCCAAACCTTCATTGTATTCTCCTCCCTTCAAAATCTTCCCAACACAGTTACAGAAAAACTGGTGTCCGGGATCCTAGGATCCCTTGATTAACATAGGACAGAGCATAGCCCTAGAGACACTCTACTACTGAACTACTGAGTTACATCCCCACCTTCTTTATTGTTTTATTTTGAGATAGGGTCTTGCTAAGTTGCCGAGGCTGACCTCGAACTTTCAACCCTCCTGACTTGGCCTTCCCAGTTGCTGGGATCATGCCACTGGCTTATTTTGGCAATTTTTATTCTTTCACTTACAGTCTGTGGGAAGTGGGGGCCCAGAGGTTCCAGGACCTTCTCTTTCTACCAGAGCAGCTTGCTTTGATTTGTTACACCTATTGGTTTTCCTAGATAAAATTTCTTTTGAAAAGTGAAGCAACTCCACTACCAAAATAGACATTTTTTCACACCATCCTCAGTCAGTTGTTACGTCAAGCACCCACTGAGGATCTGGCTTCTAGTTCTCATATTGCTACTAATCCATAGTACATCCCTTGCCAAGGGGTTGAAAGCTACATGTAGATCAATTTACTTTCATGATTCCATAGAATCCTAGAGCAGGGAGTGACTTCAGCGGCCCAGAGAAAGCGAGTCTTGCCTGATGTCAGTGAGCAACAACACTAGAGGGGATTCCGGTTCTCCAGAGGTCATTCTACCACTGTCCACCTCTGCTGCTATCCGCCTGCAGCCACCAAGTGAGTCCCCCGTCTCTCACGAGGACCACTGCAACAGCCTCCTAACCGGCCCTTCTGATTCAGCTTCTGAACTTAACCCTTAACAACAGCAGCCGGCGTCATCCAGTTACAATTTCTTGGCTTGAGATGGACAGTAAAAGAGATCTGTATTAACTACTTCATAGGGTCTAAAGATCAGGAGAGTTGGGATAACTCTTTAAATGGGGGAGGAAAGCTATTGATTTTACAGCTAACCCAAAAGTTAAATAAAATTTTAAAAAACCGCTTGAGAAACAAGGTGAGCACACTTGACATTGCCAACTGTTTCATAAGAGGCTTCTCAGTGCTCATCAGTTCTTCCCTCATTTCCTCTTCCATGATCACCTGTAATGCAAAAGAGAACACAGCTTTACAAAAAAAAAAAAAAAAAGGCCCAGGCCCTCCAACAGGGAAAAGTACCAGTGGGAAACAAGACTGAATACTGCCATCTACTGGAAGAAAAAGGCACGTCGTGGAAAAGAGGCAAGTGAGAAAAATTTGGAAGAGCTGAGATGCCAAGAGAAAACACTGAAGAGAAGAGAGGGAAAAAAGGCTCAGGTTCCACAGTTGAAAAGCAGAAAATGTGACACAAACTTACATGGTCCTCAGAGGACACTCTACCATCACTTCTTTTTTCAAGAGAGAAAGTAGAAGCCAAAGAGATTGGAGAAATTTGCTTGCTGTTATGGAGCTACTGAGTAATAGCACCGATAGTAGACCTTGTGTTCAATTCCAGATGCACTGTTTTACATGACAGTTCCATCCAAGCAAACACATAACCAAACATAGAGATCACTGGGTCTGTTTTTGGATACTTGGGAATCTATGCATCTATCTGTTCATTTATCTATCTAGGAATATATGTGATCACTCACTTTCCAATTTGTTTCAGAGCTATGGAGAGTGGCTAAAGGAGAAGGTGGAATCCAGCACGAAAGTCATTTATGGATGAGATGAATGGAGAGAAACTGGGCAAATAGGAAGCATGAGGCATGAGATGTGAAGGGCAAGGACTGGAGGGGAAGTGAGGGATAAAGAAATGGGTCTCACACTAATCTCCAACCAGTGACCTTCACTGAAAGAAACTGTTTCCAGTGTTCTTTGATCAGTAATAGTGACTCAAACTAACCCCAGAGTAGAGTTCACCAAATGAAGAAAATCAGAAAATTCCATTGAAAACTTATGTTCAATATATACACAGATTCAGATCCTTTCTTCCCTTCCCACATTAGAACTGCACTGGCCTGTGCCGCCGCCATCTCCCGCCTGGACCATGACAAGGTCCTTTGCCTAGTCCTCCTGCTTTTAATGTTGGCTATTCTCAGTAAAGCAGACAGAGTCATCATGTTACAACTTCTGGGCTCCAGACTTTCCAAAACTCTCTCCCCCATTTCACTCATCAGAGAGTAAAGTTTCTTAAATGTAAGATGTCTTAACTCATGTGATTTTGGTACCATTATTATGTTCCCTATCCTTTTCCTATTGCTTACTTAGTTCTAGGAACATTTACCACCAAGCTCCTAGATTTCCAATCAGATAAACACCCACCATGGGGCCTTCTCACTAACTGTTCCCTCTGTCTGGAAAGTTCTTCCCCCAGCAGAGAAGCTGCATTTATTTAAGAGGATGATGGGAGCCCTCAATATCTTTGTCTCTTTATTTTTTTTAAAATGACGCTTAAGAATTGTACACGTTCATGGGGTGAGGCATATATTTTGACATATGTAACAATCAGAGGATTAGCCTATCTCTCACTTCAATGTTTATCATTTCTTTGTACTGGGAACATTCCAAATCTCTGCATTTTGAACTATACAATTTTAAAGTATTGTTAACTGTAGTCACCTTACTGTGTGATAAAATTTTATTTTATCCAACATATATATTTTCATCAGGAAGAAGAAACACACTAGAAGCCAGGAGGTAACCTTGCAGTCAGTTGGAGCTAGATGGTAGCAAACCCCTAGAGCAGGTAATGGGTGCCTCTACTCTGGGTCCCCTTTGGAGTGCTCAACTCTGGCTTCTCTCTGGCAAAGAATCTTCAGCACCCAATGGCTTAAGGTTCACATGCCTTCATCTAGCCCACAGTTTGAACATCTGGGACCTCAGAATTCCTTGCCCCAGTGGTTCCACGCCTGGTCTCAGGAGCTGTGGGAGTCTTTTTCCCAGCTGTGTCCCCTCAAGGGATGACTGGTGTGCTTGTGCACATATCCAGGCCCAAGGGGTGGCTGGTGGCTGCTGCTTGGGAGCTGGGGTGAAAGAGTGGGATGGGGTGTTATGTATATGGGCGGGCCTTCCCATGTGG
Organism: Geosciurus inauris; assembly: GCA_004024805.1. NCBI lineage: Eukaryota > Metazoa > Chordata > Mammalia > Rodentia > Sciuridae > Geosciurus > Geosciurus inauris. Next base: position 270,835 of record PVHX01000375.1, on the reverse strand, counting down.
ACAAAACCAGGAAGAGAAGGACAGACCATGAGATAAGGGACTGTCCTCTTGTTCTAGACCCCTAAACATGGGGAGCAGACCTGACTGGTGCAGCTACCTGATGGGAGGTAACGAGAGGCTGACACAGGATGACCACATTGAAGGGATATTGTAGAAAGAAAATCTTAGCGCTTGGCCACTTACTGGGGGCTGCCCTGCCCCCGTGTGGTATCTCAGGCTGCTTTTCAGGTCGGATAATTACAGGTCTGGCCAAGAGGAGGGATGGGGTGGAGCTGAGGTAAAGTGGGTGAGGTCCTTTTGGAAAAGGTGGTTAGGTGTCCAAGGCTACAAAACCCAGGCACTGGGCGGGTACAAGGAACAATGTTTGGCAGAAAACTAGGGGTGGGGCCCTTCCTGGCTGCCAGGCCTGGCCAGGTGCTGGGTCTGCTGTGGACATGTGGGCATGGGTCCCCGCACTTTCCCCATGATGAGACATTCTCTGGCTCTCTTCAAGTGAGGGCTGAGGTAAGAGCACATCTGGGGATGCGGCTGACCCTTAGGGAGATGACCTCATCTCTGCCTCCTATTTCATGTATTCAAAGTGGCTTTGGGAACCGCAGCCTTTTGCTCAGTAGCTATCTTAATAATGTAATATTCAGAAGTAAACTTGGAGGATTGCCATCCACACTGCTGTGCACAGGCAAAGATCCCTCTGCTTTTGAGGGAAGCACAGAATACTTCAGTCTCAGAAAATGCAGCCTGCGACTGCATGCATTTGAAGTAACTTGCAAGGCTGGGCCACCAAAGTATTTGCTATCCTGGCTATGCTGCAGTTGACTATCTTCATGGATGTTTCTGTGCCAGATTAGTATGCTTAGAGAGAGGAAGTGGGAAATCTCCAGTGGCCATTGTCTTGCTCCCCATGGGGCACACTGATAAATCCTGTGATCAGAGGTGGATGTTGATGCAATGGGATTTGGTGCATTGCTGTGGGTTCCAGGTAGGTTAATAAATAGGTAGAATGAGGTCATTCTTTTTATTCTTGAATGGAGTTAATAGTAAGTCATCATCATTCTAGTTTGTGTTAAGATGCCACACAAGAAGAAAAGAAGTTCTGAAAAATTCAGAGCAGAGTAGATTCTTTCTTTGGGGGTGATCATTGTAGATTTGGTATAAAACCATGCATTGAAATATCTTATTGCCTTTATGGGAGAACTCCTTCAGAACTATTTATTTCCACGTGTAGCCTGGGGTCCAGAGTAGAAGAGCTAATTCTGTAGACCAAGAGAGTTTCTGGTAAAGAGGATGTACTAAAAATATGAGTTGGAAAGTCTAACTTTAGAAGAGAGAATCATATTTTTTTAATTTTTTTTAGTTGTTGATGGACCTTTATTTAATTTATTTATTTATATGTGGTGCTGAGAATGAAACCCAGTGCCTCACACATGCCAGGTAAGCACTCTTCCACTGAGCCACAACTCCAGCCCAGGAGAGAGAATCTTGACTACTAACACCATAGATTATCTCTGCGTGATGTTAAACTTTATGCAAATAGATACATCATGTTATATTTGTGAGATTCATCCATGTTGCTGCATATGGCAATAATAAATTCTTTCTTGATGTCTCATGTGTGAATATACCTCAGTTTATTCATCCACTCTGTTGTTCATGGATGTTTTGGTAGTTTTCAGGTCAAATAATAAACATGAAATTTCTTGTGCATGTCTTTTGGGGCACTCACATATGCAATCCCATTGGGTGTAGTACATATGGACTGGCTGGTCAAACAGTATGTTCACCTTAAGGGGAGACTTAGATGCAAGTTAGGCTTCTCTTAGTGCGTTGTTCTTCTTTCCAAGATCTGACTGCTTAGACAGATTTATGAGGCCTTTAAGCACATGATTTCTATATTTCATGCACCTTTTCTAGTTTTTCTCAGTAGAAGGTGTGTTGTAAGCTCCTTTATCAAAGGAAACAAATGTGTACTGCTCATACATGTTCATAACTGACTTCTATGCACTTATTTAATTTCATGCCCAATTTATTAATGCTAAGATAGCTATGTAGACTAAGTCTTCAAAGAAAAATATATCTAAGTACATGTGGTATTGCTGTTTCTGTCATGCCATGACCAGTGTCTTTCCCATCTCTGGCTTGTTTCATTCAGTATTTTCCACTGCCCTTAGAAGGTATTTTTAATCCATCTACTGATTTCAGATTCAGAAACAGATACTTGTTGAAGTCCAGATGTTAGACAACCTGATCAGTACCTTTCCATTGTCCCATTTGAGCCACTAAATGCTCTCAAATCATTTCTCTCTTGGCTGTTGGTCTGATCCTTCAAGGCTCCTTTCCTCCTGGAACTTTTTACTGTCGTCTAGGTTGCATTTTTAGCCCCTTTTTGTGCATCAGAATTCTGGGAGATGGGTGAAAAGAGATCTGTCAAAACATAAGTATATAGCTGTACTCTTACAATTCCTAATCCAGTAAGGTCAAGTAAGGCCCAAGAATTTGCATTTGAACAAGTTCCCAGGTGATGCTGATTTTGCTGACCCAGAATCCACATTTTGAGATATGCGATTTAGTGCAATCTCTGTTTTCCTCTAGTAACGTTGAACTATCTTTTCAAAAGAAGGTATTGTGTCTACCCCAGCTGTTTCTAATTTCCTCATGCTGGATTGTGCCCATCAGCCAGAGAGTGATAAAACATAGAATTTTAAAAGGGCTGGATCCATGTTCTTTCTGCATCAATTTTAAGAAAACAAAGCAATGGTGTAAATAGTTAAACAGGTCTTTCCCTAATAACCGAGAATCAAAAGCCCTTTTTCAACAGAGAGTTACATTTAAAGGATCTTTCTTTACACTTTGGACATATTTGGGAGGAAGGGAATTAAACGGAAGGTTCTTGTAGAACTCAAATCTCCCCCCTTCCATCATTTTAGAAAAATGTCATTTATGACTGCAGGCCTGTGAAGCCAAATTTATTTATAATTCTCAGTAGCCCTCAAGTTGTGGGGCAATCTAAAGACACAAACCTTTCTTTGTTTTTAAGTGAAATATCTGTTGAATACATATTTTACGCATATTTGTCCAGAATTAGTCAAAACAACACAAACTCAGCTATCAGAAAGCACACTGTGATGTACAGTAGGTAAAACAAACCAGAGTTTGACTTCGCGTAATGGCATTCACGGCATTTTGTCAACTTGTAAGCCTGTACAGTAGGTCTCCTCAAGTTGCAATGTGCTGCTCTGTAATCAAAGCGCCATCTGTCCATAGTGGCAGGGAAGGGTGAAGGGACTTTTGCCTTGTGTCTGAGATGAAGCACGAAGGATGTTTCAGTTTCACCGTACATACTCCCTGGGAAGACTGTTTCCATGTAAGGGAAAACCACTGCTTTTAACAGGAGATAAACTAAGCCCTCGGGTTAGAGGGAAATCTGTAAGGTCAGAATCCAGATGATAAAAGAAAATGGAGGTTTCCCTGGTTGCACAGGAGGCCCAAGAAGAGGTGACGTTTATCGGCTTTCCTGCCACGGGTGCTAATGAGTGATAAGGAGCTCTAATTTGAAGACACCCCAGAGCTGTTAAAGTGTGTGTGAAATGCAGACAATTCATCAGTAGCACAACAGTGTTCTTACACCAAATAGAAAAGCCATTTGGGTGCACTGGGATTTCTGATCAAAGCCTGGGAAAGAATATGGAGAAAGAAACTAAATGTTAGTACATCTAATATGTGCCAGGCAATATTCTAATCCTTCACCAAGGGTCAGTCATTTGATATCATCCTTGTTATAATTCTGCAAGCATGGTGTCATGTGTATAGATGAAGACACAAGGCATGCATTAGTTCAATGATACAAAGCCTGTTTCCTCATTTGCAAACAAAATGAAAGAATCAATATTCAAATCCACATCTGCCTGACCCCAAACCCATTCTTCCCCTATAAGCATAGTTTATCCTTCACTATATATAGTATATATGACATTCAGTGACCTTTTTTTAGGGAACTGTATCAGAATTTCTAAGCTGAGAATAAGTACATTGAAGGCCCACCTTCCTAACCCAGGAAATACCCTATTTCTTTCTTCATCTCTGGACCATTAAAAAAATCATTGCATAAATGACAATGGGGCTTCAATCTAGTGGAAAACCATTAAGATGGGAACTTAGAAATTTGAGTCAGACTTGCCACTGATTACCGTGTCCCTTAAGGCAAATGACTGAAACTATGTCATTTGTTCCCTCAGGGGTCATTTACTAAACAGATTTAGTAAAAACACTTCAATGCTGCAGGGACTGTGCAGATAGCTTGTCTAAGTCGTGTCCTATGCTTGCCAGTTGCCCGTGGTCAAGTGAGGAATCCAGACGTGTAAACATATTTGACATTAATAGTGAAGCCTGAAGGAACAGATTCCTGTGAGGTATAAGAATATGGTTTCAAAAGCTCTTGCTTCTTCCCGAAAGAGCCGAGAAGAAAGCCTCAGTGAGAAAAAAAGATTGAAGGGATTTCCAGACAGATATGGTAAAGCAGAAAGAGGAGATTCCAGGATGAGGGGATAACACATCCAAAGCCTGGGCTATATACATGAACCTGAGCATCCTCAGATGGAGCGGAACCATAAGGCAGGATAAGGAGTTTAAGCTTTATCTTGTAAGTGATGGGGAGACCTAGACCTTTTTAAGCACCATTACGTGGCTCAATTTGTGTCTTAGGAAAAGTACTTAGCCAGTGGTGTGACAAATGCATTGAGGTGCCATGAGTACAGAAGCAAGGGAAATAATCAGGAAACTGCTATACAGGTTTGGATAAAAGATAATATTGGCTTGATCTAGACAAGGCATGCACATGTGTGTGTGTGTGTGTGTGTGTGTGTGTGTGTGTATGAGAGAGAGAGAGAGATATCAAGAGACTTTCTTAAGTAGAATGAACAGACAAGTCTCAGCAGACAACAGTTTGTAGGATGAACCCCACCAGGACGTGGATGGTGTCTGTTTTGCTCATCATTACATTTGCTCTGCTCCACACAGTATGACCCACATAATAGTTGGTCTTATAAGCAAACAAAGTGCGAATGAATGAATGAGTGATGACTTTCAGGTCTTGGGCCTGAGCGACTTGGTTAATGCTTGGGCCATTATCTAAAAATAGGTTGGCAACTTAAGCCAGGAGCTTAGGTGGGGCACACCCCATAATCCTAGCCACTTGGGAAGCTGAGGCAGGAGGAGGCCAGTTTCAGAAACTTAGTGAGACCTTGTCTCAAAATAAGAAAGGGCTGGGGATATATCTTAGCGGTTAAGCACTGGGGTTCAATTTCCTATGCTAAAAAAAAAAAGAGTAATTTACTTTTGGATATTTTAAGTCCACATGACAAATAGATTTGAAAAATATGAATCTTGAGTTTCAGTGATGAAAATTCAAAACTAGAGATTATGGTTTGGAAGTCAGAAATATAGAGACAATATTTCATTCCACTAGAAAAAGTATAATTACCCACACAAAATAACCAATCACTCAAGTATTCATTTACTCATCCCATCACTATTCCTTGTGTATTTATTGACAGCTCACTTTGCATCAGGCTTTGGGCGAAGTTTAGGAAATGAGTAAGTGTGACTTGGTCTCTGTTTTTAGGTAGCATATTGTAATTGGTGAGGCAGATTAAAAATAAGGAAAAAAAGCTGGGTGTGGTGGTACATGCCTATAATCCCAGTGAGTGGGGAGGCTGAGACAAGAAGATTGCAAGTTCAAGGCCAACCTCAGCAACTTAGCAAGATCTGTGTCAAAATGAAAAATAAAAAGAGCTGGGGATGTAGTTCAGTGGTAGAGTACCCCTGGTTCAATCTCCAGCAACAAAATGAAAAAAAAAAAAAAAAGAAACAATTTTCAATCTGTATGTACTATGATGGAAACAAGTGGCTGAGACAGATATCAAGAAATAGAAGACTTTCCAACAGAAGTGACATTTAAATTGAGCTCTATATTAGTCTGGGTCCTCAAGGGTGTGGGGAGGGAATAGGCTATTGGAAAGAGCGAGAGGAGGAAAAGAGAAGTTTTTACAAAGAGTTGACTCACATGGTCAAGGGGGCTGAGAAATCCCAAAATTTGTAGTTGGCAAGTTGGAGTTTCAGGAAGGTTAATTGTATGTTCCAGTCCACATCTGAAGTCAGGAGAAAACCAGTGCCTCAGCTCAGACAGTCAAGCAGTGGGAGAAACATCTCCTTTCCTGAGCCATTTTGTTCTACTGAGGCTTTCAGTGGTTTGGATGAAGCTCACCCACATTGGGGAAGGCAATTTGCTTTGCTCACTCAACTGCCTCAAATGTTAATCTCATCAGAAATTACAGGCCCAGCAAAAACATTCAACCAAACATCTGGGCACTCCATGGCTCAGTCAAGTTGACCAAAAAAATTTAACTGTCACAATCTAAAGAAAAAGACCAGCTAAATCATGTAAACTGCAATGTGGAGCATTCTGGGGAGATGAAACAATGTGTGCAAAGGCCTTGGTGGAAAAGCATGTACTGTGTCCAAAACATTGAAAGGCAATGCACACAGCTGGAGATTAGCAAGTGAGGTGGAAAAGCAACATGCAAAGAAGCCCATTAGATAAACAGAATCCAGATTAAACTACAATAAGAATTGAAGTCATTATTTTAAAAGTGTTAGAAAATCAATAAAGGGATTTTCACGGGAATTGACTGACTTTTTCTATAACGTTACATTTTCTTCCATGGTTAAAAAAACAAAAAACAAATGAATTGTATGAGTCAGAATTGAGAATAGATAGGCTGAATATGATTTTTCTCTCTTACTTTAAATGGGAAGGTTTGGAGAATGGGGTGACATGAAATATATTCTAGTGAAAATATTCTGAAAAACAAAACAAAAAATATACATCTTTGTGTTTGTGTCTATGTTATGCATCAAATGTAAAACTCAAACAGAGGGATATTATTTTAAGAAGGTTCAATTGAATAGAGAATTCAGCACAAGTGAAGTCAGGAAGAAAGGAAATAATGCTAATAATTTAGTATTGATATCCATCTTGTTAGTATCTAGAGTCTACTTTTTCCAAATTTTCTTATTTTTTGTGCTTTGATTGATTCTCCTAAGATGCTTGGATTCTACAAATTCAGTCTGTAAATCTAGGGTCTTTTCAGAGGTGAACCAAATCAGTTTATATTTATTTCATTTACTGATATATGTGGACTTATTTCAACTATCTTCAACTGTGCTATACTTATTAAGATTTTTCTGTCCACTCTTTTCATGCCTCAGGCTAACAAATTCTTTGGTTTCCCCTGAATTACTTGGGAAGTTGCAATTATATAGCTGGTGTGTTCACTAATATATACAGCTACTTTTCTATTTTTAACAAATTCTACAGTTAATCAATATCTCTGTATTTCTTCTAATAAAATAAAAAATGCATTTATATATGGATGTCATAATCCTTGTTGATACTGACCACGAAGTATTGTAGAATAATCAACTTTCATGTGACTTCTAATATCTGTCTCTTGTTTCCCATATATGTCTTGTATAATATTTTATTTCCCTTGGTTTTAAGCACAAATTAAATATTATTAATATTATCATTAATATTATTAATTTCAATGAATTTACTAAAATATTTCACCAATTCCTGTGCTTGTATTTTGCATCTTACTAAATGCCTATGGAATATTTTCTTTCTTACCATCCTTTCAGTCTTCTTTATGCATCCTTTCAGTTTGTTCAGCAAGGGTGGTGGACTTGATGAATGTTAGTCTTTGTTTCACCTTCACTTTAGTGAAAATGGCAGTCCAAATAAAATCCAAGGTTAACAGTTCATTTTCTTTAGCACTTTGAGTATATTACCATATTCTCCTCTAATATCATTGATTGCTCATGAGAAATGCCCCTTATTTTCTCTTGTTAAAAAAAAAAAACTAAAAACAAATGCTTTTGAAAGTTACTATTTATGACACCTGTATTTTATATGTTGTGTAAAAAATCAATGATAATAAGTTTTAAGGTTGATAGGCTGCTTTCTTCAATCTTCCTGTTAAGGTTGAGCTTGGGATTGTTAAAGATGCTTTGCTACATAACTCAAAAGTCTCATAAGGTGAAACAGACTTGGAGGTTTCCTCCCTCTATCACAGGGCTGACATTTTTACAATTGGTAGCAAAGGATAACTTGTTCTGTATGTTCTCTATCATTTTCCAAATTTTGGTACAGCTAGAGAAAGATAATAAACCAATGACAGGTGAAATTGGAAGAAATTTTGTAGTTATTTTATTCTGTAAAACTCAGATATCTATCAAAAGTCTACAGTGACATAAAAATATATTTTATCACCTTAGTATTAGGACAGTTCATAATGTATTTACTTTATAGTTGCTTCTTTAGGAAATAACCACAGAAGAAACATTTAGTATGTAACATATGCAATTAATGTGTAACATTTAATATGTCACAATACACAACTTTGTGTGTGTGTGTGTATTCTTTCATACTGCTATATTATCAGTGCTTTGATTGGCACTTAATGGGGTCTTGCTCCTCATTGAGGGGTAGATTCCACAGACCTTTCCTACGCCAGGCATGACACTTTCCTCTGACCTGCTTATAGACAGTCTCTTGCCAATGATGTCTAAAGCTGTCTCTGGGCAGTACGTGTTGGGAGAGGGGGGCAAGGGAGTGAATTCCTTTCTGCACTTGATTGTACAACACCCTTGGGTCACACTGGTCAAGGAAGTGAGATGAAGAAGCATGACATTCCTGACCCTCTTTCATCTCAGAGACCCAGTAATGATGGTGCCATGGACTATGAGATGTGCATACATTCACACATTCAAACATATCCTGAGGTCCTACTGTATGCTCAGCTGTGTGTTAGGCACAGTGAAGGCTACTACTCTAGGATAGGTGAATCATGATGTGTGTCTTCATGCAGTACACTGTCAGAGAAAGGGTATGACTGACAAACTTGTCAACTCATGAAAGACAGAAATTAAGTGATAATTTGAACATAATCCAGGAATGAACTGTATAAACAAAACACACTTTAAGTAGTCAGAAAATAATCAGGTAATTGTAACTTAGAGTTTTTTGAAAGTTTTCATAGTGAAAACAGCTTCAAAGACAGAAAATTATGTGAATTTGCAAAATGGAGAAGTAAGTTATTTCAAGTAGAAGAAACATCTTAGGCAAAGAAAGGTAAAAGTTAGTATAATTTAATTAGGAGAGAGAAATCCACTTACCTGCTAATAGAGAGATTAGGTGCACATCTGAAAGTCTGTAAGAGAAGCTGAGCATCTGTCCCATTAATCTAGAAAATTATGAGAATATTGTCCCCAAGAAAGGCAAAAGACTCATTATTCTTTACCATCAGGAAAGTTCTAAAATGCATTTTTAAATACTTTACCTCAAGAAACACTTCCATATAGATGATATCCAGAAGAAATAATGGGAACACACTAGTGATGTCATGTCTGGTTCTTGTTAAATATATTAATGAGAGCTTAATTCTTTGCAGAACCTAAAATGTTCTCCCTGTCATAAGCCAAGTATGAACATTATACAAAACAAGTGGGAGTTCCCTCATTGACTGCATCCTGGGCACTCCTGTAACAAATCTGAGGGACATTCAAGTCAAATCAATGGCATTCCAAATTGTTCCTATTATAGTTATGATCTGAAGCTGACACTGATATTTTAAATCTTACTTCCAAAAGAAGGGCTGTCCCTTCCTATATCATCTGAGGCTACAAAGAGACAACAAAATTTTAGTGGGACTATTTCATAATGAAAGGGGAACAAGAACAGACATTTATGAATGCTTTACTATGTCCCAGCACATGGCACTACATCAGTTCGCATTTATTCTATCCTCAGTTCATCTAGTGCAACTGTGTTGGTCAACTTTCTGTTGCTGGGACTAAATACTTGAGAAAATAAACTTAAATGTGGAAAGAGTTTATTTGGGTTCACAGTTTCAGAGGTCCATGGTTGGTTGGCTCTTGTATTTGGGGGCTTGGCAAGGTGGCGTATCACCGCAAGAGGCACGTAGCAGAGTAAAACTGCTCACCTCATGGTGGCTGGGAAACAGAAAGAAGAAAAGACTGGATCCAAACATCCCCTTCAAGGGCATGCTCCCAATGACCCAAGTTCCTTCCACAGGTTCCACAACCTCCCAATAGGTTGGTCCCCAAGTCTTTAGCATATGGATCTTTGGAGCACATTTAAGATCCAAACCATAAAGGCAACACCTTACAGGATGGGCTATCATGGTTCATTTGTGTTTTGGGTTCGGTGAGGCTTCCCTTCTGGGAAAAGGAAAGGATGTGTGTCCATTTTCCTGCTTAGTGTATATAGAACCCTCCAAAACCCTCCCACAGTGGAGGATCACAAAAAAGCATTACAGTGTATGTCATGTTCATTATCTAGACTCAATACTTAGTGTAAGGTCCTGAAGTGTGTAGGATTTGGGAAATTGAAGGAAACATTCACTGATGGGGAATAAACCCTGAAATTTGATTTTCTAATCAAATTTATAATTATGACACTTTTGTCTTAAGGTTTGACTCACCTCTGAATAATGAACTGCAGGTAGAAGGGAATACAAGATTACATAGTCCCACAATTTTAGAAGCTAAGGTGGCTTGTGGTCCTAGCTCCCTGAAAACAGAACCTAAACAGGGATTCAACTGCATGTGCCTTATTGCTGGGGGGGTGGTAGTGGTTGATTTCAAAAGGAGGGTGATAAGAGGGGCAAGAAGAGTAAAGAGGAGGAGTTGTGCTACAATTTAGCCTCAGCCTGATCCTGTGGGGGTTCAGAGTGTGAACAGCACCAGAGTGGATCCGACCTTGGGACTGGCTACACTTATCCAAGTGTCAGTCAGTCACTGGCTATCAGTTGCCCCCACCTTGGGTATGGCGGAGGTCGGTTAATTTCCAAGGCAAAGCATCTTCTATTTGCTAATTAGAACCTTAGACATTCTATTGAATTAAAACTTCTCATCACAGAACTGTCTTCATTACTAAAAAACTAACAAAAATCTTTTCTCCAGAGGAGATAACAAAGCAATATTTCATCTGATGCAATACAGAATTTCTCTTCTGGTGTTTACTTGGATTTTACTTCCTTGGATTTTACTTTACTTACTTTTTCCATCTGTGTATTTCATATAGCTTTGCCATGGACTGGTCAAGTCCTTGCATTAGAACTTTAAAGCTATAAACAATTCTATTTCCCATTTACAGTTGTTCAAATTTTGCAATAAAGAGAGTAATGTTATCTATAGTGTGTTAAGAAGACCTTGCTTTCTCCGATACCCTACAAATTCCTCTTGTTAGCATTGGGTTTAGCCAGGTATGTGTGTATTTGTAAGGTATTGCAGAACTTTCTTCTATCAGGACAATGGTTTATGCGTTATTACCCCAAGTTTTCTGGAATGAGATGATATTAAGGGATTGGCATGGAGAAAGAGAGTGTCATGCTCTGACATTTTGGCAAGAAGTAGAAGTTATTTTTTGATTCTACTGAAAATGCATGTTCATTTAAAGATACACATTGGGTCTGTGATACTTCCAGAGAAAGGTGGAGCTCAGGGATTTGACCAGTTACCAATTCCACACTCAATTTTGCATTGACTGTTGGTGTACAATGAACATAATAATACAGTCATACTGGATAAAGACTTTCAAATTTCCTTCCAAATAGGCAGATTTCATCATTATTGTCAGAGGAAGGAATGTGACCATTAGGATTGTCTTCAAACGTGAGTACAAGGTAAATAAAATGCAGTTATGAAATAATTAAAAATAGCTCAGCATGACAATGACACATCCTTTATCTTCATAAAGCTGTGAGTGATGAACTGATAATGTCAGCATGCTCATAAATTTTACTTTTAACAGTACATAATACCTAGAACAATGATTACAGACATTCCGATGAATGTTAACTCTAATAAAATAACATTTAATGTAGAGGTGGTATCTACTTTCCAGGTTTAGTTGAGATAGAATTCAAAGCCAGAATATATCATATAACACATATATTCCTGAGAGATATGACATCTTATTTTATATTCAATCCTCACTTAAATTTCATAGTTCATTCAGAAAGAAATATGCAGAGAGACAGGCAATAAATCAAAGAATCAGGCCAGTCTATATTGCAGAAGTATGAAATGTGTACATGGACCTCAGCTTAACAGATCCCTGATACCTCATATTATTTAAAATATTTCTATGGAATTCTTAGGTTTACTGATAAAATAAGTTATTATTACTAAATATGAGTTATTGGGGAAAAGTTACCATTCTGTCAGGTTAGAAATTCTCAGGCAAACTTATTAGAGTGAACTCTTTAAAAATTTGGGAAAAGAATTCTGTAACTGAAAGCAGACACTGTATTTTCTGTCTCATAAAGGATGATTTTATTATAACAATTTGCTTTCCACAGGGTACTGGAGTTTTGTCACAGCTTAATGTAACCATGAATCATTAAAACCAGGTAATATTCCCCCCATCTTCCACCCCTGGCTACTCACATCACTGTTCCTTCAGACCTGTTTAATTTTGAAAAACATGTTTCCTAACACACAGCTTGTCTCCATAAAAGTCTATTTGGGTAATCCGTGGTGTCTGAGAAATGTGCCGTGACCGCTTTTTGACCCACTGACACAGCTGTAGTTTGTACCATTTTCCTTACTACAATGCCCTAGATAGCATTTCAAATACACAGAGTCACAACCTTTATTGTTTGCCAGATGGGCTGTGAAATCTATGCTAATGTTAATAATAGGATTACACAAGGTTGTTTATTGTCTGAAAAATAATATGAGCATTATCCTCTATGTTTTTTCTTCCCTCAATGGGTTTTCCCTTTAGCAGGTATTAGGAAGTCTAATTTTGATTAAGTAAATATCGGCTTTCAGCCTTACAAATGGCTAGTTCATTTAGGCACATACTTTAATGGTATTAAGGGTGGAAAACAAGAAGAATTTGCTAGGTAAACTAAAGTACAAAGAACATATTCTAATATAGAACTGTGTATAGCAACTTGGAGCAAGTACATATTTCATACTAGAATTGAATATAGTGATTCAACCTAAGTCAAATACGGGTCAATGAACCATATGTATGTTATGAAGACGAAACTCAAGCACGCAGAATAAAGGGTGTAACTTAGTGACACTGTCCTTCAAATCCTTTGTTATTGTTTTGCTTTGTATATAGCTGTTCAGATGTGATCCTATCTCTATTCTAAGTTGGAGTTCCCAACAAAAAACAGATGTTGAATTTAAGATTTGGGTTCAAGTAGTTTGTGAGAGGATGGCAGATCAGATAGTGAAGGGATGGGAAGCAAGATGTGTAAGGAAAAATGCCTGTAAGGTGCACACTGCAGAGTGGGACACTAGTGAGGGCAGTCCCACTGGGGATCCCATGGAAGGCTCTGTGGAACAGGCCTCAGATTTGCCCCTGTATCTCCTCATCAGTTGAGAGCCACCCTTGGAACTTTACATCTCCATGTGCAGGATAAACATGACCAATCTATCAAAGAGAGCTGTCAATCACAAAGATGAAGCCGTGCCCAGGAACCTCACAGAGAGCTCCAGTGCAGTCAACCACCCACAGCCTCTGGCATGAGGGCATGGCTCTGTGTATGTGACTACATCTTTGTCACGGTATGCCGGAACCAAGCTTTGAGATCAAAGAGAACCCAGTGGGAATGTTGTTCTGTCATGCATTTGTAGTGAATACATTTTTTTATGCTTACAGCTTTAGGCCATTGATACTGTATCAATTTGACCTCTTGAACCCTAGCAACGAACCTCCATTTCCTTATGTAAAACAGATACAAAATCTAGCCGGGCACGGTGGCTTAAGCCTGTAATCCCAGCACTTAGGGAGGCTGAGACAGGAGAAGAGCGAGTTCGAAGCCAACCTCAGCAATGGCGAGGCGCTAAGCAACTCAGTGAGACCCTGTCTCTACATAAAACACAAAATAGGGCTGGGGATGTGGCTCAGTGGTCGAGTGCCCCTGAGTTTGATCCCCAGTACCAAAAAAAAAAAAAGAAAGATACAAAATTTATTACAAGGATGAAATATGATAATAGATGCATAAAACTAATCCAAAAATAGTTATTGGTTTATAATAAACATATCACAGATTTTAGGGTTGAATCCCATCCCATATTCTAGTGTCTTTGTTCCCCTTCCTTTACCCAAAACATTGATAGATAATGGACAGTGAACCCAGATGGGGTTCATGTGCATCAGGGTTCCCCAAGACCACCCTCAAGTCTGTCAATTTACTAGAAGAATTCGCAGAACTCAAAAAAGCCTTTGTTCTCATGTTATGGTTTATTGTGGTGAAATAATTCATACTAAAATCAACAGAGGAAGACACAGAGACAAACCCACATACAGTTATCTCATACTAGACAAAAGCACCAAAAACATTCATTGGAGAAAAGATAGCCTCTTCAACAAATGGTGCTGGGAAAACTGGAAATCCATATGCAGCAAAATGAAACTAAACCCCTATCTCTCACCATGCACAAAAATCAACTCTAAGTAGATCAAAGACTTAGGCACTAGACTAGAGACCCTGCACCTAATAGAAGAAAAAGTAGGCCCAGATCTTCACCATGTCGTTTTAGGAACTCCTAAAGCACAAGAAGTAAAATCAAGAATCAATAAGTGGGATGGATTCAAACTAAAAAGCTGCTTCTCAGCAAAGTGAACAATAACATGAAGAGAGAGCCTATAGAATGGGAGAAAATCTTTACACATTCACCTCAGTTAGAGCATTTATGTCCAGGATATATAAATAACTAAAACAACTCAACACCAAAAAACAACCCAATCAATAAATGGGCTAAAAACATGAACAGTACTTCACAGAAGGAAAAATACAAATGGTCAAAAAATATATGAAAAAACGTTCAACATTCTAGCAATTAGAGAAATACAAATCAAAACTACTCTAAAATTTCATCTCACTCCAGTAATAATGGCAATTACCAAGAATACAAGCAACAATAAATATTGGGAGAATGTGGGTGAAAAGGTACACACTCATACACTGCTGATGGGACTGCAAATTGGTGCAACAATTATGGAAATTGGTATGGAGATTCTTCAGAAAACTTGGAATGGAACCACCATTTGACTCAGCTATCTCACTCCTTAGTTTATACTCAAAGGACTTAAAATCAGCATACTACAGTGAGGCAGCCACATCAATGTTTACAGCAGCTCAACTCACAATACCTAAACTATGAAACCAATCTAGGCACCCTTCAACAGATGAATGGATAAAGAAAATGTGGCATATATATATATATATATATATATATATATATATATATATATATATATATATATATATAATGGAATATTACTTAGCCTTAAAGAAGAATGAAATGCTGGCATTTGCTGGTGAATGGATGGAAATGGAGAACATCATGCTAAGCAAAATAAGCCAATCCTTCCCCCCACAAAATAAAAACAAAGGCCAAGTGTTTTCTCTGATATGCCAATGCTAATTCAAAATAAGGGGAGTGGCTAGGGAAGAACAGAGGTACTTTGGATTACACAGAGGGGAGTGAAGGGAGGGAAAGGGGTATGGAAATAGGAAGGATAATAGAATGACATTATTAGCCTATGTGCATATATGATCATATGACCTGTGTGATTCTACCTCATGTACAATCAGAAGAATGAGAATTATACTCCATTTATTTATGATATGTCATAACTAATTAAAACAAAAAAATAATTCTTAAAAAATCAATAGAGGAAAAACACACATAGGGCAGAGTTGGGGAAAAATCAGGCACAAGCAGTGGTCTTCTTCCAGTGGATTCATGTGAGCAGCAATTTGCTCTCCCAGCAATGATATGTAACAACACATCATATATTGCCAGTCAGAGAGGTTCACTCAAGCCCTGGTGTCCTGAGATTTTATTGAAGATCATTCACATAGGCATGGAGCATCCATGTGACTGACCTTAACTACTACAATAACCAGCCCTCAAGAGGTCAGACTGATACAGTATAGCCCACCATTCTCAGAATGACAGGTAATATCTCAAGTGACCCAATGAGCAATGACAGGCTTTAAAAAAGTATCTTAAGTAAAAGAGGGAAAAAACATTGGAGAATAAACCAATCTTCCTTGTAAAAAAATCAGTAATGATATTGTTCACAATAAAGAGAAGTTTTGTTTTTGGAAACAGTCGTAATTGTGTTTATTCGAGGATGCTCAATTTCTAAAGTTCTACACCAACACAGACATAAGATGGAAGGACTTTAAGAATGGGATCTACCCAAAGAACCAAAGGCCAAATGTTTTCTCTAATATGCAGATGGTAATTCACAATAAAGGGTGGGGGAGACTGGAGATACTTTGGATTAGACAGAGGGAGTGAAGGGAGGGGAGGGTGGCACGGGGGTAGGAACGATATAATGAATCAGACATTATTACTCCACGCACATATATGATTGCACAACCCGTATAATTCTACGTCATGTACAACCAAAGAATGAGGAGTTATACTACATTTCTGTATGTTTTGTACGATGTGTCAAAATGCATTTTAATCAGAACAAATAAAAAAAATTTTTAAAAAGAATGGGATCTAACAACATATCAGTAGGACAAATGTGTGAAAATGCAAAGATACAACAGTTTCCAGAAAAAGCAATCAGCAGAAGATTTAGTGCTTCTTCTCATTCAGTTGTGTTAGTCTGAGAGGAAGTACCAGAGCTATGCTCTCCAATACAAGTGCAATGCAATTTACAAACTGAGTCACAAATATAATTTAAATTTTTTACTAGCCATTTTTTTTTTTTGGCACCAGGGATTGAACTCAGGAGTACTCGACAACTGAGCCACATCCCCAGCCCTATTTTGTGTTTTAAGTAGAGACAGGATCTCACTGAGTTGCTTAGCTCCTTGCCATTGCTAAGGCTGGCTTTGAACTCGCGATTCTCCTGTCTCAGCCTCCCAAAGTGCTGGGATTACAGGCATGTGCCACCGCGCCCAGCCTACCCATGTTTTTAAAAGCAAAAATAACCAGGTAAACTTGACTTTAAAAATACATTTAATTTACCATAATATGTCCCAAATACGATCATATAATCAGCACAGAATTATTAGCGAGATACTTTACATTCTTATTTTAACTCATAGTCTGTGAAATTCCATGTATATTTATCTTTAACACACCCTAATTTCAGGCAAGTCACACTTCCAGGGGACAGCGACTTCTGTATTGCACGAAGAAACTCTGGAAAATAATCATTCCATTCTCTAAAGCCAGTGAGTCTGGTTAGAGCATCCTCTCTATGTATTTTACTCATCAGTGTTAAAATTTGGGTAGAGCACAGACTTTAAAACCTCTAATTATTCTATTTGGTGTTATCATTCTCTTTCCCCAAACAATGTTTGCTAATCATTTTATCAAATTCTCTCACATATAGTTTCTTTCTTGCAAATATAGCATCATATTAAATATTGTAATGATATATTGTTAGCCCTGCATAAAACATCAGAAAATGGGTTCAGAGAAGTTTGGCAGCCTGCTCAGAGTCTCAGGGGTAAGAACAAGCCAAAAGGTCAAAGCTTCAATCTGTTTCTCAGCTGAACTTCTCAGCTGCATCACCCCAAATAAAATGGGGGGTGAAAAGAGTAATGGCCAGCAGCCAAAGTGAACCGTGGGACCTAAAGTGACTCAGAAAGGCTTGGCAATAAAGGGGCAGAGCTATAAGCCTTTCAGAGCTCCTTTTTCGAACAGGAAAAGAATGAAAGCTCTTGGAAAGATTTGCAATTCCATTAAGGCCTTAGATCTTATGATAAGATATAAGGCCACCACCTTACCCTGGTGAAGAATGAAACTATTATTTACAAACACATTTCGATTCATGAAGTCACATTTCATATTAATTCTGGGAACTTCAACGAAGTCTACAATCATTTGGGGAATTGCAGTGTTGGAACCCAAAGCATCTCCTGAATTGGCCCAGTGTTTCCAGACATTTCAGGGTATCAGCCTTATGAAATTTTTGTTCACTGTTCACCAACCTGCAGTTCTGAGACAAACTCCTGAAGCAAGTTACTTGGTCACAGGCTTTGAACCCTGAAAAGTACAAGCAGTTTTACTTCTTTGTCAGCCAAGAGGTAATTACTCAATTCCCCACTAATTTACCCTATAGCCTATTGGTTTTAGTCACCCCTCAGTTCACTTTGATGACTTCATTATTTAATCAATTTCTCATAAGACTGGCACCTCAGATAGTTATTGGTGTATTATGTGGTTGCAACCCAGCATTAATCAAAAGTTCCGTTGAGAAATAATGATATTTCAAAAAGGACAGTTTAATGGAAACAGTAATTCTTCAGTCCTTTCCATCACTGGTTCTTTATCTTTCCTGTACATCAGAATCATCTGAGAAACTTGAAAATCACCTGGGCACCCAGCAGAGACCTCAGGATAATTGATCCAGGATGTGGTGTGGGCATTAGAATCTTCAAAAATTCCTCAGTGATTCTAATGAACAGCCAGAGTTGAGAAGCACTGCTCTGTAGTCTCTAGATGTTATCCTCTAGTTAAGTTAGCAGTGTAAACCTAAGCAAAGTAAATGGACCATATTTCCTAAGATTCATAAAAATAAAAATACCTTTAGAGAATAAAGGTATTCATAAAAATACCTTTAGAGAATAAAGGCAACGCTATGCTATCAGTTTTACAAGAAAGGAAATGGAAACATACGTACAATATTGCTGCTATGGATGTTTAGCAATACATTGAAGATATAACATCTCTGTCTCTGATGCATTCTTCCAAAGATTGAGTCCAGGGAAACATGTAATTTTTGTCCCAAACAGTAGACCTTGTTAATCATATGAGATAAGATGAGCTTTTCATTCCAGGTACCTGACATGTCTATCTATACATTTTTATCCTAGTAAATTTTTTCCTTTAGAAAATAATGTCTTTGCCATATGTTATATTCCATTTCATAAGACACTTATTTTTGATGTGTGTGGAGTATAATAAAGAATGGCAACCCACTTATCATAAATATTATCTGTTAACTGTACTATTCTCCCCCCTGCCCTGACTTTTCTGTGACCATGTCTTTGTTACATTTTCTCCATTGCTTAAAGGTTTCAAGGAAATGTCTGGAATATTTTGAAAGATGGAATCCAATCATACTCTTCAGTCATTATCTTGCCATTATTTGAATCATTTTCTCTTTACTTTCACCCAACAACCCATTAGAGTTTAGCAATCCTGGATATCGTTTTTCTCCCTCATAAACATCCTACACACTAAACTTCACCTCCAAGTTGGCTGATTCACCTTATAGTTGGAGTGTATCTGGGATATACCCCATGTTGGTGTAAATATTCTATCAGTTTTACAGATTAGTAAACTAACTGTGATACTAAGTTAACTACCCAAAGTCCTATAATACATAGATGAGACAACCAAGATTTGAACCCACAAAGTTTGACTTTGGAACCTACAGCCAAAAAAGTATCATTACCAAACTCAAGCTACCAGATGGAGGATTGTCAGATAATTTTAAAGCAACGATCAGTATTTTGTTCACCTTTGGATAGCTTTTGGGATATATACCTGTAGAAGGGTAGAGAGAAAGCAGGATTGGACAGAAAGAGAAACTGAACTACAATGAAGTTCCAACACAGGTCTTAGCCCTTGGGGATCTCAGGTCCTGAAGTGGTCATTTAGCTAGGGTGATGGGCCTGGGTTTTATACTCCTCTAGTGATGAGTCACTGGATTAAGGTTGCTCTTGGAGAAGATATGACTTTGGAGGAGACACCTGAAAGCCATCTTCTGTAGCTTCCTTGCAACTGAAAAATAAGCTGTCGGTTCCCAAAGGGAGACCTTAAAGAGCATGATGATATTCATACCAGTATTATTCCAAGGTGACCCCAACCCAATGATTAACTAGAGATGCTTGTTCCCAAAGACCACTGGGCAGGCTCAATAAGGCCAACCCAGGTAAAATACACTCATAACAAGAAACAGCATTCCACCTTTAGTTTTTGAGTTTGGCAATAGTGATTAGGAGTGCCTGGGCACACCTGGGGCTAGAGTAATACTTTCCGACCTGAGTATACCCATAGGCTGATGGCCCTTCTAGAAACACCTGCTCCTAAAGCACAGTCCAACTATTTATTAGTGATCTATCCACTCCCTAAAAATATCTAAGTATTCAAATAAATAAATTATTCAAATGGACATTAAAATTAAAAATATATACATTCTACCAAACATTTAAGGAAGGAAATACACAAATACTCTGTAATCTCTTTCAGAAGATACAATAATAGAGAATACCCTAAATTATTCTGTGAGGATAACATTACCCTAATACTAAAATCAGAAAAAGGCACTAGAGAACTATGGACCAATATCTTTCCTCCATGCAGAAATCACCAACAAAATACTAACAAGTCAAATCCAACAATGTGTAAAGAGAAAACTTATGCAACAGGACCAAGTGGAATTTCTCTCTCTATGCAAGTTGGTTCAACATTCAGAGGTCAATTAATGTAATCTATCAAGTCAACAAGCTAAAGAAAAAGAATCACCTAATCTTATTAATACATGCAAGAAAGTATATGACAAAATCTAATACACATTCATGACAAAAACTCTCAGTAAATTAGAAAGAAAGAGAACTCCCTCAACTTGATAAATAGTATCTATGAAATAAACTGTAGGTAACATTGTACTTGATGAAAAACTAGAAGCATTATCAATAAGATAAAAAACAAAGCAAAGTTATCCTCTCACTACTCCTTCCAACACAGTACCAGAACTCCTTGCTAATGTAGTAAGAGAAGAGAAGGAAACAAAAGGTAGACCTTCTGGAAAGGAAGAAATAAAACTATCCTTGTTCACAGATGACATGATCATATATAGTAAAAGGAAAACAAATCAAGAAAAATCTCCTTAAATTACTGAGTAAGGCAAGGTTGCCAGATACAAGGTTAATATATAAGTCAATTACTTTCTTTTATAATGGCAATTGATGAGAGGAATTTGAAATTAGAAACATAATATCATTTATATTATCAACACCCAAAACGAAATGTGTAAGTATATATTTAACAGAATATGTACAACGTTTGTATGACTAAAACTACAAAATTCTGATGAAAGAATATCAAAGAACTAAATAAACAGAGATATGTTCCATAGTCAAGCAACTCAATTTTAAAAGTAAGAACTGGGGGTGTAGTTCAGCAGTAAGGCACTTACCCAGCATGTGTAAGGTCCCAGGTTCAATTGTGAGCATTGAAAAAAAATACCTAATGGTCTTAATAGCTGCTTCAAAGAAGACACAAGAATACAAATAGAAAATAAGAATATAAAAATGAGAATATGAAAAGATTCTCCTCATCAAATGCAGATTTAAACAATGAAATATGACCACACAGGTACCAGAATGGCCAAAATCCAGAAAACTGGCAACACACAATGCTGGTAAGGATGTAGAGCAATAAGAATTCTCATCTGTTCCTGGTGAGAATACAAAATGGCGACTTTGAAAGTGTGAGAGTTTCTTGAAAAACTGACTATACTTTTATCATATGATCCAGCAGTCATACTCACTGTTGTGAACCCAAAGGAACTGAAAACCTATTTCCATGCCAAATTCTTCACTCGGATGTTTATAGCAGCTTATTCATAATCATCAAAACTTGGAGCCAACCAAGATTTGCTTCAACTGGATGAACAGATAAATAAACTGTGATACACCAGACAATGGAATGTTATTCAGCACTGGAATAAATGAGCTCTCAAGCCATGAGAAGACACAGAGGGACCTTAAATGCTTATTACTAGTGAAGGAAGCTAATCTGAAAAGGCTATATACCATGCAATTCCAATTCTATAACATTCTGAAAAAGGCAAAACTAAGCAGAGAATAAAAAGATACGTACTTGTCAAGGAGTAAAGGTGGTGGGGAGCATGAATGAGCAAAGTGCAGAAGTTTCAGAGCTGTGAAAATATTCTGGGGGATGTTGTAATGGTGGCTACATGTCATTGTACATTTATCTAAATCCATAGAGTGTATAGCACCAAGAATTCATCCTAATGAAAGCTATGGAGTTTGGGTGATTATAACATGTCAGTGCAAGTTCACCAATTTTAACAAATATGCCACTATAGTAGATGCTTAGAAGAGTCTATGCGTGTTTGAGGAAAGGGAAGAGATGGGAAGTCTCTGTTCCTTTCCCTAAAGTTTGCTATGAATCCAAAAGTTCTTTTAAAAAAATAGTCTAAAAAAACTCTACAGCTAACAGCACCACACACACACACACACACACACACACACACCACACAACTCTAAATTAGTCATACCAATGAGTCATAAATTGATCCAGTGTTTGTACTGCAGGTTCAGCTTCAAGATTCAATGTCCCAAGCTGGGCACAGTTGCACACGCAGTGGCACATGCCTGTAATCCCAGCACTTTGGGAGGCTAAGACAGGAGAATTGCAAGTTCAAAAGCCAGCCTCAGCAACAGTGAGGCGCTAAGCAACTCGGTGAGACCCTGTCTCTACATAAAACACAAAATAGGACTGGGGATATGGCTCAGGGGTCAAGTACCCCTGAGTTCAATCCCCAGTACCAAAAAAAAAAGGTTCAACGTCCCAGCTCCCCCAACTCCCTTTTGTAAAGAAAGAAATAAGTAGCGAGTTAACCTTCTACTTGAAATTGTGGCTTAAATGCAAAATATAATTTTACTTAAATATTTTTCTCTTTGTTAAGGAATCTTTTAAACATCTGACTTTTTCCTACTGGAAATGAAAGAATTCCATCTAATATTTTGTAAATGGGCATTTCATTTTTGGAAACAGTGACTCTGAGAGTCTTGGAAGAACATATCCCAGCAGACATGGTCTTTTGTGGTTTTTAAATGAAATTAGATTATGTGCTGATCATTGCTTCTGGACACAAGAGCACACAGAAACCGAGCTCCTTACGCAAAACCCCATTACAGGTAGGCTTGTACAATGATGGGGTGGGGCATGCGTAATGTCATGGGGCAGCTGGGTAGTCCCACGTTTCTGACCACAAAGGAAGTTATCAGATGGAGATGGCTTCTAGAGTCATTGCTATTATCCCTAGAATTGTAGTCAAGTGGACATCTGGGGAGGTTACCCTTAAGCCAGATACATTGACAAAAGAAATGAAGACTATAAGTAAAAGGTTTATTTGAACATTTACAATAATATTTAAAATATTCTGTAGTGGACATTTACTCTCTTTTAAGGAAGGACTGGATGCCTGTCCCTGGGAAAGTGGTGAGCAGATGGCCTTTAGCTCTCAGCACCTTCATAGGTTGTCTCAGTTGTACAGAGTTGCAACTAAGGTCACGACATGTCCTGGGGCAGGATGCATACAATGATTAACCATTGTGGGGTTATCAAGACCTAGCCATCTTAGCCGAATTTGATGCAACTCTCAAGGGCCACTCTAGCTCCAGAGCTCCCTGTTGGGTTGGCCAAGGCTGACATGAAAACTCCATTACTCTCAGCTTCTCCTTCCCACTCCTGCTTCCTTCTCTCCCTAATCACAGTGTTTGCTTCTTGGAAGACCCAAGCTATGACCAAAGATAAGATGATACAGCACTCAGCAAAGGCCAATTTCCTACTGGATACTTTCCACTAATTCCAGAATACCTTATTAACATAGCAGTAGTCCCCCCACCTTACCCATGGGCAATACATACCAAGACAACCAGTGAATGCCCGAAACTATACATAATACCAAACGAAGTATAAACTATGTTTTATTCCTACACATACATACTATGATACATTTTAATTTATAGATTAGACACAGAAATAGATTAACAATGATAATAAAATAGAACAATTAATACACTTATAAAAATTACATAAATATGGTCTTTTTCATTTTCAAATCTTATTGTTTTTACTCACTTTCCTTGTGGTGATATGAGATGATATGAATCCTATGAGAAGAGTTGAAGCTATATGAATGAAGTAGGCATTGTGACAGTGAGTGCTCCCTAAGGTGAAGATGCAATAGATATTCCTGTCACTTTCAGCCTTTGTGAAACATTCTTGCTACTGCAATGACAAGGAAAAGTTGACTTCTGCATCCAAAGTAACTTTGTCACACCTGTCATGCAGGATCATTCTAAATATCCCCACATCCTTTAATTCTTCCTCAGAGGCTTAGGTTTGGAAATACTTCGACATCCTGGAAGCTCTTTTCTGACTCTCCAGATGTTCCAAAGCTCTCACACTACATGATGTGCATTAAAAAAATAAATTTCTCTCTTAAGGAATGATTACCATAAAGAGTAGTAAGAATGACATTCATTTTACAATAACACTTTTAGCATGGATGCCTTGGACAGCATTAGCTATTTTAACAGTTACATCAAAATATTTACTCAAACTGAGCTCATGATATTGTAAACATAAAGGAAAATATTAGTTAGTGGGAATACATGAAATTTGAAACTTGTTTATCAATACTCTATCAAGAAGTAAAAAAGAAGCCGGGTGCGGTGGCTCAAGCCTGTAATCCCAGTACTTAGGGAGGCTGAGACAGGAGAATCTCGAGTTCAAAGCCAGCCTCAGCAATGGCAAGGTGCTAAGCAACTCAGTGAGACCCTGTCTCTACATAAAACACAAAATAGGGCTGGGGATGTGGTTCAGTGGTCAGGTGCCCCTGAGTTAGATCCCCAGTACAAAAAAAAAAAGTAAAAAATAAAGTATCAGAATGGGACCAGACAGGGACAAAATATAGATGTGTACATACTATATATTTTAAAACCCTGCAAATCAGTAAGAAAATAGAAATGCATATAAATAACTTTGGTAGGCATTTCAAAAAAGATTAAATCAGAAAGTCAATAATACATGAAAAGTAGTTCACCTTCATTAGTGATCATAGAAATGAAAATTAAAATCCCACACTGATATACCACGACATAACCACTAGAACAGTTAAAATGAAAAAATAAAATGTATTGAGGATGTTGAACAACTAGAATGCTCATGTGTTGCTAGCATGGTCCACTAATTAAGAGAGCTGAACATCATATATCCTATAATCAAGTAGTTCCACTACCAGGTACATATCCAATACAAGTGCACACATATGCTCACCAAAAGACATATAAAAGAATGTTTATTTACATATATAATTACATATAGAAGAATGTTTATAAACACAATCATATACTGGACAAAACATGAAAACAATCCTGGGTAGCCAGGAGCAGTAGAAGACATATGTAAATTGCATAGTCATGTAGCAGGACCCTATATGTCAACTACAATGAAATCGTCACCTCCATAGTAGCATGGATGAATCTTAACAAGAATAATGTTTGATGAGAGAAACCAGCTGTTTAAAAGCACATGTTGTATGATATCAAGGATGTACAATTCAAAAGCAGGCATAACTAATTTACAGTTTTAGAAATTAGGGTGCCCCTTGGGAGGGGCTAGTTTTGGAAAAAAGTACAAGAGGGTTTTCTGGAATGTTAATATCTCTTTCTTAATCTGGGTACTAGTTATACAGGTGCACTGACTCTGGGAAAATTCAGTGAGCCGTAGTCTTTATTACCGGTGCACTTGTCTGTAATACTTTAATGGAAAGGATTATTCTACAATGAACTTACAGGGTAAATATTTGATATTTAATTGCAGTGAATCTAGGTTCACAGTAGAGATTGCTATTTCATAGCTATGAAATAGCTAGGTTATTGCTTCTTTGTGTTTCACATAAATGTTGATATGATTAGCAGTCAGATGATATGGTAATGAACATCAGCAAGTATAGAGGGCAACTAGGCTGCATAACATAAGAGACTTATTATTTTCAAACAGTACTGTTGAAGCATAGTTGACAATACAATAACCATGTTTAACCATGTGTAAAATGATCAGTTTGAAAAGTTCTGGTATATGCTGTCAGAACAGTTCAGAAACACATGAACTATCAGATGTCCTCTTGTACCATTCTGTGATCTCTCCATCCTCTTGTCCACCTCCATATGGTATATACTATTAGGCTTCTTTTACTTTATTTTCAAATTCATCTCTTTGACTCCATCTAGCAATAACTCATTATCTTTGATTTCCAGTAGTATCTCATTGTTTGGATACAGCACAATTTGTGGAGCTATTCATTCCTGACACACACTTGGGTTTTTTCCAATTTTTTTTTGCAATTATAAATAATCCTGCCTTGCACATTCACTAAGTCTTTGTGTAGATAGATGCTTCCCTTTCTCTGAGCTAAATGCCTAGATATGGAATGGCTAGATCATATAGTAGGCACACCTTGCATACCATACAACTATGGTTGGTAATGCTTGTTTGTCACTCATTTGAAAACATTTACATGAACCACCATCACAAAAGTCTACCCTGAATCAAGTGCATACAATTCACATCTTTATCTATAGAACAATTGCTCCTTCCCATTTTGCTTTCTGAAAGGGAACACTTCTGCCGTCTAAACATCCAATTATCTTTTGTGGGAAAAACTGTCAAATAAGGATTATTTCCTACTGACTACTTTATAATAGATAAGTTTCCTTGAAGATAACTGAGCACATCTTCTTGGTAGAGAGTTATAAATGTAGTGATATCTCTAAGTGGCACGTGTTTGACATCTGGCTCTTTTTAGTTTTCATATCCCTCTTCTTATTATTTTTTTAATTTGAATTTTTATTTAAATTTTGTTAAAAATAACCTTTCTTCCTCCACAGAGTTTCATCCCCAAATATCTAAATGAGAAAGAAAATAGTTATTAACAAAAGAAGACTGGGCACTATTTAAAATGCCTTCCTTAAATAAACAAAGATTATGCAATGAATGACTTAATTTCCCAGGTTTTCATACTCGCTCACTGACTAGAAAAAACCTACACAAGAGGCTCATGACAGGAAGATGTGGCAACTGTATCTAGATCATCTTAACCTCCAACCACTAGATGATAGCACCAGTGTGGATGCAGCTGCAAGGACAGGAGACAACGCCATCTGTGTGGCTCCAGCCACCTGGACACTCTGTTCTGTGGGCAGCACTGACTCCAAATTATTTCCAGCAAAACAGGGAGGATGAAAAGGAGAATGAAGTAGATGCTGGGGTCTGTGAACTGGAAAAATTTGTGGTCATCCAGGAGATTGGGTGCAGAACTCTGTTCAAAGTGCAGATGACCAGCAGCAGAAGTTATCACTCAGGGGTTGAGGAAAAATTACATGGTGTGGGACTCACAGAATATTTTTGTACAAATGAAATGAAGCTAAAATCAAAAGTGATGATGGTCTTTATAAGAACAAGGAGTTATGCAAAATTAGTCTAAGAGATGACTTTGCTTCTGATTACAGTGAAAGCAATGTGTTTGCTCCTGACCATGGATAAACCCACTGCCTGCTCTCTGGAACTCAGCCTTGTTCTCTACCATCTATGTATGTTTTTTCTCTGTTATAGCTTCGGGAAATAATTTACAAACTATAAAATTCATTGATTTACACTATGTAATTCAACATTTTCAGCATATTCACAGGGTTGTACCAGCATCATTTCATGAAAGCAAGGCAGCCTTTAATTAGGAATAGTAGAAAATAACAAAGTAGCAAAGTCTTCTTCTCTGGTTTGGATGAGCAGCCCCAAAGGTCCATGGCTTGGTTCCCAGGGTGGCACTATTGGGAGGTGGCTGAACCTTTCGGAGGTGGCTGAACCTTTTGGAGGTGGGGCCTAGTGAGAGGTCATTAATAGTCATTGGGGACATGCCCTTGAAAGGGACTGTGGGAAAATGCCCCCTTCCTCATTCTCTTTGGGCCTCGTGAGCAGTTTGCTCTGCCATGAACTCCCTTCCATCCAGCACATCCACCAGAGGCCCCATGCTACAGGTTTACTTGACCTTAGATTGGCACCTCCAAAACTGTGAGCCAAGATAAACCTTTTTTTCTCTTTATGTTATTTATCTCAGGTATTTCAATATAGTGATGGCCTAACACAACTTCATTTTAAGGATGGGTACTTCAGAACATCCTTTTATTCCTTTTCTCTGTAGGAAAATTCTGTATTTATATTTTAATATTTCTCTGCTTTCCTCTTGGTCCCAGTATCCTTTAGGATATCTCTCCCAGTCTGTTACAGAGCTTTACCCTAGAGTAAAATACTATATCATCTCTGGTTAGGGGGCAGGTGATAGGCCTGGGTGTTCTATAGAAGATCTTTAACTAGTTGCTCTGATTATTGACTTCACAACTGGCCCCATTTTTCCTGTACCTATGGGCTTCTGGCTTGGCATTCCTGGGGCTTAGTTAGGAACAAGGCCATTTACCTCCCTAGCTGCTCATTCATCAGTCCAGTCCCATCTGCTTTAGAATTTCCAGAAATTGCTCAAAATGTGTGGTCCACTACTGAGAGTAATTCCTTTGATTTTTCAAAGTCCTGTTTTGGATGTCTGTTATTTCATCGGGCTTTTTGGATTGAAGATGGATGATATGAAGCCCCTTGTGGCTTAGGAACTCAACATTTTGCAGAGAACCTTCAAAATTAGGAGTTTTCCCTGGACAGTAAAAAGATACAGTGAATGAAAACCCAATCAGATGCTCCCTAGGTCATTATAACTTGGAAGCTATAGAAGTGGAATCAGTTCTCATGTGGAGAGGATTGGAAACACAAAGACAATTCATGTTTCAGCAGGGAACAGAGAACCTCATGTGAGATACCTTTCTGAATCACCTGAATTCCCAATAAGCAGATGTTATGACAAAGGAGAATCTGTTAGATAAAAAATAGAGGTAAAAGGAAGGGAGCAGAAACAGTTGACAAGGTCCCTATGTGGCAGAAATCTAAAGGATGTCCAATGCCAAGAGAAGACCGAGAAAACCCAGAACTTGTATCTCCCAGATCCTAACATCTCTTGTCTATCTTATTTTCTGGTATTTCCCTAAAATCATCTGGCATTTCCCTCTGAATCTCTTTCTGTATAAAGTACAAAAAACACCTAATCACTACTACAGAGAAACACTGAAAAGCTGAGACCTCCGAGTACAAAATTTACCTTTACTGCCATGAGATCAAAAGGTCTGGATGTGGGCAAAGTAGAGCAGAAGAGACTAGTCTGGGGGATGTTTTGTGAGTCTGGCATCTTGTGTGTCTACTTCGCCAGTGGGAGTGGTCTTTGGGTTGTGGCCATGGGTGACAGGAATGGGGCTTCCATCAAGGAGCTTTCCAAGCCTCAATAGGATCTTCAGCATAATCATACATCACAGAACTTGGGATGGAGTAGATTCTCAATAAATAGTGACAAAGAAATACATTCAACCTCTTTAATACATATTAGGTCTTACCTGAACGTTACCTCTGCACTGATCGAGGTGTAGGGAAAACAAGAATAGGAATGGTCCCTGTAATATTTTGACTCTAGAAATATAACACATTCACCAGAAGAAAATAATAGTGTTAGAAGATAATTGTAACACACCAAGGAATAGGTATCCTACCCACATTCAGAGGAAAAGGATGGACATTGTACAAGCCTGTAAGATCTTATATGGCTTCTGCTCAGGTTTGGTCCACAGTGTTTCATGACTGCCCAGCCTCACAATTTCCAAGAGACAAAGGAGGCCCTGAGCTGGAGAAAAGATGGCTGGAGATTATTGGTACACATTTGCAATTCCATTGTGGGTCTGCTCCCCTGAGAGGAACATTAAAGGAAAGACACAACCAGCTGGTTCTAGCAACTGTTTGGTAAAAGGAGTGTCATTGGAGAAAATGGAAATATTCAACAAAGCAAAAATATGTGCCACAAGGCAAAGGGAAGAGGGATAGACAAATTGTTGGAGTATGAATGTACACTATCTCCAATTATTTTCAAATGCACTGTAACATCCAATTTCTTTAGAATACAGTTGACTAAATATTCCTCCTTACATTTGAAATCCATTTGATCTGTCATGTTTTAAAAAGAAAGGGTATTAAATCATAAAAATACTCAGTTCACTATGTGTGTGCCTGTTTCAAAAGAAACTCAAATTGATTTAGATTTATTTTGGTTACAAGTAACAGAAAACACAAGCAACAGTAGCTCAAGCAGGATGTAAGCTTATTTTTCTGTCAAATAAAAGAAATCCAGGGATAGTACAATGATTTTCAGAAACTCAAGATATTCGTTTGATCACTCAGCTTTTCTATATTTTACGCTGGTTTCCCGTCACAACATTATCACATGATCACAAGATGACTGTTGTAGTTCTAGCCATCACAGTCGTATTCCAGGCAACACAGGAGAAAGGAAGTAAGGATAAATAGGTACACATCCTAGTTTTGTCATCCCTTCTAAAGAACATTTCCCAGAGCCCTACTAATAACTATTTTATATTCTATTTGTCATTCCTATTTGCAAGGGAGGTTATGAAATACAGGATTTGAGTTAGGCACATTGCCACCCTCAATAACACAAGGATTCTATTAGAGAAAAAAAGGAAAGGAAAATGATTATCATTTCGGCAGCTAGTATTCTACCCATCTGTATACCAAATTAGCCATAAATGTAGAATAGTCCTTATTGTGTTACCTTGCAACATTTGAAAATTATATGTGCCAATCAATATATATGGGTTCGTCTTTTCTAACAGGTTTGGGGTCAATTACCATTTAGTAACCAGTCTCTAGTTCAGTGCTCTCACAAATATTTTCTCATATACTCCTTAAAATAACTCTGTGAACTAGATATCATTACCATCAATTTATAGATTAGAACATGGAGCTGAGAACGACAAAGAACTCATCGTGGTTAGGAGATACCAGAACGAGGCCAAGCCACAAGTCACCTCATTCTGACTTCAGGATGGTAACCGTGGCATTACCTCCTCCAGTGACCTTCCCTGCTACAGGTTGCACTTCCGTCTCAGTGTCTGTCTTACAATGGCAAATTGTATACATTTATGCCCATCTCATTCACCTTCTATAGTTAGGTCAAGCCTCCCAAAAGAAAGCTTTTATGTTTTCTACCTGATGTTAAGAAAAACAACTAAAATGTTCATGTACCAAAACAGCGAACAATAGTAAGATATAAGTAAGGCCAAATGCTATGTTTCATGGCAGAAAGTAGTGTAAGAAGGGAGCTCTTGATTTTGATTGACTTAAGCATCCTCTGTAATTAATTCATCATTTTTATTCATTTAATTCATCATTTTTATTCATTTAGATGTGCTGCAATAAGGCAAATCTCTGTAAAGAAGACAAATGGAATGCAGTGTGTCTCAACAGATTCTATAGATACATCCTAAATGAACAGATTGATCTCTCTTCTGAAGTACCCAGAAGGAACACAACTTTCTGCAAAGTATTATAAAACTACATCTCTTGCACTCTCTCTCTCTCTCTCTCTCTCTCTCTCTCTCTCACACACACACACACACACACACACACACACACAAACTAAGGCATCATAAGTGTTTAGCCTGGTTTAGTTGGTTGGAACAATTACTTAAAGAAGCACATTAAAGCCCAGGGTGGTGGTGCATGCCTATAATCCCAGCTACTCAGAAGGCTGAGGCAGGAGGATCAGCAGCCTTACCAACCAAGCATGATCAATTTTTCAAAAATAATAATAAGGACTCAGGATGTAGATCAGTAGTAGACCAGCCCTGGGTTCAACTTCCAACACTAAAAACAAAAAATTAATTTTAAAAATTGAAAGTGTATTAGATGTAATGGAATCTAATCTCAGGTCATCTGTTGGTGAGGCTTTCTCCCAGGTAAATATACATTCTAACTACAATATGATTTCAACAAAAATAGGAAAGGCAGGGTAAGAGCTTAAGGCAATAAAGAATAATGGAAGACTTCTGGAAGCCTTGTCTCTTCAGAGAGTTAATTAAAATAGATTAATATTAAGGTCAATAGAAAAAGTGTTAAGCAATTTAGAGGTGCTGCCTAAAGAAGAGAAACATATAAATAAATCCCAAGCATTAAAAGAAATACTGCACTGGTCATATTAAAGAAAGCATACACACAGAAAGAAGGGATCATCAAGAAAAGAGCAGATCTCAAAACTGCAAACAAGATGTTGGAAAGATATTCTAATCCATCAGTTATTAAAATAGATGTGCAGAAAATTGATACCTGGCTTAAAATGCAGAATGAAATGCAGTTTACTGATTGATATATGCTGACAATAAGGAATAAAGGATTTTTTAATATCCAATTTCATCTTCAATGAAATAAGTAAAGGACTCTGCTAGAAATGGAAACTCTAGAGCATATGTACCTCTAACAGTGATACTCAGATCCAAAGGCAGAATGGTGTGGCAACTGACACAGAACCCTTCAGACATGGAGCAGGAAGCAGAGTTCCTGCTTCATGTAGCATAATGTTGAAGACCCTACTAGTGGTTCTTTGTTCAAAAAGAGACCTAACTCCATGGACTGGGCATGGGAAAAGGCAGATGATTTCCCTCAAGAGACGCGACCTGAAACAAAAGCACAGCAGGAGAGTCGAAGCGGAAGGAGAAGGAGACATGCCATTTCTAACTGTCTATGACCTATCCTGGGAGCCCAGGGAGATGCTGGAGGTGAAGCCCAGCCATGAAGGACAGAAAGTCACCCTGAGTGTTTAGCACAGGGAGTGTGACTCAGTGGGTACCACTGTGAGCTAGACAGGAGTTAAGAGAGGGCTGCATTCACCAGCTAAATATTTTTTAATTAATTAATTAATTAATTAACTTAGTTTTTGGTGAGAAGTTCAAAGAAAAAATAAATCCAAACAGAAATCTCAAGCTGCTCTTTCTTTCTACTCCTGGAACCCACTAGAAATAGCCTGAGTCTTTCAAAAGTCAGTAATAAGGAGAAAGGAACCAGCTACAGACTCATGGATGAAAACCACACAGCACAAAAAAAGAAAGAAATATAAGCAAAAGACACAAGCAGTACAGATGAGTTCTTTTGAGAGAAACTGTTTAGGGAATCAAATAAGTCCCTATACTCAAATTTTAAACAATCTCAAAAAATGAAGCATGATACCAGTTATAGGTACAAAGTAAAAGGAGGAAATGAAAATCAAGCCTTCCAAAGACAAGATTTTTAAAATGAGCAATAAGGAAAAAGAGAGAGAGAAAGAGAGGAAGAAGAAAATGGAGGCATTAAAGGACCTAGACATTTGTTCCTCAAATAGTGTAAATAGTGAAAATTTTATATTTTTAAGTGTAGGAGTCTTTGGAAATTGTCTTAAGGGTATATAAAAAATGAAGAAACTTTTTTTTCCAGTGCTAGGGATTGAAACCAGAGCCTGAACATGCTAGGCAAGCACTCCATCATTGAGGCACAACCACCCACCCCCAGAAAAGGCTGAGAATTTGTGGCACTCAAACCATGACTTATTTGCTCCCTCCTTCCCCACTCTCAGTTCAATATGATAGAAACTTCACTGTGGACCCCAGTAAAGGGTGACAGTAGGGACAGACTCCTTCCAATTTCATGTTCTCAAAGGCTGTATTTCAGGCTAGAACAGCCAAGAGGTCAGGAGCCCCTCTCTTCCATACAGATCCCACCCAGGGCAGGCTCTGCCCAGATGCAGCAGGCTGAGGCTATTAGAGCCCTGATCTCCCTCATCTCAGCTCACTCCCGGAGCGGAGAGAATTTCACACTAGGAGAAAGAAGCTCAGAGGTTTCAAGAGCCATTGTACCCATTATCTGTGCCAGGGCAGTGGCCCAGAGGTTTTGCCTAGGGGGAGAGTAAGGCTCTCCCCAAAGGATTTGAATTTATTAGAAACAGAGAATGGGGGAGGTTCATGCCTAAGAGTGCTCTCAAATTAATGATTCCTTGGGCAGTAAACAATTAGGAGGAGAGCAACAAATTTTACAGGCTCAAATCTGGTAATATTTTCTTAGATATGATTCCAAAAGGACAAGCAATAGAAGAAAAATGTGTTGGATTTAATCAAATTAAAGACTTTAGTGCATGGAAAAAAAACATTATCAAGACAGCGAAAAAAAACCCATCTGCATAATGGGAGAAAACGTTTACAAATAATTTATCTGAAAAGGATTTAGTGTCCAAAAATGTAAGAGTCTTACAACTCAATTATGAAAGATAGCAACCCAATTTAAAAATGGGCAAGAGACTTGAATGGCATTTCTCCAAGAATATGTATAAATGGCAAATACATGAAAAAAAACTCAACATTACTAGTCAATGGGGAAATGCAATCCAAAACTACAGTGAGTTATCACTTCCCCCACCCCGGCCCCACCGAAGGTGGCTGTGGTAAAGAATAATGGACATGAGGATGTGGAGAAATTGGAACCCCCATCCACTCCTGATAGACATGTAAAATGGTTCACCCTCTGTAAAAATAATTCAGTGGTTGTTCAGTAAATTAACCAAGGAATTATCATATGATAATTCTACTTCAAGAGAACTGAAAACAGGTGTTCAAACAAAAACTTGTGTATGAATACTCAAAGCCCCACCATTCACAATAGCCAAAAGATAGAAAAGACTCCAAGTACATCAACTGACAAACAGATGAACCAAATGTAATACTCATCATACAACGTGTAGTATTCAGCCATAAAAAGGAATGAAGTAGCTACCTGCTCCAATAAGGGTGACCTTGAAAACATTAGGATAAGGAAAAGAAGCCAGAAATGAAAGGCCACATATCTCAGGATTCCGTTTCTATGAAATGTCAAAAATAGGGGC
The DNA here is from genome assembly GCA_004024805.1 of Geosciurus inauris. Taxonomy (NCBI): domain Eukaryota; kingdom Metazoa; phylum Chordata; class Mammalia; order Rodentia; family Sciuridae; genus Geosciurus; species Geosciurus inauris. The sequence continues at coordinate 236,085 of PVHX01000375.1, read as the reverse complement.
TGTCCATGAAGTCAGAAGAAAAGTGAGAGGATACTGGACAAATTTCTTTATCTTAGTATCTTTGTGTAGAAAGTCAGACAGTTTATGCAAAGGGTCTCTTCCAAGGTTAGTTTTTGTTATCCCTCTGTGAATTAGTACCACTGTCATTAACGGCACTCACTGTTTCTTTCTTTGGCAAAGTAAGTTTGCCTCATACGCGTTCCTTTTTTTTCTTTGGTACTGGGATTGAACTTAGGGGTACTTGATCACATCCCCAGACCTATTTTCTGTTTTACTTAGAGACAGGATCTCACTGAGTTGCTTAGCCCTGCTGTTGCTGAGGCTGGCTTTGAACTTGTGATTCTTCACTTTATGCTCTCAACTTCAAAGAGGCTTTGGAGGTATGGGAAGATTGGAAATACAGATTTCATCCTTTGTCAAGTAATTTTTGGCAGAGGAGTTGGTCATTTTTCTCACGTGGTCTCTCCTCCATTTAAGTGCTTCAGAATCAGATCGGTAGACTTGTCGATTGATCAATCAATAGATAAGGATAAACAGGAAGGAGAGATCAGGTAGATAGGATGGGTAAAAATGGATTGATGGGATGGATAGATAAATAGGAAGGATAGAAAAAGAAAGAGGGAGGGAGTGAAGAAGGAAGGAGGAAGGAAGAAAAGAAAGAGGAGGAGAGGAGAGAGGAAGACAGGAAGGGAGGGAAAACAGAAGAAACTTACTTGAGGAAAAAGAAATCTAAATTTCAAGATTTAGAATAATCTAGGCTCTACGCACTACACCAACATTCACTACAACTCAGAGAATTTCAAGTATTCCTTAAGAAACCTGCCTTCTCTTCTCAGTACTTGTTCTTAATCTCTAATTGTTTGAATGAAAATGGAATACATGAGTTCTAACTTGGTGAAAGGTCACCGTGGCCTGGTTTACGCACTGACAAGAGAAATACAAAAGGGGTGTTTTAGTCAGCTTTTCCGCTGCTGTGACTAAAAGACGTGAAAAGAACAACTGTAGAAGAGGAACAATTTATTTGGGTGCTCACAGTTTCAGAGGTCTCAATCCATAGACAGCAGGCTCCATTCTCAGGGCTCTAGGTGAGGTAGGACATCATGGAGGAAGAGTGTGGTGAAGGGAAGCGGCTCACTTGATGATCAGCAGAGAGAGATTCTACTCACAAGACAGAAAATATATACCTCAAAAGCACATCCCCAATGCCACACCCATACCTCCTCCAGCCACACCCTATCAGCCTTCTGTCATCTCTCAATTAATCCCATCAGGGGATTAATTCACTGGGTTAAGACGCTCATAACCCAGTCATTTCACCTCTAAACCATCTTGCATTGTCTCACACATGAGCTTTTGGGAGACACCTAATATCTAAACCATAACAAAGGGAGACTGATAAGGAAACACAGCTATTATCAGAAAGTCCATTCTTGGCCATTTCTGTTTCAGGACATTGCTCCCAAAGTGTGGCAGATCTTTTACAGCAACAAATACCTAGCCTGGTACAAAAATAGGTCTGGATTTAGGCAAAAGAGACCATTTGCCTTGATTACATCCCCAGGTTATCAAAACCTCAACCGAATGGTTGTCTTTGGTCAAACACAGAATGTTCACTCTTTCTTCTTCCCAGGAAAATGACCCAGTTTGTATCTGTGACACAGCTGTAGACTCTCCTGCCTTTCCTTTTCCTAGGCTGGCTGCCTGACACCCACCAAGCTCCACAATAGCTCTCAGTTCCAACCCATTGGTTCCGAGACAACTTTATAAAGCCACAGACCTAAGACAGAAAAGAACCACCCAAGCTCCCCCTTGGCTCTGTGGACAAAATAGAGTGGAGTCATCTCAGAGGGTGGAAAAACCACATGAGCTCAGACTGCTCAAATGAGCCAAGGCATCGCAGACCACCTGAAACCAATAACGATAACGCAGCACTAGCTATTTATGAGACACTGACAGAGGGAGAGAAAAAAAAGTTTTTGAAAAGGAACTTAAGTTCGCGGTGGAGAAAAAGCGCAGCCCCACCGGTCCCAGCCCACGCGGGGCTCCGGCACTTTTTCCGCGCATTGTTCTGTGCTTACAGCTCCCAGGGCTTTTCATCGGCTCTTAAATCGACTGCTGCTCAAGCATGAAAAATCTTTGGATTCCATTTAAAAAAAAAAGAAAATAAATGTGCTAACAAGCTGTTAAACCACATTTTATAACAAACGCATCAAACTGATGATTTAGCTTCGAAAATATGAAGTAACTAAAATAATAAAGGCTTTGTAGAACTTGAATAAATGGAGTGATTACCTCACAGTGAGAGAAATCTGTGAGGCACATCACTAGGTAATCAAAAAACTAAGTTCCCGGTCCTCAGAGGAGTGTTCAAAATGCTCTGCCTTTGCCTCCCGACAATCCTGAGCCCAAAGGGTTTGGACAGGAGGAAAAACACACAGGTACCAAAAAAAAAAAAAAAAAAAGCAGGCGCGGGTAGGAGAAAGAAGGAAATTCAGTCAGTTCTTTGATTAACAAGACTTCTTGCTGGACTTAAGTACAAACAGCTGCCCGGACTCCAACAGCCAAGCCTAAATCTAAACACTCTACTGTTTACATAACCCAAACTTAATCAAGCAACCATATAATCCACCAATTTAAAGGATCCCTAAGACTTTCAGTGTAATGTTGGTTTTCTCACAAGCCGGTCTGTCAACAAGCTGTTTGAAAATGCCCGTGATTACAGTTCTGTTTCCAGACTTGCAGCATCTCTAGCGAGGTTGTGCTACAGTTGTTTAGCAGAGAAGAGGTAAATGATTTGGGGTCATAAACCATTTCCTGTTATTCTTCTGTTGGCATAGTGCACAGTCTTTGCTTATTAAATCCAGAATCCGGTTTTGTATTTGTAAGAAAGTTGGGTTTGATAAGGTTTACTATTAAAGCAATATTGCTACTAATAAAGAAATAGATTTATTTGTCAGGAACTCGACAGCTACATGTAAAACAAAATGCCATAGATGTGATCTGAGATGAGAGAGAAAGGTAATTTTCATGAGCAAGAGGATGGGAAAAGGAAACTCATCGTATAAATGTTAGAAAAAGAAAAACGTTCAAGAAAATGAACTGAGGCTAAAAAGTCGCATGCCAACAGAGGCTGTAAGGAGAAAAGCTGGGCCTTAGTGTGGTGGAATCAAATAGAATGATGAATGGCACCTAGAGTTCATGAACCCATCCAAAGAAGATGTATGGCACCTAATTCCAACCTACTTCTTTGAAAAATCACACCTGTATCAAGATATAATTCACATACCAGGTAATTCACACATTAAATTATGCAACTCAATTATTTTTAGTACCATCATGAATTTATCTATTATAATCACTTCTAGAACATTTGTACAATACTCCTCCAACCCCCCAAAAAAAGAACCTATACTCATTAGCAGTCCTTTTATTCTTCCAATCCCACTATCCATGGGAGACCCCCAATTCACTTTGTCACTATAGATTTTGCCTGCTTTGGACATTTCCTATAAATGGGATCATACAAAATGTGGTGTTTTATGGTTTGTTTCACTTGGTTGAAAATCACATTTTCAAGAATTTCAAACCATTTTTTGCCACAAATGTAGGCCCAGTGTGGCCAGATCTTCCAAATATGAAGAGAAGTTACAAGTAAGAATTTTTACATGAATTTTTCCAATGTTTAAATATTGGCCATTAATTCAAATTGAATGTTGAACAAGATTCCCCATCTTCGGGGCCAAACAGTTATGTCTGTGTGCTGGGTTCATATGTGGACCACCATTTTGATTTCTCTAAGTTTCCTGGCACAGAGGGAGGAAAAATTAAAGAGTAAAGCAAGAAGAAAACAGGAAAGTATCAAAGATAACCAGGCAAGGAATGAAGGCAGGAAAGTCTAGAGGAAAGAGGTGAGAAACTTCTCTGACTGTGCCCTGGAGCAGATATCTGAGCATCAGGGAGGGAGCTCACTTTGTTGCACACATAGAAACTGAAAGAGCTAACTCAGCTTACTTCAGACAGAATGAGGATCTTGTGCCTTTAATGGGACAATCCATTGAGCTATTTGTTTGTGTTACCCAACCTCCTCACCAGCCATCCTTTTCTCCTCTCTTTCATCACATACATAATGTGCACGCATCATGCATGTACACACATACGCACACACACACCTCTCAACCTCTCAAGTTGGCCAGGCCCTTTCTGCTCTCTTCCCTTCAAGGTTGTTTATGTTTATGTGGCAGCTGAAAAGGAAGTTCAACTAGATCACTGTTCTAATTATCCTTGTAAAATCTAAACCCTTATAGTGATAATGCTACATGTGAAGTACCCAGGGAAGAAGGGAGAGGCCGCAGGAGTGGAAAAGGAAAGACTCCCAGATGGGGAGAAGTGGGCTAGCTGGTGGGTCCCAGGAATCAGCTAATGCCGACCACACACTGAGAGCATCAAGGGGAAAACCTCAGAGGAGAATGGCAGCCTATCTGGAAGACCGAAGCTAGATATTAGGGTTACGAATGCAGATAAAGAATCCTGTGCTGAAATTTCTCACAGAAAAAGTAAAAGTGTATCTTTCAAGTGCCATGAGGACTTAACCAAGTGAAGACACTGGTAGAATCTTGATGGCCTGCAGTGGAGGGGACTCTTGGCCATACTATTACATTAACATAACATTCCCTGGGAAGAATATTTGATTTGATGAGCCCCTGTTTTTCTAGGAATAGGAATCATATACCAGCCCACCTAATTCAATCCACTGTTAAGCTTGAGTTCTTCACAGGACAACCTTATGGAAAGTAGATAATATCTTGTGCATGTCTGGAAAAAGAAACATATTTAAACATCTACCACTTTCTACTCTATGACTAGAAGTCTGCTACTGAGAGAACAATAATTTTCTTTACTATTTCTGGGATTTGCTTTCTTTAGGAACTTCATTTTGCAGATTTGAATGAGATTGAGTAAACTTCTCATGCATTTAAAGAGTGTTTGTTGTTTACAAATTATGTGCCAGGATGGGTTCAAGGAATGCATGAGCTTTACCACCACATACTTCATGGTGAGGTAAGAATTATACATGATTCACTATGATTTAATTAGTAGATGAACAAGAAACATGAACTAAGTGCTAAAGAGGAAGATCAGACCAGAGAGAAGCTGGAATAGCTTCTCCAGAAAAACAAAACAAAACAAAAAAACATTATCAAGTGATTTTTAAGTTTGTTAGACTTAACCATTTTAAAAATAAGAAATAATTAGAATTACTACCACAGATAAACAGTAATAAATAAAAGTGAATAGCTATATATTTTATACTATGTAGTATACATATCTTCAATGTGATAATATATTGAACATTGATCAAACTTAAGATTACATTTAATTCTAATGGAAGACTCAGCAAATAACAAAAATACAGAAATTTGCAGAAACCACAGTCCTTGAATTCAAGATTTTTTTTTAAATTAAAGGTTGAAAATTCAAAAGCACCTCCTAGATGATTCTTTGTCCAAAAGAGGAATCAAAACTCTAATGTACACTATGACAAAGGTGGCAATATAAGACAATGGGAGAAATTAATATAGGAAAGTTGTTTGGGGACATTGATTAAGTATGTAGAAATAAAAATTTAAATCACTACCTTATAATATGATTTCTAAACAAGCATTTATTTAAAAAATAAACACTACTAAAATAGCAAGAGAAAAAATTACAAAGAAATCAAAATTTAAAAAGAGCAATAGAATTCATCAAAAGCACCTCTTTTAAAGAAAAAGCAGACAATTTCTATTCTATAAAAACAATATCTTCATTTTTGTTTTTAGCAGAGGAAGGCCTAGTCAGTTTGATCCTTTTCCCAAAAAATAATTTAATTATATTTTTTTCAAATTTTTTTATTTGAAAATTACTAAACTTAAAAAAGAAGGTTGAAAGAACAGTACATGAAATTATGAATCCAGAGACATTCTGATGGCTACTCTGAGGCACTGCCCAAAAACTGGTGACCTCTAGCTCTCAGCATTGTATACGTTGAGAAAGAAGGTAAAGCCAGGGCCCTCCACAAAGTGGTAAGTCAACTGAGGAACTCTAAATGGAGAGTGGGTTCCAAGAGGCACCAAGAATTCCCACAGATTAAGCTTCATGTATCATGAGATCATAATAAAAAATCAGAAAATACACAGAGAAATAAACCACACAAGCAGCAAGGAATCATGGGCTTATACACACACACACACACACACACACACACACACACACACACACAAAATGTGGCCCATAAAGATGAAGTCCATTAAAGATATTAGAATAGAATATGTATTACATAATAAACATACACAACATACCTATAATAATATAATATATAGAATATATAGAATCATATTATAATATGGTGTGTTTCAAGAAGTATAAGGATGTATCAAAATTATGATCTACAACAAGTCATTAAAGTTGAAAAAGAAATGAAAATTGTAAAAGTCAAAAATGCAATTTAGTTAGAAAATCAATGGACACACTGAATTATACACTCCATATATGTATAATATGTCAAAATACACTCTACCGGGGCTGGGATTGTGGCTCAGTGGTAGAGCGCTCGCCTTGCATGCGTGAGGCACTGGGTTCGATCCTCAGCACTACATAAAATAAATAAAAATAAAGATATTGTGTCCATCTACAACTAAAAAATATTTAAAAAAAAAAATACACTCTACCATAATGTATATCTAAAAAGAATAGAGAGCCCACAGAGTGGGAGAACATCTTTACTACATGCACATCAGATAGAGCACTGATTTCCATGATATATAAGGAACTCAAAAACTTAACACCAAAAAAATCAATAATCCAATCAATAAATGAGCTAAAGAACTGAACAGACACTTCTCAGAAGATATACAATCAACAAATATATGAAAAAATGTTCAACTTCTCTAGTAATTAGAAAAATGCAAATCAAAACTACCTAGGATTTTATCTCATGCTAGTTAGAATGGCAGTTATCAAGAACACAAGCCATAATAAGTATCGGCAAGGATGTGGGGGAAAACGTACACTCATATATTGCTGGTGGGACTGCAAATTGGTGCAACCACTATGGAAAGCAATATGTAGATTCCTTAGAAAACTTGGAGTGGAACCACCATTTGACCCAGTTATCCCAATCCTTGATTTATACCCAAAGGATTTAAAATCAGCACACTATAGTGATGCAGCTACATCAATGTTCATAGCAGCTCAATTCATGATAGCTAAACTATGGAACCAACCTAGATGTCCTTCAACAGATAAATGAATAAAGAAACTGTGGTATATATACACAATGGAATATTACTCAGCATTAAAAGGGAATAAAATCATGTCATTTGCAGGTAAATGGAAGGAACTGGAGAATAGCATGCTAAGTGAAGTCAGTCAGTCCCAAAAAACCAAAGGCTGAATGTTCTCTCTGATAAGTGGATGCTGATCCATAATGGAGGGTGGGAGATGGCATAGGGAGAATGGAGGAACTTTGGACAAAGGGGAGGGAAGGCAGAGGGTATTTCTCAATAATAACACTGGATGTAAATGGCCTAAATTCATCAATCAAAAAACATAGACTGGCAAATTGGATTAAAAAACAAAAGCCAACAATATGTTGTCTCCAAGAGACTTGCCTCATGGACAAAGACATCCAAAGACTGAAGGTGAAAGGATGGGAAAAAACATCATTGACATGGATCTTATAAACAAAAAGGGTTTGTATCCTTATATCAGGTAAAGTGAATTTCAAGCCAAAGTTAATCAGAAGGGACAAAGAAGGACTTTTCATACTGCTTAAGGGAAATTCCATATCAACAAAATATAATAATCATAAATATTTAGGCACCAAACAATGGGAGCATCTAGGTGCATCAAACAAAATCTTATCCCATCTTGCTGGGCACCCCAAGAGGCGGATCTAAACACTGTTTGGATGTCTTTCTTTCCCTCTGGTTTCTGGTTAGGTTCAAGCAATGGGCAGCAACACTGCAGATTCAGGCAGTCCTATGCTGTCCTATCCTTCGAGCTCAGGTGTGGTAATCTCCCTGCTTCTTACCAGCCCAGAGGTATTTCATCACCCCTCCCTGAATTCTCCTATGCCTGACTATACCTTTGGAAGCACATTCCCCTTGCTAAACTCTACCCAATTTTGAGAACACCATCTGCTCACCATCAGGACTCCAAGTGATACAGTGTCATACTGATTTGCAACTGGGGCCCCTGGGGATTGGCAATGTCTGGAGACATATTTAACTACTATAACTTAGAGGATGCCATTGGCATCTAGTGGGGAGAACCCATGGTTGCCGCTAAACCTCCTACAATGTGCTCATGTGCGTACACACAATTATCCACACTTAGCCTGCACAAGGCACTGAGTTCCATCTTCAGCACTGCAAAAAAAATTAGTTACATTAAATTTTAAAATAAAATAATTCAACAAAGTGGCAGGATAGAAAAATTGTTATATTTAACAATCAGTAGCATTTCTAGGCACTAACAATAAACTCTCCAAAATAAAGAAGAAATGAAGAAAATAATCCCACTTATCATAGCTACAAAAACTTAAAATATTTAGGAATAAATTTAATGATATGAAAGATATTTACATTACAACTATAAAACATTGATGAAAGATCTTGAAAAAGACACAGATAAATGGAAATGTATCTTATGTTCATGAATTGGAAGAATTCATATTGTTAACATGTATATACTACACAAAGCAATTTGCACATCAATACAATCCCTATCAAAATTTCAATGACACTTTTCATAGAAATAGGTAAAATAATCCTAAATTCTTATGGATTCAAAGAAGGACTTCTAATAGATAAAGCAATTTTGAACAAAAAGAAAAAAGCAAGAGGTCTTACACTACCCAATTTCAAAATCTATTACAAAGCTATAGTCATCAAAACAACATGTTACTAACATAAAAATAGAAAAAGCCCAAGAGAACACAAGGTAGAATCTCTAAGTAAATCCACACATTTATAGTTAATTGATCTTCCACTGATGTAAAGAATTCACAGTGTAGAAAGGAAGATTTCTTCAACAGGTGGTTCTGGGAAAACTGATGATCACATGTAATCGAATGAAATTAGGCATCATTTCACACCACAATCAAAAATCTAGTGCAGTGGCACACATCTGTAATCCCAGTGGCTAGGGAGGCTGAGGCAGGAGGATCACAAGTTCAAAGCCAGCCTCACCAAATTTTAGGAAGGCTCTAAGTAACTTAGTGAGGACCTGTCTCAAAAAACAAAACATAAAAAAGGGCCAGGGATGTGGCTCAGTGGTTAAGCGCTCCTAGGTTCAACCTCAACTGCTGGTACCAACAAAACAAAACAAAACAAAACAAAAAAAACTAGAAGGGTATTAATGACTTAAATTTCAGACCTTAAACTGTAAATATAGAAGAAAAACTCAATAACATTGGTTGGAGCAATAATTTTCTGGATATGAACCTACAAAGCAACAAAAGGAGAAATGGACAAATGGAATTATATCAAACCAAAAGTCATCTTCACTGCAAAGAAGCAATCAACAAAGTGAAGAAACAACCCATGAAATCAGAGAAAATGTTCACAAACTGTCATCTGATAATATAGAAAGTACATAAGGAATTCACATAACTCAATAGTAGGAAAACCATCTGATTTTTCAAAATGGGAAAAAGAACTGAATAGACACTTCTCAACAGAAGACTTATGAATTGACCACAGGTATATGAATTTTGCTGAACATCATTCAGGAAATGCAAATTAAAACTACTATAGATATCATCTCACTCATAAGAATGACTATTATAAAGAAGATAGAAGATAACAAGTGTTGACAAGGATGTGGAGAAAAGATATCACTTGCACACAATTGATAAGAATGTAAATGAGTTTAGCCACTATGGAAGTGTAAAGGTTCTTTAAAATATTAAAAATAGAACTACCATATGATCTAGCAATCATATTGCTGGGTATATATCCAAAGGAAATGAAATAAGGTGTGTCAAAGAGATATCTATGTTCTCATATTCACTGCCACATTAATCACAATAGCCAAGATATGGAATCAGTCTAAGTGTCCATCAGTCAATAAATGGATAAAGAAATCTGGCACACACACATGCACATATACACAGGAATGTTATTCAGACTTTTGAAAAAGAAGGAAATCCATCTGTGACATGGATGAACCTGGAGGACATTATGTTAAGTGAAATAAACCAAGCATGGAAAAAAAAATACCACATGATTCTTATTATATATGAACTCTAAAAAATTGAACTCACAGAGCAGAGAGTGGAATGAAGGGTGGTTACCAGAGGCTAGAGAGTGGGAGCACTAGAGAAATGTTGGTCAAAGGATACGAAATTTCACTTAAAAATTCAAGAGAGTTTGAGTGAAGAATAAATTCAAGAGAACTATTGATAACAATATATTGTACACTTGAAAATTGCTAAAAGAGTGTTCTTGCCACACTAAAACACAAATATGTGAGATAATGCATACTTAATTAAATTGATTTAGCCATTCCATAATGTACACATGTATCAAAACATGTATCAAATATTTTGTCCTATACCATAAATAGATACAATTAATAATGAATAAATAAATTTTTGAAAATTAAAAGTAGAGTTCCTATATAATCCAGCAATTTCTCTTCCGGGTATATATCCAAAGGAAATAAAGTCACTATCTTAAAGATATGTCTGCACACCCAGGTGCATTGCTTCATTATACATAGTAGCCAGGATATGTAAATAACCTAAATGCCCATTGAGAAATGAATGGAAAAATAAAATGTAACACACACACACACACACACACAATGGAATACTATTCTGTGTGTTACTAAAAGAAAATGTAACACACACACAATGGAATACTAAAAAGAAGGAAATCCCACCATTTGTGACAACATGGGTGAACATGAAGGACATTTTCCTAACTAAAATAACCAGACACATAAATATAAATATTACACGATCTCACTGATCTGTAGAACCAAAAAGAAAATGAAGTCATAGTAACAGGAAGTAGAATGGTGAATACCAGGGCCTCAGGATAGGAGCAGAGGAGAAGGTGAGATGTTGGTGGAAGGGTACAAACTTTTAGTTATAAAATGAACAAGTTCTGGAATTCTGGAGACCTAACGTACAACATGGTGAAATTATTACAGTTAATAATGAAGTCTTGTGCACTTGAAATTGGTGGAGAGGGATCTCAAGTCTTTTCATCCCACATTCCCACAAAAATAACTAGGTGAGGTGATCATATGTTAGCTAACCTGATTCCGGTAATCATTTTAAAATGTATGTTTATATCCAAGCATGACCCTATACAAAATACCTACACAATTTTTATCAATCATACATCAATAAAACCATTGAGAGGGTGGAGTTTCAACACGGTCACACAAGATCACTGAGTCAATCTGTGCTGGAGTCATATTTTGAGTCTAAGTCCAGGGAGTCTTTCTCTTAACTAGTATGTGATATTTAATGCCTTAACTAGTATGTGAACTTACTTTAACCCATTCCTTTTTTACCAGTTAAATCCAAATAGTCCCTTATTCTCAAAGATATCCAAAGACCCTTTACAGGGATCATGCTATTAAAGTTGCAGTGTCAGGGAACAGTTAGCTTCTTTGACTTATGAATAATGATACTAAGTCTTTGAGATACAACAAGCTTAACACTGCACTGATCAGACTTCACCTCAACCAGACACATGTTTTCTGCCTCCTGTTTCTGTCTTCGTCACTGGAACACTGAACTTAGAATGTTTAAATATTTATGTATTTAATAGAGATATTATACATATACTGTAGAACAAAATACTAATGAGGTAAGAGTCCATTTCATATATGAGCTTTGAGACAATTTTGATGTCCAGGCCATGTGTGAAACCTTACTCATTTAGAAGATAAAATTCTAGCTATGGAAAAAAAGGTTCAATTAAAATAAGAATATTGCATGAGAGAAAATAAATCTGGGATCAATACGCTGAGGTTTTCTACATTGTTTGAAAGATCCCTAGTAATGACCAAATGTTTTAGTAGCAACAGAAGTTAGATAAACAAAGAATAGAAATGTACCTTATTCTCAAAATACTTGCAACAATTATGACTCAGAAAAGAGTCATACTACAGACTTGAAGAAATCAGCACAATGTGCTCTTGTGGCTAAGAAAACACAGAACCTTGAGCATCCCCAGAAAGAGAACTTAAAGAGCAGATGTTAGCTCTCACCTCTTTGGAAACATGGCTTACCCACACCTGGTGCTATGTGTATCATTATTGCTCAAGAAGACCAAAAACTGGCATGAGACAACCAGAGAAAAGCTATTAAGCCACACAAGGATCTTCCTTGTGAGACCAGACTGAGAAATAGAATTCTTTAGTTTAGAAATATAAGGATTTTTTAACAAAGAGAATATAGCAAAAGGACTATAGTCTATAAGGACTTTAATCTATAAGGACTTTAGAATTAGCAAAGAATATAAAGCTACAAAAGTGTTTGACTAAGAAGAATAAGGAGCTTATAATACACATTTTTTTAAAAAATTGGATTTCAATGTAATAGAGGAAAATTCCCTGTGATTAATGAGCATACCAAGTTTATGATCCTGAGATGCTACAGATCAGAAAAATGTGTAATGTCAACATATTACTTTATTGATAACACTATGAGTTTAGTCCAGAGTCACAATTAAATTATTCTGTGAATGATAGCTTTATGATAAATTAGTAAGTGGACCAGAGATTGCTAACTCATGATTGGAGGCTTCTAACATTGACATGAAAAGCAACCATGATATGTATTCCACAAGTCATTTCTTACTATTGATAGGATAAAACCTACTCTGAAGCTAGATAACTAAGTCAATTCAAATTAAATTAACAAACCCTAAGGACCTGCCAGAATTGCTCTAAGGAGCTCAGTCCCTCCATGATACCAATAAAGTCCAGTTATAACTAAACTCAGCTTTTGATGTTCACTTTCTAGTTATCATTTAGAGTAATGAGAGTGGAGCCCAGTTCTCCATTGCTGTTGTAAAAAGATTTGTGAGCAATGATACAGAAAATATCCTAAAAGGCCATCTGACCACTTGACCCATTTTTGGTAATTCCTTGCAGTGCCTCTGTGGTCCCCACATTCCTCTGCTCATTTCATGGTGGAAGTATGAGGACTGAAACAAGTATAGTCAGAGCCATTCTGCAGCATTATAAAAGTCATTCTGAAAGAAAACTCATAAAGGAGGCTGAGTAAATCATGTTCTTGATGGGCCAGTCATCCAAGTGCCATTGTCTGGGGTTTATGGGCTACCAACTTCTTTTCACTGGCCAGACAGAGGTGGGAAGGAGAATCATGGTGGTAAATCAGCTATGATCAGTTTGTGCTTGTCTTCCTCTGTCATCCGACTTGTTACTGTGCCAACAGACACTTGCACTTGAAGGATTAAACTAAGAAAGTTCAGAAGTGAAGCCAGCCAGAAGATGTAAGAGAAGCAGAAAGAATTATAAAGATGCTACAATAAAGTACCAGAAGGAAGACCAGAACAGGCTTAGGTAAGGGAATGAAGTTTTCAGCTTTGCATGACATTTCATTTTAATTGAGTTCCCTTGTCTTTTGAAGATCACCTGCCAGCAATTTAAGGGAATAATGAAGTAACTGGTTCTAAACATTCCTCAGTAAAACAAACTCCAGGTTTCAGGACTGTGTGTGAGCCACTGCTATTAAACTAACAAAAACAAGCCTGTTATGGGGGGAAATAATATGTTTGGCTAATGTCTACAGGTTCTCTTTAGTATGCCGCAATTAAATTGACATCTCCAGCGTTGGCCTTGTTTGTTTGTTATATTATTGTTTTAATTTGGTCATTATTTGTAGAGTTTCCAGGGAAAAAGCCCAAAGGGTAGTTTCCCCCTTACATATAATGTGTTTCATTCTTTTAAACATTTGTTACTACTAGCTCTGGAATATGGCTTTTCTATTATTTGGGGGATGGTTGGCTTTTTCCCAAGAAGGTGGTTTGGTGATTCCAGGACACCAAGTATTCAGAATGGATGTACTCAGTAATTCAAAAAGTGCCAGTCATTCCCTCTCAAGACTATTAAAAGTAAATCTTGCATTCTAATGTAAGTGGATAGGAGCTATTTTAGTGGTACTGCTCTAGACACTGAAGTAGAGTACTCTGTGGTACATTCTCTGGACTTTAAAACTTAAAGGGACTGGGAAAATGATCAAATTCAAATATCACATTTTTGTGGAGTATTAAAATCCCAAGACACTAAGTTTCTGGCTTGTAATCACAAAACCAGTAAACTGTAGAATGGGACTAGAACTCTGGTTCTTTCATGTTCTAGAATAGCACTTCTCCAAAAACACAGTTCTAAGAAGTACAAGTCCTAGCCCTGAAGGAACATGTATTTGAACTTAGAAGACAAACATGAAATCATAATTGTTTTTAAATGACACAAAATTTAAATTCCAACAAAGAGAGCCAAACAAGTTGCTCCAGACTACATTATGGGGTTAGGAGTGTAGCTCAGTGATAGAGCACTTGCCTGTCATGATGAGGGTCCTAGGTTTCATTCCCTGCACCACCACAACAACAACAACAAAAAGAATACATTCTGGCCAATTAAAGGTTATGAATAAAAGGAGTGAGAACTTAAGTAGGTTGGAAAATTACCCTTGAGGAGAAATAAACTTAGCCATTTGAAGGGCATCAGTAGAAGGTAATAGAGGCACTTATTTATCTATGGCATTTACATACTAATAAGTGAAAATATTGCATCAGGAAGACTAAGATTACAGTGGAGATTCAAGCAGAACTATGGGCCTCCTGCCTTGATAATAGTGTGCTTTACTCTGATTTATTTGTGTTTTTGTAGTCTTTTCCTACAAGTGAGCTCTAAATCATTACAGCACCTGAGACATAGTAAGTGCTCTAAAATATCTCAGATAAATGAATGAATGAAATTTATGCTTGGAATTATAGATTAAGTAGCATCAAAATAAAAGTAGTACCCTTGAGATAAAACCAAAAACAGGAGAGCGATTTACACACTCTTTGCTCATATCCAAAGTTATCAACAGTCCCAAAAAAGCATATCTAGAGCCTACTATCAGCACTGCCCTAACAAGAGCCCTCTTATCAGTCCACTGACATCATCTAGCATGGTAAATTGCTTCCGATTGTGGAAGGCATTTGTGAGTTAAAAGGTCCTTTCCAATTTGAGGTAGGAAAGAGGCGTTGAAGAGAAAAGAAAGAGGAAGGAGATTGAGGATGTGCATTAATGAGGGATTTTTCAAACATCCATACCCACTTTGTGATAAAATGCTTCTAGTCTGGGGTCACTTCCTGAACAGACAATGTAGCTTTTCTTGGACCCATATTGAATTGCTGCCTGGCTGAATATCTAAGCTAATCTAAGACTATGTCCACTCAGCACGTGAGGAATGAACTGACCACCAGTTAATCAGGCATAATGGAAGGCTGATTCTATGAAGTAGTGCATGATTAACCACTTGGAGGAGTCCTGCCAAGGTCATGGTGCCAATAGTGTAGCTCTTCATTCATTCTTGATGCAGATGCAATCCATTAGTAAGTACTTAATGCTGAACAATGCTGAGCTGTGTTGAAAAGTTGATGAAGTATAGGGCAGCTTTGTATTAAATGATTAGTTTTATCTTACATGGTGAGACCAAAATAATCACCTTCCTTTTAACAGCAAGACTGAGCTAGGATTCTTCAGCTCAAATGCTAATAATTTGAGAAATCTTGTTACAATAGTTAAAATGGAAATGGGACAGAGTCCTGTGAGATTTTTGATTCAATAGATTTGGGAGAAAGCATCCTGTAGCTATTTTACCTATGTGAGGATGCTTATTCAGGTGGGACCCAGACAAGGTCTCTAAAGTTCAGATACTCCTGACCTATATTTCAGCAGTGACACAGAGACTTGTCCGGAGCATTTCCCAGTGGATGCCATCAGCAACTCAGAGTACAGGGAAGAAGTGTGACTGTGGATGGCAAGTGTTGGACCAGTAAAGGAAATCAAGAAAGCTAAGAGTTGAATTTTTTTCAAAAATTGGCAAATCCTTAGCTAAACTAAGAAAAAATATAGAAAACTCAAATAAAATGAAAGAGAAGATATTACAATTCATGCCTCAGAAACACAAAGAGGAGTGTAAAAGGGAATAATGGTAGAATTAATCTGATTGAACTTTTGAATGTACATTCATGAATGTAGCCCAGCAAATCCCAACATCAAGTAATTCCAAAAGATACTAATTTTAAAAAAACTATAAATAAATCACAGAAAGATGAGTTGAGTAGGAGAGGGAGGAGAGGAGAGAGGGGAGAGGGGAAAGTCTGCTTGGGACTGAATTAGAGCAAATTATATGCTGTGCTTTTGTGATTATGTCAAAATGTATCCTAAAGTTATATATAACTAAAAAGAGTTTAAAACAAAATAAATATAAAAAGGACCATAAGAGACTATAATGAGCAATTACATGCCAACAAATTGGACAAACTAGAGAAAACAGATAAATTTCTACACACATACAGCCTGTTAAGAGTGAATCCAAGCCGGGCGCGGTGGCGCAAGCCTGTAATCCCAGCACTTAGGGAGGCTGAGACAGGAGAATTGCGAGTTCAAAGCCAGCCTCAGCAAGGGCGAGGCGCTAAGCAACTCAGTGAGACCCTGTCTCTACATAAAACACAAAATAGGGCTGGGGATGTGTCTCAGTGGTTGAGTGTCCCTGAGTTCCATCCCAGGTACCAAAAAAAAAAAAAAGTGAATCCAGGTGAAATAGAAAGCATGAATGAACAAATAACAAATAGAGAGGTTGAGGTAATTAACAATACCATCCAACAAAGGAAAGACCAGATGGCTTCATGACTGAATTCTACCAAACTTTCAAGGAATTGATATCAGTCCTTCTTCAACAATTAGAGGTAATAGTATCAAATTTGTTTTATAAGATCAGCATCTCTGACATAAAAGGCAAAGAAAGATGCCACAAAACAAGATAACTATAGGCCACTATATCTGATGGACATTAATGCAAAAATCTTTCACAAAATACCAGCAAACCAAATTTAACAACACATCAAAAACAGTATACATGATGATCAAGGTAGATTTATCCCTGAGATGCAAATTTGAAGGTTTAACATACACAAATGGATTAATGCTATATATTACATTAATGGGATAAAAGAAAAAAAATATTTCAATATATAAAGAAAAAATATTGACAAAGGTCAACCTTATTTCAGGATTAAAATTTCAATAATATAGAAGGAAATTTCTCAGCATAATAAATACCATTTTTTAAAACCTCATAGCTAATATCATAATCAATGAAGAAAAATTGAAAACTTTTCTCTAAGACCCAGTACAAGGCAACAATACCTATTTTTGTCACTTCTATTCAATATCATACTAGAAATTCTAGCAAGAGCAAGCAGACAAGGCAAAGAAATAAAAAGCACTCAAGATGGAAAGAATGAAGTAACGTTATCCTTATTTGTAGATGACATGATCCTGGATGTAGAAAACCCTAAAGATTATAGACACACACACACACGTGCACACACACACACACACACACACACAACAGACCTGCTTAAATTCAGTAAAGTAGCAGGATACAAAATCAATATATAAAAATCATTTTCATTTCATTTCTTTATATCTATAATAATATTTCTGAAAAAAATCAAGAAAGCAATTCTATTTACAATAGCATTAAAGAGAAAGAATAATACACTTAAGGAAAAAATTAACAAAGGAAGTGGAAGATAAATACATTGAAAATTATAACACATTGTTGAAAAATTGAGGAGGGTGCAAACAAATGTAAAGATATACTATGTCCTTAGATTGGGAAGAATTAATATAGTAAAAATGTCCTTATTATCCAAAGTTATGTACAGATTTAGCACAGTCCTTATTAACAGTTCAGTGGAATTTTTATACTGAAATAGAAAAAAAATGTTTAATTGATGTATAACCATTAAAGATCCAAAGTAGACAAAATAATCTTGGAATATTCAGAAAGAAAGACAATGTTTTAGGCATAACACTTGCTGGAAACGTTTTAATAAAATTACTTTCTTGATGAGATTTTTCAGGTGGTTCTCTCTAGGCTTATTGACAGGTAGTTCTTTTTCCTAGGAACTCATTGCTCTTGCCACTCCTCAAATTTAATAGTCTTTCCTCTTTTTATGCACAGAAGTGTCTTATATCTTCAAAATTAGCTATCATCATCAACTACTGGCTCGGGGAACATGTGTTTTCAGCTACAGATTCCTCCTCCTTCCTCTTCCATACCCCAGAGAGGATCGTCAAACTTGTATTTTCTTTTTCTTTTTTTTCTTTCTTTCCTCCTCCTCCTTCTTCTTCTTCTCCTTCTCCTTCTCCTTCTTTTTGTATTTTCCTTGCTCTCAGGGCTTTCCTGAGTACCAGCTAAGGACGTCAGCTGGTCTATGAGGGTGATATGATGTCCTTGTAAGAGGCTGGATTTCATGCACAGCCAGGGAACAAATAAGTGATCTAAGCAAGCAAACCATTCTCCTATGATGTACCTCCGAATGAGTGTGTTTGCTTAGAATGAGTTCTTGTGTACATTATTGTAACACCTTAGCTATAAGGAATAACAAACACTCCCCTCATCCTAGGATGATCTTCCCTGGTGTGGTACATACATGGCCATCCCTAGAGGGTCCCATGACAACCTCATGCTTGCAGCAAAATTCCAAAAATGTCTTTTAATTTAACTAGATAAAGCTGCATCAGGAAAGGATGCAGCAAATACTTCAGTCCTCCAAGAAATAAATCCCTCTGTCTCTGTGTGTGTGTGTGTGTGTGTGTGTGTGTAAATCCAAAGCAGAGAACTATTTATCTTCTTTAATAATTTCCCATGGACCTTGGCCTATCAAGCATAGTACTTGGGTACTTACTGAATTTTCGAATTAATTATTCAGGTTCATACTGGCCTTAAGAGCTAGGTAGCATACTTATTAAGTTTATCCTTCTATAATTTTAGGCTTTAATATTAAATAATTTCAAGTTTACAGAAGAATTTCAAGAGTAGTGTTAGAAGTTCTATATGTTCTTACTCAGATACTCCCCATTCATTATTTTGATAAATTTATTTTGTTACTGTCAGTACAAAGAGCCAATTTTTTTCTAAAGCATTTAGCAATAAGTTGCAGACATCATGGATTTTTTTTGACTTTACAATTTTTAAAAAAGTTTCATTACTTCTTTTTAGTTATGCATAATATTAGGATTTATTGTGACATATTTATGAAAGCATAAATATGTAATTCACTCTAATTCAGTCCCCAGTATTTTCCCTTTCCCTCCTCGCTCCCCCTCTTCTCTTCCCTCTACTATTTCCTTATCTTTTTTTATTAGTGTCTTGCGGATATTTATAAAGGTGAGATTCACTGTGGTTTATTTATATATGTACATAGGAAAGTTAGGTCACATTCATTCTACTGTTCTTCCCTTTTCCCATCCCTTCTTCCTCCCCTTCAGTCCCCTTCCTCTACTCCACTGATCTCTCTTCTATTTTGTACATCATGAATCTTTACCCCTGAATATTTCATCATATATTTCCTAAGAACTGGGACATGCTCTTACATAACTAAAGTATAATTATTAAATTTAGGATATTTAATATTGACTTAATTAACCCCTATTCAAATTACATCAACTGACCCAACAATGTCCTTTATAGATAACCCTCCCCTCAGTCCAGAATTACCTATGGCATTTATGTTACGTCATGTTGTTTTAGTCTCCTTTAAGGGTCTTAGCAGGAAGAGTTCCTCAACCTTTCTTTGCTTACATGATACTGATATCTTAAATAAATAAAAAACTTATTTTATATATTATCTCTCAGTTTGGGTTGATCTCATGTTTCCCAGGATTAGGCCAGTTTATCAAGGTTAATGTACTCTCATAATATCCCATTAAGACATCTATATCAGTTTGTTCCATTTCTAGCAGTTTTGGCTTTGATCTCTTTGCTACCATTGTACCCACCATGTTTTTCCACTGGTACATTATTATGCTTCCCTTTGTAATCAATATATAAAATCTAGGGAGATAATTTGAAACTATCTAAATGTCCTCTTTCTCATCAAATTTTAGCCTCATTGTTTTCCCTAAGCATCCATCGATGATTCTTACAAAATTGTGATTCTCCAATTCTTTCATTCTGAAAGAGATTCCAGAAAGCTCTTCCTTACCATAGAATGCTAACTAGCAAATTTACTTTTAAATATTAGAGTTGGCAAACAACCTGACATCTGCTTTAATGGCTAACCTGTTGTACTAGGATTTTCTGGCTAGCCTCTGTTATCTTTCTAGAATCATAATTGGTCCTTTTGTCAAGGACTATTGAGGGTATGACATATTCCTTTTGAAAAGCAGAGTTGTGCTATAATAGGCTTGCTGACACATTATCTATCCATGTTAATTTAAAACACACATGAGCGCATACTACCTGCCAAGCACTTCTAATACTTTACAATTTTAACTATTTTAAGACCTGTTCTTACAACTCAATAGAAAGAGGTAGGTATTGTTATTATTCCCATTTTATAGATGAGAAAATGGAGACAGTAGGACTGGAGTAATATGTTCATATTCAAGCACATTATAGGATCAACATCTTGAACCAAAGCAAGCTGGCACCAGAATTGGTATTGTTAAACACTTATAATAGGCTGCCTTCACCCAGGAGCACAAATTCTTCTCCAATTCTAAAATATTTTAACTTTATATCAATGAAAATAAACTACCTGCTTTTAACAGCAAACAAATATCTTGAAATTTTTTAATGAACAATACCAAATGGCATTGTTGCTAATGCCTCTCCAAAAGCGAAGGATCATAAAGACAGAATGAACTCAGAAAATCCAGTTTGGAGGAAGACTTAAGGATGAATGGAGCCAGATCAGAAAGGTAGAAGCAAAGCTGTCCTGGACATCTGAGAAAGGATGTCCTTCCTATGGCCTCAGGGGACGTGCCTTGGTCCCCCTAGAAATGGAAGAAGAATCTGAGTTTCTGAGGTAGCCGACTGGCATGCCGAAGCCCGGGGTACAGTCAATACCAATTAGCACAACTCATCCTGATACACAGAGATATACTAGAATTATGATTCAGGTGGCAATGGATAGGGTAAAG
This sequence comes from Geosciurus inauris, assembly GCA_004024805.1. Lineage (NCBI taxonomy): Eukaryota > Metazoa > Chordata > Mammalia > Rodentia > Sciuridae > Geosciurus > Geosciurus inauris. The sequence continues at coordinate 214,845 of PVHX01000375.1, read as the reverse complement.
TTTGGACATAAGGCAAGAAATGTCAGTGAAAGCATCAGGCTACTGTCTAGTGCTCCTCAGCCTCAACTGACTGCCAAGGGTAATTGGGATGCCAGGAATTTTATCAATAGGTTTCAGGGAGACCTCTCTTAGCATGTGGAGGGAAGGATACTCATGTATATCCACCCCCGTGCCCTTCTCCAAGCAGATCAGATGGGTTATATTCATTCAGAGCAAGTAGTTTAAAATTGCATTGATAATAGACTTGCAAACATACTCAGTGGCCCCACTAGGCACTGGATGTTTGGGACATTTAGGAGATCAAAGTAACTATCCCCACTTCAACCATTCCAGTTCAACCTTAAATTGCTTTATGTTCTGGGATTCTCTGAAGACATTTGAGAAATAGAGGTGGAATATGACTTAAAAAATACTATTGAGCAACTAAAATATCACCATGATGATTTGAATTAGCACCTATTCAATGAAGAGTAAAACAAAGCACAAGGAAGAATTTGAGAACATTCTCTGTTCTAGTTATTAGTGGCCTCTCCCACAATGAAAGATGACAGATGAATGGAAAATTCCCTCTGGGCTTCCACCATATGTAGCCAACTCTCCAAGCTGTAAATGTTTGGTGTGGTTGATAAAATAATGTTCACCAAACCATCGACGTGTTCCCAGATATTCCCCAGCTCCCTTGCAGTTGGGAAGAATCTTGTGACTCTATCTCATCACAATCTATGGAAGTAAAAGAGGTAAGTCACTTCTGAGCCAATGTATGTAAGAGTGGTGATGAATTACCTGTGCTTTTTCTTACTATTGTCTCCATAGCTATGGAGGCCTTGGGTCAAGATGGTGGAACCCAAATGGAAGCATCCTGGACCATTCACTCACCACATGGAAGAGAGCAGCCTTGGAATAAGAAATAAACCTTTTCTATTACTCCATTGATACATGGAGTTTATTGCTTCAACACTTGCTACCATATCCAGACTAATATAATGAAAAAAAAAATACATAACTGGGAGCACAGAAGCATTCCACTAAAATGTCATAGACATATGTCTGGTTATTATCCAGGGGATATATTCATGCCCTCACTCACCCTCTGGGAACATTTGGCAATATCTGTAGACATTTTTGGTTGTCACAATGGGGAGGGCTATGTTACTGGCATCTAATGGGACAGGAATGCTGCCAAAGATCCTACTATGCACAAGACAATATAATCTTGCCCCAGATCTCAATAATACCAAAATTGAGAAACCCTTGCCCAAATAAGAGGACCAGCATCTTTAGGCAGGAAATTATATACTTGAATCCCAGTATCAACCAAAAATAGACAAATATATGCCTATTATGTTTTCAAGGTCAACCAAAAAATAAAATATTTAAAAGAATTTTAAAGTTCATTCTGAGATAACATTTCTATTTGTACTAAAAAAACTCATACTTCCTTTTCCTCCATTTTCATAACATCAAATAGCCATGTAAATAGATCCACTTTGTATATTTGACAAATCTCCACTTCTTCTTTTTCATAGATCCAAAAATGTATGCTCTAGACAGATTTCTTAATATCATTTTTAGAGAAATAAACTATAGTCCGGAAAGGTTAAGTTACCTATTGGTACCTCTTGGTTGACAGTGTCCTTACTAGAACTAGAAAGTACATTTCTCAACTCTCACCTCACTGTTCTTTCCACTACATCACACGTTTCTCCTTCATTAGAAAATTCTAGGTAGAGGTCTGAGGAAGGTAAACACTACTCAAGCCATAGGTAGGGTTGGGACAGTGGTGAAGTATCACGCATCATGTTTGAAGACCATGCATAGTTTCCAGGTGAGCGTGTTTGGTTTCGACGGGAAGGAAAGGCAGAAAGCCTTCACGGTGAGCTCACCAACACAGCATGTCCCCATTCAACCACTGTTCCACAGATCCATTTGGCTAGGTCTGTCTGCATCATCTTTTCTTCCAAGTAAGTGATACAGACGTGCAAGACAGAACTGAACAGCAGCTTGGCAAGGGCTGTGAGAAATCTCACCAAGCAATTGAATGAGAGCTACACTCAGTTGGGATGTCTAATTCTAGCTGTTAATTATTATTTATGTGGTCTCAGTCAAGTTGCCATTAAAGCCTTAGTTTTCACACCTTGAAATGAAGGGCACGAATTAAATAATGATAATTACATTATCAATAATAAAAACAACAGCTACTATTGTCGAGTGCTTTCTGTATGGAAGGAGCTGTGCCGAATGCACTTCATTACATTTTCAACTGGGACATTATTATCTCCCTTTACAGATAAGGAAACTGGAACTCAGAAAGGTTAAACAACAGGGAACATATAGATAAGAACCAGGATTTGCATCAAGATCTACCTGACTAGAAAACCAACGTCCTTAACTCTGCAGGCTCCTATACTACTCCCCCAACCCTGTATCTCTAAGAACCCACTCCAAATTGTTTTAAGTTTCTGTGTGTGATTTGTGGGCCCTCAGTCAATTTGAAACATAAATCCAGGTCCTTCAGTTGAGATTAATCAGCTCAGACATTTTTATTACTAATCCAAAAGCCTCAGAGGTAAAATGGGATGTTCATAAACCTTACTATATTTGGCTCTCAAATGTTCTAACAAACAAACAAAACACAAATAAAAATGTAGAAGACAGAAGCTCGTAAGTTCCAAACTACAAGTGAAGTTCTGCCGAATATGGAGGTGAGCTACATGGTGATTAAATTATAAAAACAGGGTTCTATTGTTGGCAGTCATAGCCAATAGATTTATTTACCTTGTATGGTTCTGTATGCATGTATAATCTGCTACATCTTTTAAAATAAAGAAAATGCAATTCAGTGCAAAGCAAGCCTCTTGGCACTCTTCAAGGATATCCCCTAGCTTTGCAGACAGCAGGAATTCCTCTTTTGCACAACATTTAAAAGATTGTCTAAACCCATAACACTTAAAGGAGTATCCCAAACTTAAATCCCTTTACCATCACCTCCATATATTTGGGGATTCTCCCAAAGCAGGATGGAAGGGAAGAAGAGAAGGTAATTTGGATTACTATTTTGCTCTTCACGTTTTGTTCCAGTGTTCTGTTTCTGATGAATTCTCACTCTCACCTCACAGCCCCTGGCTGACTCTAAATCCCTTTCATTCTGTGTTAACCTAAATCATTTCCGTCAAAATGTCACTCATAAAAAGCAGGGATATATGCCTAAGATTGTGTGAGAAACTAAGGATCATGGTGAGCACAGAATACAGATCAGAAAAACCACTTTGAGTATCAGCCAGCTGTGTTCTTAAAAATACATAAGCCACTCTCACACAGTGGAACTGGCCAACATTTATCCTTGGAGTCCCAATCCACTCTAATTACCTTACCTTCCTCCTATTTCATGAATCCTTCTCCCTATTCTCTTGGGCTACCTACAGAAAGAAATTATCAAAAATTCCTTGTTTTATTACATGGCACATTTTTTTTTTCTTTTGGTTTCCATCTCGCCTATTTTGAGTAAGGCTGAATTTTGTTTGGGAGACTCAAGGTTATGAAATAGGACACCAAGCCAGGTTGGCACACTAGAGAGACTCATCTTCCTTGGCAATATCTGGGCTTCTTAGCTCAAGGAGGTCAGTGATTAGAGGACCAGATGTTATTACAAAACTTCCCAGAGATAAATGTGACAGAGGGGCTATGTGGGAAATAGGAGGGCAGCTTCTCACTTCTGAGGGAGTTTCCTGTTTTCATCTAAAGCTTTCAGCACTTCTCTGGCATTCAAATGCCATACAGCATCACCCAACATTTGATTCTTATGGGGGGGATTCAAGTTCAGAGAGTAAACAATACAAGATATACAAGGTATATACAAAATGCTCAATGGGTCCACTTACTTCATTTAGCAGAGAGTATGCATTTGCATAAACATTATAATTGGAAGTGAATGGGAGGCAAAGCCACATAAAGAAATAATTTTTAAAATGAGACAAAATAATCACTGGCATTGTTTTATTTTGAATCAAGGTGTATTATGAAGTAGACATATACAAATTAGAAAGTAGACATATACACATACACAAATAGAATCTGCTCGAGTCAGGAGACCTTAGAATTTTTCAGATAGAAGCTGTTTGGATGGGATCAATGATCAGGTGTACCCTGCTCTTTCATCCATGCTACCTTTGGAAACTTCCAACCTTTGTCCTCCCTGTGAGCAAACAGGGGGAAGAAGGGACTAGAGTCCTGGTGAAGCCAAACCTTGGGGAAAGTGGGAAAAGAAGAGTCTTGGAGAGAAGTGGGTCACCTGTTGCCATCCCCCTCAGGGATGCTCTCACCAACATTCCTTCTCATTTCCTTTTTTCTTCTGACATGGAGCTCGCCGATAAGCAGAGAGGAAGCCAGCCAATTTTCTTTTCATCCAAATCAGTGGCTATGAGCCACTCATCATTTACAGCAGGTCTCTTGAGACCTGAGAGCTGACCTCATGCTTATAATTTGTTGGGAGGTTACTGGCCTCAGCTTGCTCTCCCTTCTGGCATGGTTTCTTTCCCCAGTGATAACCAGCAGTGGCTAAGATAAGAGTAGGCCTTTGTTTCACAATGAATGTGAGTCTACACTAGAAATTAAAACTTGACTCTTTTAGGCTGTAGCTAGTGAAGTCAGAGTGTAAAGTCACTTATGAATACATGACTTTACCTTCTCTAATCTCTCTCTTCTCTTCCCAGTCCCTGAACTTTCTAGTTTCTCTCTCTTAGCTAGGTCTACCAACCACACATGGGTGCAAACAGCCCTCAAAACCCATTGAGAGATTACCTGTAGAAGGTGTTTGGAGAACCAAATGCAAGAATGACCTACCCTCTCTCTTTCTATATTTCAAGCAAACATAGTCTACTGTGTGTCAAGAGTCCTTTAATGGTGAAATGGGCTTTGATTTCAGGCCAGATTTCAGGCCACTTACTTGCTATATAGCTATTACCTGGTCACTTAACTTCATTAGACTTTAGATTCTTAAAAATAACAAATCAGAATAAATGCCTAGAAAGGACAGACCATGACTATAAGTATATATAAGAGCACCTACATCTTTTATTAAATACCCACCTTTCCAGCACATTAGTTCCACTCCTTATCATGGACAGTGCAAAGAACCTATCTGGTGTTAGAACAAACAACTATGATTTTCCAGGAAATGCCACTAAATCCTTAAATCCCTGAGCCATGGGCAACACAACAGACCGTTGGACCCCTGATATAAAATGCAATGGTGTAGTCATTCTCTGTGACCCTACTCACATAGTGAATCACTGAACCATGATTCACTTGTGCTCAAGAGTTCAGCAAAGAATAGTAAGAAAACAAAAGATGTTTTTCCCCTGTGCCCAGGATCTGACTCATAAAGTATCTTCCCAGTCCCATTTGTCTCCTGGTAAGAATTGTGCTCTCTGGTGTATGAAGCCCTGTAATTTGGGCCATGTTTGGGCAAAAAAAAAATGAAAGGTCTTCCAGACACCAATTATGGGCCCCATCCGTGAAGTTCAGTATGAGTTAAGTTATGCTGCAGTAACGAAAACAAAGAAAAATCAGTGGCCTAAAACATCAAAGATTTAATTTATTGCTCATGCTACATTTCTACCATGCATAAGCTGGGGTTGATTTCAATACTGTCCTTGTGCTGAGAACCAGGTGGGTATTTAAAAAGAAAAAAAAAAAAGAACCTCTTTTTGGAATATTGATGGTCACCATGGCAAATGGAAGAAAGAAAATAATAACTTTCATTCTGCCTCTTAAGGCTTTCTCTAGTAGATGACTTGCAATCTCCTCTCACATCATTGACATACATATGTTTCTTGGCTTTTATTCTTCTAGAATCCTGCAGTAGTCTGGACCAAAAATGGTTCACAGTGCTTCACCTCATGTCATTTGTGTGTTTTATTTATACCAGAGAAAAATAAATGAAATACAGAAAGTGGAAGTGAGGTACAAATGCAGCTGGGTTGATCATATCTGTCTTATTTGAATATGGTTCCAACAGTTGATCACCTGTGATTGGCTGAAGATGTAACTGACACTCAGCTATTTGCTAGTAAGTAAATTCTTAAGTTATGTTTCAACATGTGTGCATACCGTGTTGGAGTACAGTTCATTATGTATGGATATATACAGAGGCTTCCTTAGGCCAGATTTTATTTGATTGACATTCTACATCATTCACTTGATATCACTCTTATATTTTGACCATTCTGACTTCTGATTTGCTGGTGGTTAAAAATATTGACAATCTTTTGTCAAATGGACTGAAGAACAGGGTGGAAGATTCCTGAAACACAAAATAGCCAGCAAAGCTTGATGAAATGTAGGGATGGCATTGTGAATCTGAGCTTTTCAGAGATGCCTCTGCCATTTCACTGTAGAGCAGAGAAGTTCTTTCTGATATGCATGCAAAAGCATTTCCTAATCCAGAAAGAGGGGGAGAGAAGTGGGAAGTAGGATTGCCCCCACTCCTATAGACAGATTCCAACAGCCTGATGGCTGCCACCAGTATGAAAAGGCAGAAAGCTCTATAATGAGCAAAGACAAGTCAGCACCTGAGACAATCCCAGAAAGTACCAGCAACTTCCTTATCACCCTGCAGCCACTCTACTCAGTTACAGAGACTCAGGATAGGTTAATCCAAACAGACGACTGATGGAATTTATTTAGAAGCCTAGGTAGTGAAAATATGCTGACTCTCAAATGCAGACTCTAAATTCTGAGGTCAAGAACAACTCATTAAACAATATTCATTAAACAATTACAGAGAGTTTCTTCTGTTTCTCTGAGTAGTGAATGTTCCTGGAAACAATGGATTTGGAGGAAATTCCCTAACAGAACTGATATTTAATTTTTCTGTCAGTAATAAGCATGAAATTTTAAAATGAAAATTTGATAATTTGGATATTTTACTTCTGTGCAGATCTGGGGCAGGGCAAATCAACAGTGATTTTTTTAAAAATACTGTGAATACCATTTTATAGATTACCTATTTACTCTATTCAAATGATTGCTTATTTAATTCCATTGTGAATGAAAATTTCTGAAAGGGGCAACTTAAATAATGGATTCCCTTGGAATTCAAGTTTCAAAGATCTCCAAAGTTCATCTTTTTCTTTTCTTTCTTCCTTTCTTTCTTTTTTTAATACTAGGGAATGAACCCAGGGATGTTTTACTACCAAACTACATCCCCTGTCCTTCTTTAAATTTAGAGATGAGATCTCACTAAGTTACTGAGGCTGGCCTTGAACTTGAGATCCTTCTGCCTCAACCTCCCGAGGTACTGGAATTACAGGCCTGTGCCACCATGCTTGGCCAAAGTTCTCTTGTAATTTTGAATGATAAGATTAACAACAACAACAACAACACACTTCTGCAGGGAAGTTACCTGTCTTCATTTTGAAACAAATGCCAAGTTGACATTTCTCTGTGTTCAGACTTTGGGGAAATTGTTTTGGTAGCCTTGCCATTTACAATAAGTTGTAACATTGAAATATTTCCAAAAGCCCCAGCTGATTTTGCAGTTGCCCATTAAAGAATTCTCCAAGATAAACCAATCAACTCACCTAAAAATATAAATCACTCAAGGCAGAGGAGTTAGTACTACAGTATGATAGGACTATTAGGTGAGCAAGTATTTCCAATTTACAATAAAAAGTATTCTAACACAAAAATGGCTGTGGTTGCTTCTTTAAGAGATAAGAACTGAAAAATCTATGAGCCGAGCAAAAAATCTATGTGCATACTGGATAATGGTGTGGTACATTTGTGAAGCTGGTAAAGTATCTAATAACAATATATACTTAATGTAACTGAAACTCATTTTAATTAAAAAGACATTTTCATTAAAATTAATAAATAAAATTTTGAATGTTGCAAAAAGTTAATTTGTAAATAAAATCTAGATTCTAGGTCACATTTATACATCATGTTGTCTATGCATTCTTGCTTCTGGTTAAGTTCTAAAATATTTTATTAGTTTTACATTCTCCAGTGTTACTAAAATAATAATAATGGTCAATGGCCTAAATGTTCCATTATTTCATGATCCCCAAATGTAAGAAATATTAATATTAAATGTAAGAGAAATATTAAGGTCAACCAAAACTGAAATGGTAGTATTGAAGGGAGTGGAAAATAGGGCATGGAAGAGAACATGGGGAAATCAGGCGCCTCTATTCACATCCAGGAGCACCTCTCAAAGGACAGAGACAGGCCAAGTGGTCCTTCAGACACTCTTTAAAGTGCTACTTTCTAGGTTGACCCATTAATCCAAAGGGCAAGACACGGCAGAACATTATCTGCCAAGATGCCCTCCTCAATGAGCCTTATGTCAGGAAATATCATCAGGCAGCTTCTAAACTAGTCCATAATCACTATTCTCTTGAACTCTGAGACCCAATGAGCCTACATCAATGAACAATGTTAAGCATGACTACAAGATACTGGACAAATAAACACAATGCCTTTTGAGACCTCCCAGCTCATCTTGGTTCAGTGAGTTAGTAGGCTCTGGACTTGGGAATGTTGGCCCTGGTGGCTGCCCAAAGGAATCTTTAACATTCGAGAAAATTAAGAATATGAGGGGTAAGTTTGCAGAGATGATGCACACTGGAAGTAAAGAAGGACAGAGTAGGAGGCAAAGGGAGAGGAATAGAAAAAGCATGAAATGCAGGATCTGAAGTGAGGAGGGTCAAGCTATCCACACCTAGCAAAACCCAACTTTTCTTCACAACTCCTGTAAAGGATAGTCGTTTTGCTAATTAGCAAGGGGTTGTAGGTACAGTAAAATATGAACCCTCTTTTTTAGGGGGAGTACCGGGAATTGAACCCAGGGGTGCACTACCACTAAGCCATATCCCTAGGCCTTTTTATTTTTAATTTTGAGACAAGGTCTTGCTAAGTTGCTGACAGTCTTGCTAAGTTGTTAAGGCTGGTCTTGAACTTGGAATCCTCCTGCCTCAGCTTCCCTAGTTGCTGGGATTACAGGAGTGCCCCACCGCCCCTCGCAAACATGTACCCTTAACTGACCTAGCAACTCACAAGGCAATGCTTGGTTGTATTTTCACTATTTTCAATTCTTTTAAATTTACTACAATGTCAATGAATTCTTGGGGTTAAATGATGTCCATAATGGAGAAGTTAAAAAGTGGGAGGAAGCCAGGCTTGGCCAAAGTTCTTCCTGAGATAGAAAGCAGATGCCAAAGAGAGTTTGTTTTACAAGCATATAAGTGGATCCAGGCAAGAGAGGTTGTGAACAACCACCTTGGAAAATGAAGTTTTCAGGTAGATGTAGAAGTTCTGGAGGGAACAGCTCAGACAACATGCATTGTAATCCTATACAGAGCTTCTTCTAGGGACTTAATGGTAATTCGTGCTATTGGGGTGATTTTAAGTTTGAAATACTTTTGGAGGTCTATCTTGGTCACTTTTCTAACAAGATTACTTTGAATAAACTTTCTGGCCTACTCACTGTTTGATTATCTGTAAATTAGAATAATGGTAGGGCCAACTCTACAGGGTTTTTCTGAGGTTCTGTAATAATAGGTTCAAGGTTTGGTGGATGTGGTCCTTTGAGCTATTGTTCCTGAGTTTTCAGGAACTTTAAGCTATTGTTCCTGAGTTTTCAGAAGCTATTGTTCCCTTCTCCCTTTTTACATTCACCCCTTTCCCTAAGGGACTGGGCAGTTTTTCCCACTGAAGGCAGAGTTTATTTCCCTGTGATATTGATATCAAGCATGTGATTTGTTTAACCAATGGGATGTGGGTAGAACTATCCAGAATATGCCTTCAGAGGAATGTCCCATGGAAGTTTTCAACTTCTGTCACAAGAACATGCTCCTGGTGGCTGCAAACTCTTTGTTCTGGATCCCAGAATAATCACACATGGAACACACTTGAGCCAAATGCATAACTTGAGTATGCAAATAAACTGTTGTATGACATTGAATTGGAGGCTGGTTTGTTATGCAGCCATGACTGACTGATACCATGTACTCTTGGGAATGGCATGGGGGTCTGCATTCTCAGGGTTATGTGCAATACTAACTCAAGCCATACCACTTTATAAAAAGAACTGCCTAAAATTTACCTTTGGAAGATACACATCCTTCCTTTTGAAAGTGAATCTGCATTTCCTCTCCTATACTTTTACTGAAAGATTATTCTACCACCTCTTTCCCCATAAGCCTCTTCTAAACAGATGTCCCTTCTATCCTCTCACCTAGATTTCTCCCTATCCTTCAGTACTGGCCTTAAAGTCAGACTTCCACAGGTTCACGGGACTACACCAGCCTTCATTGATCACATCTTTCTTATTCTGAGTGCTGCTGAACTTGTCATCTGTGCTGTACGATAGGCCTAACTCCAAAACAATTTCCTGAGTTTTTTTCCCCTGCCAGGTTAAACTTAAACTCCTCAAGGCAGGAACTTGTCTTCACGTCTATACTTCCCATAATACCTAACATAAAGAGTGTTATATATGTTGAGTCAATGATATTGCTCTAGTGACTGTTTGAATGTTTTATTTACAAATTGAATGTTTTATTTACAAGAAAAGATATCCCTCGCAGCAATGCATGAAATTGCATCTCAAAAGAGCAAAGTAACACCTTCCCCTTTCCCTTTCTTAAGGTGTTCCAACAATAAGTTTTGCATTCTTCTTATTTGGCACCAGGAACTGTGACTTTCACAGAAACATGAACACCATCTCCAAGTTGGAAAAAGGCATCTGCTTCCAAAGTCCTGCTTATTCCAAATCAATCTTTCCTGTTCTTGTCTTCTGTACCCTAAAAGAGGTGGAATTGCGAGATCCTTAGCTTTCAGCCTGTAGTTACAGGAAACAGCAATAATTCATACTTCTGCCCACCACTTATAATCCACAGAGATAATTAAGTTGGAAGATGAACAGCCAATTCTGATTCATAAGCAACATTTTTTTCTCCTTTCTGTTATCTTTCTATGAATCAAATGGACAACTATTTATGAAAAATGGCAGTTAGCCATCATCTCATTCTGCTAACTATAATTTTGGGGATTGCTTGAGAATAAATATGACTGGGAAGGGAAAGAAGTGTGGCTTTGGACAACTAGAAACGTTCCACATCTTAATCTGAATGGCGGATGTTTTCATGGGTGCATGTATTATAAAAATTTATCAGGCTACAGACTACAAGTAGATGCACTCTGGATATTATATCTCAATTTTTAAAAACAATAAAAGAAAATCTCACCTAGAATTAGAAGGAAAAAATGAATATTTAAAATGCCAATGTTTGTAGCTTGCCAAGTTTAATTTGTTAAGCTTTTATATTAGAATATATAATGACATTAAGGCAAATAGACATAACTAGTCACTGAAGGGTTAAGCTTCCTCATCAGACTTGAGTGACTGGTAAAGTTTTCAGGTACTTATGGATGTCGTGAAGGAGTGCACAAAGACACACATCAACGGGGACGAGCCATTCTGATGCACTGACTGGCTAACTATCCATCAGTGGTTATGATCCATGCCAGCCTGTCTACAGATTGACAAGATAGTGTTAATGCCACAGCAAGGAAAGCAGAAACAAAGGCAGGTGCTGATGCTGTCTTAACAATGAGAGTCTATTCTCTCCCTTGCACCTGAGAACACCAGTGAACTTTGTCATTGTTCAGCAGCAGAAACCCTGCGGTTTCTCTCATCCTTACTCTTTATCACATGACCACATTATTTCCTTATGAGCTGACCCTGCCCTGGGTCCCTTGACAACGGAGTCCTCCAAACCCATAAACCTTCATCAAGACTGACCAACCAGAGGTCAGCATTCTTCATCCCCCTTCCCTCATCCTGAGCTGTTTGCTCTTATTGTTCATTTAAAAATATTTTTTTTAAAGAATGAAAGGGAAGGGAAGACAGCAATTCAAATCCAATAACAAGCAATACAAAAGATTCGTTTGTGAAGGGCAAAGATTAACAGGACTAATAGCTTTAGGGGTTTGGGGAAAGCCTGTCTGATTCAGAGAATCAAAAGGGAAAAGTTGAGTGCAGACAAATTGCGTGCTCCAAAGGGAATACTATGTGGGAGGGTATGGAAACAACCATATTCTGGGAGCCTGTTTTACTTTCTGTGGTGTTGTGCCAAGAGATGCAAAGACAGCCTTGGTGGCAGAATAATGTACCTGTGATAAAAGCAGCTGTCTCCTTTCTCCAGACTCTGAATTGATTTTGGGTTCAGAGCCATATTCAGGGAAGCCTGCATTTATTGAACTTTTTAGTTATTTTATCCAATTGTTGTTTTGTAGTCTTTGCTGAATCATTTTTCATGCTGGACGTTCATTTAAATGGGAAGAAGAAAAAAACAATCTTCTCCAAAGGTTACATAGACATATTCTTCAGCAACAATGAAAATTCTAGAGTTAGAATTTGTTCTCTAAAAGGTTACCTTGAGGCATTATGAGATCCTTACTGGAGCTTTCTAGATCAATGTTTAGAAAAATGCTTAACAGGTAGTATTCAAACAAGGATTTGCTTGTTGATATTCAGTGTATCCCCAATTTACTCAGCCCTCAGGATGATAAGAGATGATTATTTTTACTCTTATTATTTGTCACGTTTTACAATACTAAATGAGAAAGGATGTGAGGAAATAAAATACACACGAAATTGAGAATATGGCCAACTGGTCTATTCAAACTAACTTGGAGGAGAAAAGTCTCCCCAAGTGAAACCATCTCTTTATTTTCTTCCACATAAAATACTTTCATAGGTAAGGAAGATGCCCTTCTTGGTACAAATAAGACACTGTTCTAATCAAGGCAAGAGAAACACTTTATCTTTTGATCCCACTTACAGTTTCCATTTGGCACTCTATAAAAATAATATTCAAACTTTGGTGTATATTGGAATAACTGGAAATATTTATTAAAATACATAGACCTAATATTTTGAATCAACATGTCTGGGGTGGGTATTGGATATTGCATTTCTGTGAAACGTTCCAAGAAATTCTGATGCAGAGGCTCATGGATTGCACAATGAGACTCCTATAACCTGTTACCACATTCCATTGGTTCTGAACTACTGAGTTTCAGTCCCAATGTCATGGAACAGTTCAAAAATTATGATGGGAGTTTGAAAAACATGAGACCTCTGAGACTTTGTTCCACTCTTTCTAACACTAAGCTCAGAGCTGGTGCAGTGCATTGCCAGGTGCCATGCGCAGCTGTCAAAGGAGGGTGTGTGTGACCAGATAAAGGTCACATACACCCTCCCATCCTGCCTACTGACTGGAGTCAATGCCAACTCTACCCTTCTCTATGCTTTAGAAATTCTCTGATTGAGAACATGCAAGTAACTTAATTGAAAAAAGGTGCAAGGGTTTGAGATTTACCAAGAAAAGCTAAGGACCCTTTTTTTCAGTGTCCTTTGCTCCAGAATTAGAAACACCCACAAATATCCACATGTCTAACAGAAGCAGCAAATGTGAGACAGTACCACTATCTTTTTTTTTTTTTTTAGTACTGGAGACTAAACTCAGGGGCACTCGACCACTGAACCACATCCCCAGCACTATTTTGTGTTTTATGTAGAGACAGGGTCTCACTGAGTTGCTTAGCACCACGCCTTGCCATTGCTGAGGCTGGCTTTGAACTCACGATTCTCCTGTCTCAGCCTCCCTAAGTGCTGGGATTATAGGCTTGCACCACCATCTTATCTAGAAGATTTCATCTTCCCAGAAAATAACAGGTGCCTACAATTCACCTTTGCTTTATACCTAATAAAGCAGAAAGTGGGTGCTCTCAAGATAAGAGTATGAATCAATGTCAACCATAGAGGGGAGAGCCCCAAATCAGGAGGAGCTCACCAGGCTATTAACCAAACTGTCCCAAGCTGAATGCAATGACTTTATTTACTTATTTTTTCTTCCATCTCTCCTACTTGTCCTGTGAAAGTTGTTCCAGCATCCTTTCCCAGTGAAAGGACTTAAGAAACAGGAGCTGCATTCGGGGGAAAAGTGAAGCGTTGATATGCTGACCCACAGGGCACAAAGGCCCACTGACAGATGGGATGAAAAAAAAAGGAAAGTGCCTAGAGGATTAAACACAAAAGATTTTATAAGCAGTAAAGGCAATAATGAGTCCCTCTGGAAAGAGGCCACAGTGTATTAATAGGTACCATTTGAACTGTTAGAGGGCACAAACAGAGGAAATAAGGGGTGAACAAATGCCCAGAACACATTCAGGTGAAAGGGGAGATGATCATCTCATGGACGGCCAAAGGCTGGTGCTGCCGACACATCTCCTGGACCTCTAGAGGTTAGAGTCTGAAAAGCTTAAGAGGGTTATGCTGATTTCAACATAGCTCTTATCCTTGGGATCTGGAAGGCAATTATAAAGTCATCTTTCATGCATGGCCTATCCCACAAACATCACTCAGCTGCTATAAAACCCGACAGTTGGGTTAGCTTCTGGTTCAAAAATAGCCCATTTGTCAGTTTCCTCTATTCCCTGCTATTGTGAAAGAGGCAGAATTAGGAGGCACTTTGAAATTGTGGCATTGGTTTGTCAAGGACAGAGGAGACGGCAGGAAAAGAGAGTGGAGTGGAAATGCCCACTTGGGGAAAGCTGTCCGTGGGATTCCTTAAAATGAGTTGCACGTTGTTACTCCCCAAACAATTCCGAGATCTCTTCATTCTTTCTATTCCAAAATTTCAGGTCTCAATCTCCCTTCTCTTATACTCTACTTAAATCGAGTAATGGAAAAAAAAATAAACAAAATGGGAATTTGTACCATTACCATTGGGAACAGCACAATAGTACTTGACAAATGCCCAAGGAGCACATGGCCTGTTATGAGCACACTGTGTGCCTTTACTAATGACTTACTCAATGGCCTCTGAATCATCCCCATAAAGAAAACGCAACGTATTTTTCTTTTACACTAGAAGAACCTAGTTCCAAAATGCATGTACATATCCAAACAGATAGACAGATGCCTCTCTAAGAGACAGCAGCCCTACATTAAAGCATCATGGTAGCCCCATGGCAGCAGCAGTTACAAGGGACTTCACATCCTTAAAGGAACTCCTCCTAAGGCCTGGGTTCCCTCTTCTAATCCAAATACTGCAGGAGTTTGTAAGTTAACCTCTTGCCTCTGGAACATGGCACCCTATGGATCTTTGAAGACTCAATGGATCACAGTCAAGGCAGCAGGATGATGAACAAAAACAGAATCCATAATAGGAAGGCACTCTGCAGAGGTAAATTATACCATGCAAGATCGTGTCAGTGTGATTATCATCAGGTCCCAGGATGAGTGCCACTTATACAGAGGGGGAAGTCTGATAGATTTCTATCTCATTCAGAGGAGAGTACCAGCTGTCTTTAACTTAATTAAGTATAGAAATGTCTTCCTTCATCTTAAATATGTTTGATTATGTGTGTATACATACATTTAGAAGATGCAAAAGTTTATGAACACATGAAATATATTTTGATTACATACAAGATGATTTCACCTGTATTTTTTGGCCTATATAAAGTTGTGGATTAAAAAATACTTCTATAGAATTAAAATACTTTAAATGGGCATCAGTAATTTAAAAGTGTTCAATCTATTATGTATTCCCAGTGATTATTAAGTTGTAGTGTTTCTCCTCTAAATTCACCTTCAAAAGGCTGATGTGGGTGCTGAGGTTGAAGCTCTGCAGACCATTTCAGTGTTGCAACCTGATCTCTGCTAGGATCCCTTACTGAAGGGATTCTAGAGGAAGACTGAATGATGGGAAGAGGGAGGAAGTTTTGCCTTTTTCTGTTAGTTTACTATCCAGTGCACATTCTCTACCATTGCTTCTTCACTTAGCAGTAACTTTGGATTCCAGCCTTCAATACTGTGGTTTTATGCATTTATTCTTGCCTCACATGCCAAGAACTAGTCTCATCACATGCCCTTAGATCCAGCTTTGCAGAGTCCCTCCTCCAATCTTCTCATAAACCCAGGTCCTCCTTTCGTTCTCATAGCCTGAGGTAGTAGCTGCACGCACTATTTGCTAATTCTCTAACAAAAATCAATCATCCATATGTTTAACAAATTCCATGTATTAAATTTTCTCTATTAAATAATTTGTATGGTTTCAGCTTCTCTGACCATATCTTGACTGATATAGTTTGTATACATATTTAAAATGTGTACTTTATATACACATATTTATTTTACATATGTAGAGAGAACACAGAGACATAGAAAAATAGAATACCTTAAAATGACTACAATACCATACAATTTTAATATATTCAGACCATACTGGCTATAGGAACTATGCATTTCTTCAAGTTGAACCTCCTCCAAGTTCACTGAAAATGTATCCAAGTGGCAAGAAAACCATCTGTTGCCTTCATACTAGTACAGTCTAAAATGACTAGGCTCTTAACCTGCCAAATCACACTACAAAGATAAATAGTGAAAAATGATGGATCCATTTTTTGTCTATGGTTTATTTGAAAAAGTAGAGTTGATGAATGATTCATTCTGATACTTTACTCATATTTTTTACAAACTCTTCCCAGACTTGACACAAATGGCTCTCTCAGATGCTTGCCTGGACTGACTTCCAGCAGTGTGCTCATTTGCCCTTCTCAAGCTCTTGCTCTGCAAGGTCATCTGTTCTTTCCCCAGGTCGTGTGGGGAAGAGACTTTGTCTTTAACACAGCTGCCCACACTGGTTCTTACTTTTCATGATCATTCCAATACAGGAAGGCTTTGGTGTGGTGAAATTTTCTGTTCCTAATTTTAACATACAGCCCACTCAGTAAGAAGGACTTAAGGGGAAAAAAAAGGTCTGAGCAAAGCACATGGTTCCAATCCAGCAGCTATATTAACCTCAACTCCATTTCAAGAAAATACTCCATATTATACATATCACATTGAGCAGAAGGGCAATTTTCTAATCAAGATGTTTGCCATTTCATCTTAAGAAGTTCATGTCCATGCAATAAGCATGGTGTTTTATATTACATACCCATGGACATGTTCAACCAATTTTACTTCAGTGGCTAATGTTTATGCATATTGTCAAGTACACAAACCACACACACACACACACACACACACACACACACACACTATACCTTCCCAAGCATGCAAACAAATGTAAAAGGATTAAATAAGTTCAAAATTTTTAAAAAATGAATATATACAAATCAACCAATGCTAAAATCATCCCATTAATAGTTGGGATTATCAGCAGTGTACAAATATTTGAACAAGTTGAGTATCCCACCATGACACTTAATTCTGTATTAAGTGTCTAAAAGATCTGTCAGGCATGTCAGAATACATTCAGGACTACAGTCTAAGCCATGAGGACTTCATAATCAAAGCAGATGAATTCAACCCACCTTAGAGGACACCTGTAGCCCCTACAGTTCTCAAACATGCAGCAGCAGTGTGCACCTCTCTGCCCATATGGTGCAATAAAAGTTTGGAATTAAATTCCCCTGTTTCTTTGCAATACAGAGGGTGCTTTGCAGGAATGACTCCATTACCCAGTGTTGTGACTCACTCATGAACACACCCTTTATTGGCTTTTGTGTCTTACTTCCATACTGTCCATACCATTCTTCCTGGCATAAACTCCCAAATAAATATTTGGACCCAAGATCTTGTCTCAAGGTCTACTTCTGGAAAACCCAATTAGAGATAGCCACTAAACCTCTATGGATCAACCTTGGTCCAACCACTACAATATTTCATGTTAACAACTGGTTCTTCTCCCCAGGCTAGAACACAACAAAATCCCACGGCCCTCCTCTCCTTTCTTGAAAGGATTATCTCTAGACTCCGACATAATCAACTTCATCTTTTGTATGGAGAAGATTAGTTTTCTAGTGTGTTCTTCACCTAAAGAATAGGTAATGATAACCTGTGTAAGAATATTTTCTTCCCTGCTGTGCTGAAACTCAGATATAAAAAGGACGTCCCCAGCCCAAGGACAGCATCCATATATGATGGATGTAGGCCTGATACTATCTCTCCCATAAAATGAACAAAGTTAACCAACAAAAAATTATGTGGAATGTACATATCACTTAAGAAATTGTAGGCATTAACCAGGGCTCTGACCTACCTACCATCTTTATCTCCAAATTGTGAAATAAATATACAGTTAGATTTCAGGTAATATTGATTTACTATACCATGTGACAAGGTTCATTAAACTACTAGAGAAGAAATGATAGTAGGTGCTCATAATCTCAATCTGATGGCCTCTAGCTTGTGCTGATATTCAAATATAGTTCCTAAAAGAGCTACAGACTTAAAGTGTCTTTTTTTTTTTTTTGTCACCTCTAAACATATCAAAGAGTGTCCAGTTCCTCCTGTTTCCTTGGCAGGTGACAGTTAACATCTGCTTCCCACAAGGCTAATTTGAAACTCTATCCTCCTGGATCATTCTTATCTGTGTGGCCAAGCTGATGCTGTTCTATTAAGAAGGTGAATTTGATGACAGTGCTGCCCGGCTGTGATAAATGAGGCCCCACAGATGGGATATGCTTTGGGGAGGAGGTTCTCAACCTTAAGCATACAAGAGAAAATCCCAGTTGCCTAAATTTCAATCAACACCAGAGAATCTCTGAGTATGGGGTTGACCTTGTGATTTTGGAGATTCTGAAAACTCTCCATGGAAAATTTTTCCACATATCTCAGAAGTCTTTTGATAGGTCTTTGTTTGCCTCTCTCTCTTTCTCAGATTCTTTATCTATAAAATGGAAATTCCATTCACCTTACTTACTTCATAGGAAAGCAGATAAAAATATTACACAACCTTGTTTAAAAATAGAAAAAAATTAAAAAGAAAGAAATCATTGAGGTACAAGGATCTTATGATGCAGAAACCACAAACAGTATAAATAAAACTTAATAAGAGGCCCTTTCCAAAAGAATAAACATTTAAGAAAAAAAGAAGAGAAAGGAATGGTAAAATAAGAATAAAAATGTATTTTTTATAAAAAAGGGAGAAAAGATTAAGTAGGAAGGTTTTTTAAATTTTTAGTTGTAGATGGACACAATATCTTTATTTGTTTATTATTATGTGGTGCTGAGGATAGAACCCAGTGCCTCATGCATACAAGGCAAGCGCTCTGCCACTGAGCCACCACCCCAGCCCAGGAAGTTTTTTTTTTTTTTTAAAAATGGTTCCATAACTAGGAAATAACTGAATTTTTAAAGACTTTAATGAAACAGAAACAGAATAATGGATACATTTCTATAGTATATTAGGAACATGAAAAATGCCACACACAGAGTATCATGTCACACTATGAAACGGACACTGTTGGATATTTGTGGGCATTTCTGTTTGATTGTTCTTTGGAATCCTGACAGATTTATGGGAAAATATCAATGGAACCTAGAACATTTATTGAAAATATTTTCAAACAGCATTATTTAATTCTGTTTTTACATTGATTTCTAACATTAATGAATTACAAAGGTAACCAGTGAGCACTTGGTTTAGTATTAATGGATGAGCCCCTGCCTGCTTCCCTGAAAATTTTTCAGCTATAACCACAGAACCCACATCGAAATTGAGCCCTTCAACTAACACCCAGGCCCAATTCTGGCCATAGGCTTTTTGAGAGGCAATAAGTAGCTTTGGTCTTTGTTTGGATTTCACTTGTTCTCCAAGCACCAGCCACTGTTTTAATTGTGATGCTGTGACTGAGGTTCCAGCCCCAGCTCCATCCAGAGAACTTGAAACCAGCTTGAAATTTGATCTTCAGCTGGTTCCTCACACTGGGACACCAGGTCTTTCTGATGAGAGCAGGCTTTCTCCTAGGTACTACTACTGGCTACAAAAAGAGCACACATGCTCTGCCCTCACTCTGACCTATGCCTCCCTCTACCATTGGCTCCAACTGCAAGTCAATTAGTGCCCTGGTTTCCTGTATTACATTTCTCATCACTGCAAGTTTATCTGGAATATTGGAACCAGTCATGTTCAGAAGAGGCCTCTTAGTCTGACTTTGATAACACACTAGGCACTGAAATAACCAAATTCCTATGAGAGGCATCAGCAACCCTTT
This sequence comes from Geosciurus inauris, assembly GCA_004024805.1. NCBI lineage: Eukaryota > Metazoa > Chordata > Mammalia > Rodentia > Sciuridae > Geosciurus > Geosciurus inauris. Next base: position 194,769 of record PVHX01000375.1, on the reverse strand, counting down.
GTAGAGTTGCTGGCTCTTATGTTCATAATCTAGACGCCACAAGATTGAGGCCTGACCTGTGTTTTTGTGTCTTCAAACATTCAAGGACTAAGTCTTTTGTCCAGATCATAGAAGTCAGGATCCTGGATGGGATTAATGGAAACCTTTGGGGATAGCTACAGACATGAGTTTTCATTTGAATATCTTCAGATACACGTTCTCTGATTTTTAAATGGTTGAAAATCATTTCACTAGCTAATTTTGATTACCCTTAAAACTTCAAGCCAAGCCATAGAAAAAGAAAATAATGCATCTTCTTCCTTCAAAGCTTTCCCATTCATACCTTACCTATATCCCTTGAGTAAATACTAGGATTAAAGTCCATATACATGATCAAGCCCTACTCCAGCTCTTCAATATCCATAAGATTTTAGTACCCAGTTTGTACTAAAAGTGTCATTCTACCTGGACACTTAAATTTGGGGCCAGTCCTAGATCACCCAATCAGCCACCACATGTAACAATCCTACTGGTTCCACTAAAATAATTCCACAAGCCACTGACAAGTATATTTTAGATTTTTAAAAATTTTGTATGTCCAAGTATCTTGGGGAAACATAATTGAAATAAAAGTAAAGTACTTTGTTTATTACAAATGTTTTGTACATTTTCAGATGATAACACAAGAATCAAATGGAACTTTTTTTATTGAGCATTCACAAGATTAGCCCCTTATGAAACTAGTCCACTAGCAAGGTTCTAGCCATGAGACAAACTAAATTGGAACAGAATGACATAAAATGGGGTGGAGTAAAATGCAATGGAATGGAATCAAGTCAAATTGAATGAAGTGTGGAGTGGAATACCTGAGAATACTGGTAGCTTGCCAGAAGAATACAATAGAACCCAGCTGTGATCTAGTTTCCACTTCCAAACTATATTGTGCACATTATTATACCTGTTTTTTATCCTCATTATCAAAGAAGGCTACATTAAAGCAGATAAATCTTTGATAAACACATGCACCCATGTGGCAAGATACCTAACACCTGTACTAGTGTGTGCTGGGTACTCAAAGGGCAGACATTTTTAGAATCAAGAAAGTCTTCAGAGATCTGTTTCCATAGAAACACATTCATGTAGCTTTGCTTTGTCTCCAGGTTTGTCCTAAACACCCCAAGTGCTGAAATTCTGTGCCAATTCTCTCTGGAATAGGTAAAGTCTGACTATATGCTCCAAACCATATTGTCTCTTCAGAGCCTTTATGAGCCCTAACTGGTCCTCCCCATCCTTAGATTTCTGTTCTCGCTGGGGTAGCACTATAAACCCCTAGTTAAGCCTATGTTCTGGAAATTTTTCTTTGCCAGTTCAGCTAGTTCCCTGACTTGTCCAGGGCTAGGTCCAGATGTCTCTTCTAGACTGGTCCCAGATCCAATTATTTCTATCCTATTAAAGGAATTTTGCTTGCTTATTCTTGAAGGTAGAAGGCCAGAGGAAGAGGCAATGCTTTTTAATACAATAAAGTTCACTGAAGTCAAGTTTCTCTAAGCCCCCACCCATGACCCTGAAACATCTCAGGACAGTGGGTCACAGTTAATCTTTTTCCAATGCACTGAGAATAGACACATGCCAGAATCCAAGAATCAAGGCAGTTCTACAAGAGTCCAAAGTTGGTCTAGCTATAGCTAAAAACAAGTACTTTAAGTACTTAAGTATTCTAAGTCCAAGAGGTCTTCTTCAGTCATTCTTTCTTACCTATTAAAAACAGTACCTGCTATATGCTATATTCTTGCCTATTAAAAATAGTACCTACTGTATGCTATACCTGAAATTGCATTTACCTGGGATCTAAAGGAGGTAAGAAGGCTTTTATTTGGTTCTTTGGGTCCCTAATTTCAATCAGTTCTGGTCACTGGGCTTTATTCTTTCTGATCAAACCCTTCCCATCTCCTTCATAATTTTAATAGATGGAATTATCTCTAAGCCCCCACCTGAATCCTGGGTTGGTTTGTGTCTCCTGCCTCTTTTTATCCCCAGTGTCACCAGGAACTACAGCTCTACCCACAGACTTCGGTCTCTATGTAAAGGAGACCCTAGCACCTTTACTTAAGCCCTACTTTTCTCATATCTGACTCTATTTTGAGTATGTGTGCAGCAAAGCAGGTTGATCTTGAAAGGGGAGACAGTTAAAGTCAGATTCTACACAACCCAGATTATATTCTATATGTGCAGAGTTTCTAAAATGATCAGTCCTTCCAAGCCAAAGATTCATCTACCAACCAGCCAACAGATTCCAGCTCTGGAAAATTTGGTTTCACAAGAAGAAAGTCTTTTCTGGGGAATGATTTACATTCACATGGCTTGAGTACTCCCTGTTGAGATCTGAATTTCCAGGGTGAAATGTGTCTCTTGGCTGCTTAGAAGTCTCTATGTCTCTAATTGTGCTCCTAACTTGGAAGCTACTGGGGTGCTTGGAGCAGAAGAGAATTCCTGATGTGTGATGCTTCCACGGGAAGCACTATTTCAATAGCACAGGGCTAACACATCTGATGGGCAGACTGCCCACTGGGCCATCTTGTCTGCCAACACTCCCACATTTATTAAGGTTCTTTTGTGAGATAAAGATGCTGGACACCTGGATCCTTCCAAAAACAAAACAAAATTAAAGCTGCAATTACCTGTCTGCCCTGTGCAAGGCAATCTACCCTGCTGTCCTTTTGGTTTTACTGGTGACAAGCAGATGTCACCCAGAGCAATTTGGAAACCTGAGCAAACAGAATTCAGATAAGGTTCAAAAGAAGAACTTAATCCAAAAGTACAACCTACCCGCCAGACAGTGAATATAGGAACTAATAGACAGGGAACTGGAAATAAGCAAAGAGCCTCATAATGGCCCTCCCAGGCCCCAACCCTTTGGCACTCCTTCCTGTGCTACCTGAAGCTGACTCAGTTCCAAGCTACAGGTTAGTCCTGATCCAGATTCCAGGGCCTTTGTATGAATTTAAGATATAGTCTTCTATAAACTCTTGAAATTACATTTTCAGGTAAAATTTCTGCTTCAAATTTAGCAACTGGTCTTCTTTTTTATCTCTATAATCAGGCCATCCTTATCTTGCATCCCTATATTGAGGCCCATACTGGACATTCCCATTTTGCTCACAACAGTGAGATCGGAAGCAAACCTCAGTTCTGTAGGTAATTCTCTTAAAGAAGTACTGCTACATCTCCCTGATAGGAGCAGATACTTTACTATTTGGAGCTCCACCCAGTGACCTTATTCTTAACCCACAGCAGTGCTCAGCTCACTTGATAAATATATGAGGCTTCACTAAGTTTAACCATAGAACAGGCAATAAGTTATTGCCCATTTTCTAGACATCTTGCTGAGGTTATTCTTCATTACATTTCTCACAGTGTTGTAAAAGATTTTTTTTCACATAGTACAGTAGTATCCCCTTATCTGTGGGGATCAATTCTGAAACTGCAAATAGAACCTAACCCTATATACTATGTTTTCTCTACACATATATGCCTATGACAAAGTTTAGTTTATAAATTACACACACTGAGATAAACAATAGCTAATAATAAAGTAGGACAATTACAACAGTATATTTTTAAAAAGTCATGTGAATGTCAGCTAGCTCTCTGTGTATGTATCTCTCATAATATCTAATTGTATGATACTTACCCTTCTTATTTTTGTAATGATGTGAGATGATACAATGCCTATATGATGAATTGAAGTGAGGTGAATGCTGTATGCTTTAAGATGTAGCATTAGACTACTACATAAGAGTCACTTGAACACAAACATTACAGTATACCACAGCAGTTAATTCAATAACTGAGGCAGCTAAGTCACAAATGGGTGGGTAGCTTATAAAATATAGATATGCTGGACAACAAGATGATTCTGGACCTATGCAGGATGGAGCAGGATACTGCATAATTTGTTCATATTACTCAGAACAATGCACAATTTATATCTTATGAATAGTTCATTTCTGGAATTTTCCTTTTAATATTTTTGGACTGCAATTGACCACAGGCACCTGAAATTGTAGAAAATGAAATTGCTGATAAAAAGGGAAATATTGTAGTTAATAGCTGTGGTTTTTGATATGATAAAGAAAATTATAAAATATGTAATAGATGGCATATAATAGTGTATAGAGTACTATCATTTATTCACCAGAGAAGGAGGTCCTCAACAATGGCTTAATTAAACTAAGGAGTGGTCTAAAATCTTAGCTAACTTTCTAACTCACCATAGTGAGTACAAACATACTTTGTGACGAAAGAGAAAGGGAAGTTCTAATTTGGAGAAGATGAGTTTTTAAGTCCAAGAAGATATTTAAGAGTAAGACTTTTCTGATACTGACTCCATTGTAGCACTTGGCTACATCTCATGTATGATGTTGGTCATCTGTCCCAGAGAAAATGAAACGGCCAACAGGGCTAGGTACTGCTGTAAGTGATGTACATGGAAGAACTCATTTTACCCCTAAAAATTTCCATTTGAGTTTGTATTATTATAAACATAACTTAGGAAGTTGGTATATAGCAACAAAAAATTAAAAATTAAAAATAAATTGGATAAGAAATTATAATTAAAGAATAAGTATTAATATTCTAAACCTCGAGTATAAAATTAATATAATTCACAAAATCTGAAGGATAAGGGGAATAGAATTAGAGGGAGAATAATATGAGTTTTTAAAAAATATTTTGTGGTAGATAGCTAATAGATTCTCAAACTGGAGTATTTAAAATGTAAAAAACTCCAACCTCTTAATTTTTAAATATCTATTTATTTCTGGGAGAATGCTTTTGAGAAATAATATCTGCTATTACAGATATTTTTCTGAGGCTGAGTAACTGATGTTTCATTTAATTTATATTTCTTATAACAAATTCAAGTAAACACTTTTAATTTAAATAATCTATATTAATTTCCTGCTCTTTTCAACCTCCCAAGTCAAGTACAATCAATATTCACTTATTTCTATTATTATATATATTTTAGGCTTGGTAGGGTGGAGAAATGAAAAAGACAGATATGCTCTATAGGTAAGACCTATTTCTGAAGAAACATCTCATAACTCTTGTACTAGACTGTATTAAAAATTTCCTCAAATTAATACTATATTTTCACATCCATTAAAATATAACCATATGTCAAGATTCTCAGTGTAGTTGGAAGAGACATAAGATCACCACCTTACTGCAGGCACATGCTCTTGCTGTTGCAGCTAAACTCAGTTTCATGCTATACCCCTCCATAGGCTCAAACTTACAGTGTGGGTATAACCACCCAGTGCATTTGTCCTGATGAGTTAGACCCCATGGATGGCCCATCGAGGGTCACTATCATGAGACTACAGGGTCTCTTCACCTGTTCTTTTCTTTCCCATTTCCCAGAGCAATATGTGAAAATGTCCTTATCTTAGACACACGTGTCACTTGGGAAGAAAGGGTTTAGCAAGAATCTTATTGCTCCAGAGATATTTCAGCATCAAGAATTGTGGGACAGCATCACTTCTAAGACTAAGATGAGGGAAACAGAAGGCATGGGACTAGAGATGAAGACCAAGATCTGTGACTTGATGAGAAATGAAGGAGAAACTGAGGGTTCCACTGTACACACACACACACACACACACACACACACAGAGAGAGAGAGAGAGAGAGAGAGAGAGAGAGAGAGACCTCTTTTGTGAAGTTCAAGGCTCACATCCTGCTGAATCACTTCATCATGTCATAACAGAGAAGCAAAACAATGCTTCTCCTGTAGAGTACCCAGCCTATAGGACCAACTGAGAAGAGAATGAACCACTTTATAATGGAATCCATGGAACACATCCTCACCTATTAAACATGGCTTAAAAATAGTCACAAATTATTTATAATATTTTTAAAAAGTATCATCATTGGATACTTTCTTCTGTATCATTTGTTCTTCATAAGCACTTGGGTTAACATTTTCAATAACAATTCATTACATGTATTCATAGAGAAAATAAAAGGTTTTAAAAATCATGATTTACTTTAGGAACTTAAATCTATTATTTACTTTAGGAACTTAAGTTTTAATAATTTAGAATCTCCTGGGGCTGGAGTTGTAGCTCAGTGGTACAGTGCTTGCCTAGCATGTGTGAAGCCCTGGGTTCGATTCTCAGCACCGCATATAAATAAATAAAAGTCCACCAACAACTAAAAAATATTTAAAAAAAAAAATTTAGAATCTCTAATGAAAGATCATTCTTTGCATTGTGTTATCTCATTTATTCATGCTGGGAATTCAATTTGGATTTATGATGATAAGTCAAGCAGCAATTTTCAAGATGGATTAAATTCAAAATATTAAACACTAAAAGGTCAGTTAGGAGATGTACTGTATTGAGTAAGAACCAGGGGACTGACAATGGGCATGTAAAAGACTGAGAATATCCCTGCTAAAATATCAGGAAATCTGCCTGGATATGAAAAGGATTTAAAGGGGACGTTAATAAACTACTACAATTTGCTGCCTGAATATACTCATATTATATATCCTATATGTCCTACAAAATGAACTGTCTGAATATATAAGGCTACACACACACACACACACACACACACACACACAAACACTGGAGTTTCATTCATGCAAAAAAAATGTGAAATTATGTTTTGCAGGTATGTAGGTGGAACTTGAGAACATTATGGTTAGCAAAATTATGCCAAACTCAGAAGATCAAGGGCCATATGTTTTCTCTGATATGTGGAAGCCAGAGAGAAAACAGGGGTGGGAAAGGGTGGTGTGGGGGAATCTCATGAAAATCAGAGGGAGATGAGCAGAATAGAAGAAAGGGACCGGAGGAGGAAAGAGAGGAAGGAAAGAGGAAATAATGGAGAATGATCTCGGCCAAATTATGCGTGCATATATGAATATGTAACAACAAATCCCACCGTTATGTGCAACTATAATGCATCAATAAAAAAATATGGAAAAAAGAAGTCTTTCCTGTAGAAATAAAGTTGTTATCCCTTGGTCCATTTTTCCAAAGGAGATCACATGGCAGGACATATGGACCTAGAGTGGAGAGTCAAAGATCTCAGCTCTGTTTTGGTTTTATTGTTAATTGTCCTGTAACTTTAAACAAGGCTTTTCCTCAATTTACCAAACTATTATATGACAGGACAGGCATTTTCCAACTTCTTTGTCTTTGCAGAGGTTCATATGAGATCTAAATGGGACTTGACTGAGTATAAGAAAGGGAACAGGGTATATCGTAAAAGCGAAAGAAGAAAGTTTAAGGAAGAAAGGCCAGAAGTTATGGTCCTATCCCTGCCTTTACGAAGGCTGCTTTGATCATTTCATTTTAAAAATATGTCTCCCTTACAAAATTTCTTTTGAAAATCATGTTCCATAAATGAATAAAACCTATTGGGATTAATGGTCATTTCATTCAGGTCTTGTGATTTCAATTTTAACCTATTTTAGTTTATTTTAGGTCCTGAAAATACTTTAAACCATTTTTAAGAGATTGAAGCTTCAATCCTCATTTTCACAGTAATTGAAAAATGTGTCCAGGTAGTCTGTGCTATAAGACCAGTGAGTGTATATTACATACAAAGCAGGTACTGGTTGATTAAATGATATGGTATGTATGAAAGTTTTTGGTAGATTGATTCTGCACTGTGAAATCTTGAAAAATACCAAACATGGATTTTGGGGGAGCCTGACTATAAACACAAGGGATGATGCATTGAGCATGATAATTTTGCATCATAAGCCTTCACGTGTTTCCTTCTTTGTTTGGTTCTAGTCGTCTCTAGGCTTGTGCTATTGCTAACAGAAGGCTGGTTTCATTCTCAGCACTCTCTAGCAGAACAGTTCATCCATCGAATTGACTTTTCAGTAAGATCAGGCTAAGATCCACTAAGCCTTGTCAATGAAAATTATATCCTTCTAATGACCATGCAGGGGATGTGTATGTGTGTGGAGTGATCTGCACAAACTCAGCAGATCAGTAAAATGTTTGACTTCAGCTTTGCTGCTGATACTTTGACTACAGAGTTAAATAGCACCCAGATTACCGGCCATCTATGTCCCTCTTTCCTGTCCCAGTCCTCCAGGTCCATTCCTGAGGACATCTGCAACATCACTTCTTCAGAAACAAGAAAGCCATTTCACCCAGCTTTAAAGCCCATGTTATGTATGAAGACATGAATGGTGTGACTCTATCTTGTTTGCAACCAGACAAACGGAAAATTGTGTTCCATATGTGTACTATGACTTGAAATGCATTCTTTTGTTTTAGAAATACATTTTTTAAAAAGTCAACAAAACTGTAAATGATGGGTGATCATCCACAAAAAAAAATATGGAAAATCTTCCCCCAATTAAAAAAAAAAAACAGCATACTACAATGACGCAGCCACTTCAATCTTTATAGCAGCTCAATTCACAATAGCTAAACTGTGGAACCAACCCAGATGCCCTTCAATAGATGAATGGATAAAGAAACTGTGGTATATATACACAATGGAATATTATTCAGCAATAAGAGAGAATAAAATTATGGCATTTGCAGGTAAATGGATGAAGATGGAGAATATCATGCTAAGTGAAGTAAGCCAATCCCAAAAAATCAAAGGCTGAATGTTCTCTCTGATAAATGGATGCTGATTCATAATTGGGGAGGGGCTTTGGGAAGAATGGAGGAAATTTGGTCAAAGGAGAGGGTGGGGAGGGAGCATGGGGGCAGGAGAGATGGTGGAATGAGATGGACATCATTGCCCTAGCTTCATGTATAACTGCATATATGGTGTACAGCCAGAGAAATTCTACATCATGTACAGCCAGAGAAATGAAAAGCTGTGCTCCATCTGTGTACAATGAATCAAAATGCATTCTGCTATCATGTATACCTAAGTAGAATAAATAATTTTTTTAAAAAAATCTATTTGGAGAGAAAAAAAATAAAGCCCATATTAAAGCTTGCATTTGGAGTATCAGGGAGCATATGTACAAAGAAAGCAACATTGACTTGTTTTAGATTAGAGAGCTGATTCAACTAGGAATTGCTCGGCTTTTAGCTAGGGGGAATCAACAGGAAGCAAAGCCATGCCCCGCTTGAGCCTAAGCTTCTCAAATGTTGTTTCTTGCACAGCATAGATCTGCCAATGCATTGACCATCATCACACTCTTTTGAAATATTACAGCACAGTTTAGTGAGAAGAGTCCTGGGGTCAAACAGCCAAGTTCTAACTTCACTTTCTATCTTAGTTTCAACCTTCTCCAACCTGTGAAAGTCATATCTTCTCTTTAGCACAGTTTCTTCCCCTTCAACATCTCTGTCCCACTACTCTGGAAAAGAGCTAAAATGGGGAGACAGTAGGAGAGACTAAGACACTTAATTTTCTTTCCAGAATCCAACCCAACTCCCTTCACCATATCAGTTCCAAATTTATCTGGGCCTCCTAGAGCCATCAGCTATAAATGGACCACTACAGATGATAGCCTTTCTTGATCCATCTTCTTTCACATCCTAACATTTTTTTTCTTAAATCTTCTTCCATAGTTATCTATAATGCTTAGTTTCTTCCATTTCACCTGATCAACCAAGGTCTGTGTTTCTCCTGGGCATGCTTAAGCAAACATTTTATAAATTCTTCAAGCAGAGGGGACTAAAAATGATCTGGACACAACTAATATCTTAATCTAAAGCTCAGAGTCACAGCCTTAGCAATCTCTGTCCATAAGCAATGGACAAAGCTTTTCCATGAGAAGAGAATCTTATAAAGCCTGAAATGGACAGTCACCCACAGTTCTATATTTCTCTCCATGCTCCATAAAAAACAAAACAAGTCTTTTCTTATAGACAGCACCTACAGTTTACAAAACTTTGCCCAACATTTCTTTCACAAATACTCTGCAAAAGGGATTAGCAGGCAGGCCACAGCCTTTGGCCTCTCCATCTAGTCAGTGAGGGCATACTCTTTATAGATAAACCCTCTTTAGATGGGATCAGCAGGGAGTAGAAAGTCGAGCTTTGTCTCTTTACAACAAGGTTACATTGCATTACAGTGCAGAGCCATGAAACATGACATAATCTGAAATTTTATCTTGACCATCCCCCACCTACATTTACTGTTACTGAGACTGACTGAGGTTCTTTGTTTTAGGAGACTCATCACAACCAGGAATGGAAGAACTTGGTTTTCATGGATACAGACACACAGTCCAGTCACCCTTAGTAACAAGCCTTACCACACACACAGCAAATTCCACCTCTTGAATGTGTTCTTTTGATAGTGGGAACGTAAGTCTGCATGACTACATTCCTCTCTCCTTCTTTCTATTTATTTTCCATTGAAAGATCCCACCTGAAACACCACTGACTAGTCCATAGTCTATTCCACAAGGATAAGTGAGAAGAGACACGTCCAGCCTTGTTACTCAAAGTGTAGTCCTTGGACCAGTAATGACATCATCTAGGAGTTGGCTAGAAATGCAGATTCCCGGGTTCTGCCCTTGACTTCTGAAATTAGAATCTGCATTTAACAAGATTCTCTAAATGATTCATAATCTTTAAGCGAAGTTGGAGAAACACCATATATCAATGGTTCTCAAAACACTCTGCTGCCCATTTCAATTAGCTGGGATTTTTTTTAATGCCAATGACTAAATACCCTCAGCACAAATTAATAAATTAGAATCCCTGGAAGGCGAATCTAGATTATCAGTTCTAAAAATTCTCAAGGTGGCCGGGTGCAGTGGCGCATGCCTGTAATCCCAGCACTTTGTGAGGCTGAGACAGGAGAATCGCAAGTTCAAAGCCACCTTCAGGAAGCGCGAGGCACTAAGCAACTCAGTGAGACCCTGTCTCTAAATAAAACACAAAATAGGGCTGGGGATGTGGCTCAGTGCTCAAGTGCCCCTGAGTTCAATCCCCGGTACCAAAAAAAAAAAAAAAAAAAAATTATCAAGGTGATTCCAATGTGCATCCACTTTGAGAACCAGTATATAGCACATAAGAATAACAACCCAAAGATTTGTATCTTTGGAGTAGTAGAAATGGTAAAAGTAGAAGTGAAAGGAGAAATGGGAAAGATGAGCCTATTTGGGGCACCTTTCCTATACAGTAGACCCCAAACTTCCCTGGGAGACAGAGTGCACAGGATGGACCTGTGATACCGTCTCATGACTAAGATCACGCTGAAGACCATATATGTCACATGGTCATGTGATGCCCTCCCTGCTATGACAGACATCCTGTATAAATCTGAAATTTAATCAAATGACATTTTAACAGTATAAAAATGGAGAAAATTATCTCTCAACCATTCATCAAATTGGACTAATTATCTGAAAGGTGCAGTGCATGTTCTTTCATCCTTTCAATAAACCATCAAGGTAGTTTTTATTATTCCTATTTAGGAAAATATATAAAGAAACTAATGTTTATATGTAAGAAAACAAAACTTTGATGGCATATATATCAACAGCTACTAAATTGCAGGACTAGAATAAAACCCAGGTTTCCACAACGCCTTACACTATAAATTGGAGTGCATGATGAGAAAGAGAAAAACGGCCCCTGACAGCCAGGCTCAGTGTTAAGAAGCTGACCTCATGGTCACAGCTGTCACTAGCTGTCACTGCATGTCCTGTTGAACAGAAAAATTTTCCTGGAACACCAGCATCAGACAAACCCACTCCGACCATAATAGACCAAGACACAAACAAGACCACTTCATCACCATGTGAGAGCCTAGACCAAAACACAAATATTGTTCATGCCAGAAAAATGACCAAATACCCTTATATCTGGGCTGATGTGAATAGCTGCTGATGCCTTACCAGTTACAGTCCTAGCTTCATTTCATTTCATATGCCTTCTAGATAAAAAATATTAATATACAGAATTACAGAATTATTTCCCAACAGCCTTTGATAAAAGCAAAGCTCTTCTTCCTTAAACATTCCCTAGATTATTGAGCATACACTGAAGTCCTGGCTTTTCCAACACCTACTTAAGGACACACCACAGGTTTCCATGGTGCTCAGTCTTCCTTGTCGATGATAACTTAAGTTAATCATATATAGCTCTACACTTTTACTTCTCCCTCCCCGTACTGTGTTATCAATGCTATAATTTGTATCTATTTATATTAGCATATTATAGTTATTTTTAATGTTTTCACATTTTAACATTGTCTTTTTTATCTTTTACTTTTTTGCAATGCTGGGAATCAAACCCAGGGCTTCATGCATGCTGGATAAGTGCACTACCACTAAGCTACACACCCAGCCCTTCACCTTTTAACTTTAATACAAGAATTTAAAATGACTTACCCATCACCATTACAGTATTATGATGTTCAATGATTCACCCACTACCATTACAGTTTTACAGTATTCTGTATGTGCCTGTATTTTTATCTTTAGCAGGAGGGTTTTTTTTTGTTTTGTTTTTTTGTGTTTTTGTTGTTGTCATTTTTGTTTTTGTGGTCTTGTGTTGCTCTTTAATATCGCTTCATTCAAAGTCAAAGAACAGCCTTTGGCATTTCTTTGTTAGACAGTTCATAAATTCTTGTGAAGTTGAATAAATTCTCATTCAGGTTAGCCTGAAATTTTCATCAAATAGATATAAAGCAACTGAACCCTTCCTGGTGATAGTATCCATGTCTCTATGCCATGTATTACACATGTATGCAAGTAAATCTTAACTCTGGAGTTTTCTAGTAAGTGACAGAGAAGGAAATTTACAAACAAAATATTGACTTACATAACTTTAAATGATCAATAGATAATACAACTGAAGGAACTAGTAACATTGTTTCTAGAAAAAGAGACTGGAAGACAAGATAAATATAAAATAATACAATCTGTGTCTGTTTTAAAAGGGGCAAGATGGAATCATCATTAGCTGCAGCCTTTATAGGTTTACAAATGAGTATTTGGGAGACAGTATGTCACAATAATTAAGCATTGAGGTCCTGTATTCAGGAAGAACTGTATTCAAATTCTGCTTTTTGTCTGTGGGGAAGTTACTTACCCTCTCTGATGCATCATTTGCACACTTGGTATATGATAAGCTCTCAACAAATGTCCAAGAAATTGACCTTAAACCAAAATCGTTGCCCATTCCTCTGTATTCCTGGAATGTCTACCATGTGTCTTTCCTTTAGATAGAAAAATTGAAGGTCTTTATGGAAATGAGAATATTATTTAACAAAGTTTAAAAAAATTATATTGTCAGAATGTAATCTTTCAGAGTGAAAAAGGATGTACCATTAAAATAATGAATATCTAAAGGGAAAAGGATATAAAAAATGAAAAGAAGCAGCATGAAAAGTAAATATCATTCATTTCACAATATTTCTCAGGATCAGCCAGTTCTCCTGGAAGCCCTACCAAATACCGAATAAAAACTTGGTTCAGGACAAATGGAAGGTAACAGGGAACATGTGTGCTTCTTAGTTTATAAACAAAAGCTTGATGCAGCGTAAGCTTTGGGTCTTTTGTGCTTCCATGGTATTCTAACATCTCCTTTAGCCTACGTTTCTTTTTTCTGTTTCAAGGAAAAGAAAAATTAAAGTAGAATTCAGGGAGTTTTCTAGGCATGGTGGGGCATGTCTATAATTCTAGCCACTCAGGAGACTGAGGCAGTATCACAAGTTCAAAGCAAGCCTCAGCAACTTAGGGAGACCCTAAGCAACTCAGCTAGACCCTGTCTCTAAATCAAATATAAAAAAGGGCTGGAGATATGGCTCAGTGGTTAAGTATCCCTGGGTTCAATCCCTGGTATCAAACAGGAAAAACAAAATTCAAGGAGTTCATAAAATATTGTGTTAAGTGAGAAAAGCAAGTCACAAAAGATCACGTATTGTGTGATTTCATTTATAATAAATGTCCAGAATAGGCAAACCTATAGAGTCAAAGTGTAGATTAGTAGTTGCCCAGGACTGGGGTGGGTGAACAGGAGTGGGAGGAAGGGGGAAACCATAAGTGAATCATAATAGGTGTGGGTTTCTTTTTGTAGGGACAGTCACACAACTCTGAACACTGTCATTGAACTGCACTCTTCAAGTGAGTGAACTGTATAGTGTGTAAAGTACATATCAATAAAGCTATTTTAAAATTCATTTAGTTGTACTTCAAACATATTATTTTTAGAAAAAAACAAAAGTTACAGAAAATGACTCCAGTACATCACCCAGTTGGTTTTTTGTTTTGTTTTGTTTGTTTTTTGTTTTGTTTTGTTTTGTTTTTTGGTTCTGTATGTGTGTGTGATTTGCATTTACATTCTCCCTCCCTGGAAAGAGCAGTGTGTAAATATAGAAGGAAGCAATGAATATATCATTCAATTAACAATGATCTCTGCAAATACGATGCTTTTCAGTGGGGAAGTGTAGACAAAGGGCAAGTAAATAAACACTCAAATAAAGATGTGAGTACAAGTTTTCTGAGAAATCTCTGTACTGCTTTCCAAAGTGGTTGCACCAATTTGCAGTTCCACCAGCAATGTATGAATGTACATTTTTCCCCACATCCTCATCAACACTTATTATTGCTTATGTACTTGATAATTGCCATTCTGACTGGAATGAGATAAAATCTTAGAGTAATTTTGATTTGCATTTCTCTAAGTGCTAGAGATGATGAACATTTTTCCATATGTTTGTTGATAGATTGTATTTCTTCTTCTGTGACGTGTCTGTCCAGTTCCTTAGCCCATTTATTGATTGAGTTATTTGTTTCTTTGGTGATAAGTTTTTTGAGTTCTGGAGATTCTTCAGAAAACTTGGAATGGAACCACCATTTGACCCAACTATCCCACTCCTTGGTTTATACCCAAAGGACTTAAAATCAGCATACTATAGTGACACAGCCCCATCAATGTTTATGGCAGCTCAATTCAAATTCACAATAGCTACACTATGGAAGCAACCTAGATGCACTTCAGGAGATGAATGGATAAAGAAAATGTGGTACATATACACAATGGAATATTACTCAGCCTTAAAGAAAAATGAAATTATGGCAATTGCAGGTAAATGGATGGAATTAGAGAATGTGATGCTAAGTGAATAAGCCAATCCCAAAAAAACCAAAGGCCAAATGTTTTCTCTGATAAGTGGATGCTGATCTATGGTGGGGGAGTGTACGGAAGAATGAAGGAACTTTGTATTATACAGAGGGGAGCAAGGGGAGGGGTGGGGCTGTGGGGATGGGAAGAACTGTAGAATGAGACAGACATTATTACCCTATATACATGTATGATTGCACTACTGGTGTGACTTCACCATGTACAGCCAGAGGAATAAGAAGCTCTGCTCCATTTGTGTACAATGTGTCAAAATGTGTTCTACTGTCAGGTATAACTCATTAGAACAAAGTTAAAAATACTAGAAGGGAGATCACTAGAATAGAGGAAGGAGATTGGAGAAGAGAGAGGAGGGAAAGAGGAGGTACTGGGGAATGAAATTAATCAAATTGTACTGTTTTATTGTGTGCACATATGAATATAAAAAATCTCACCATTATGTATAATTATAATGCACCAGTAAATGCTGAATTCTCACACTATGCATGCCCCTGTGGATGTGTTTGTCATGGAGACACAAAGTGCTTAGAGGATTAAAGCTATCCCTTATTCATCCCTTGGTACAAAGCTCAGAACAGTGGTGTGCATCTGAGAGAGTCTTAAAATACAGTGTTGATCAAATACCCAAACACAAAAATCTTATTACTAAACACATATAGATTTTGGCTAAAAATACTGATAGGGACTACCTTAAGCAACTATATTCCACAACTAATGGACCATAAACACCAAAACAGGGAATATAACTCATCACCAAAAGGCCATTTAAAAATCCTTTTTGCTAGCTATTGCTATTGCCAGGGTCTATCAATAATGGAGCATTTTTCTCTCCCCCTGCCCATAGACTTAATCACAGCTGCTGCATTTGTAGTCTGATTCCTGAAGAGGCAAATTCAATTACTACTTCTCCAACTTAACTATGCACATGAGTCACCTGGTGACAACATTCTCTGATTCAGAGGGGTCTGAGTCTGCAGCTCTAACAATTTCCCAAGTGATGATAATAGAGCAGGTCAATGACCACCCTTAAAACAGCAACACAGTAGATCTCAACAGAGGACCCTGATGGCACTTTCATCACCAGGAATCCCTTTCTTGTATTATGATGTCAAAATAGCCCTTAGTCTCTAGAGTTTGGAAATGAAAGGTTAGCTAATAGATACCAAAGCACAGGAGGAATTAGTTCTTGGGTTTCACAGCACAGTGAGGTAACTATAGGGGGTTAGTCAGCTTTCTATGCTATGACAACATATCTAAGAAAACCAACTTAAAAGAGGAAAGGTCTATTTAGGCTCACAGTTTCAGAGGTTTCAGTCCATGGTCACTTGGCTTTTGTTTCTGGGCCTGTGGAGAGGCAGAACATGATGGGAGGGAGCACCTGGTAGGTGGCCAAAAGGCAAAAAAAAAGAGAGAGGCAGAGGTCAGGGACCAAACACAGCCTTCAAAGTCATGCACTCAACAACCTAAGCCCTTTGAGTAGGCCTCACTACTAAAGTTTCTATAATCTCCCAATCGTCCATTAAGGTAGGAATCCATCAATGAATGGATGAAACCATTGATGAAGTTGGAGCCCCCATAATCCAATCACACACAAAAGGGCCAAACTCTGAACATTGCTACATTGGGGACCAAGACTTCAATACACAAGCTTTGGGACATTTCAAATCCAAACAATAGCAATAGGCTATTTATGACGGATTTCAAACTAACTAGAAAAGTCTACTGTTACCCAACATAGAGAAATGATAAAGTTTCAAGAATATGGAAATAACTGATTACTCTGATCTGATCTTACACATTGTGTACATGTATCAAATTATTTTACTCTACCCCATAAATATGTGCAAACAGTATGTTATTTTAAAATTTTTAATTTTTTTAAGTGAAAAAAAAAGCTTCAAAATGTTTTTTTTTCTTCCTGTTACAGAATGACTAAATTATTAAAAATGGGCAAATTTTGTAAGGAAATTCAGATTTGGGGTTTCTCCTAAAAGGTCAGAAACTCCGTGTCACTGTTCCTACACTCCCATGAGACTCCAAGAGCATACACTGTCTCTTTATCCATGGTCCCCTCTGGACCACTGGCTGCTATGGGGGTTTTGTCCCCTCTCTAAATATTAAGGAAATAAGAGACTGGTTCAAAAGTCCACTGCCTTCTCGAGGTCAAAAGGAGAGGACAAAATGGTGAGGATAGCTTATATCCCACATGCTGATCATGAGCAAATGTTAGATGGGCCTTATAGAAATTGGAGTCTGAAGTTTAAATCTGAGTTTTTGGAAACTCTGATATGTTACATTCCCCAAAAGAAAATAACTTTGCATTTCAAAAGTAAGAGACAACATAATGGCAGGGAGCACATAGTAGGTGGCCAGGAATTAGCTATTATATATATAACTATAATATATTAATAAAATATTTCAAAATAAGAGTAAAGGGAAACCACGAGTTTTCCAAGAACATTGAGCAATTTCTAAAAGAATCAAGATGTATTTACAGCCTTCCAACATATAAACTGTCCTGGTTGGGAATTTATACCTCACACTCCTGGTTTCACTCAGTCCTGTTGAATTTTCAGTTTGATAAAAATAAATTCCAGGGTGGTTGAAATCACAGTAAATAAATTCCTTCTCTTCATAATGCTTCTTGTCTTCCCTGCTCTTAAGACCATATTCTTTGTCTATGGAAGGTCATGAAATTTTCTGACTCTAATGACAAATTCTATCTTCCCGTCATGGTAGAGTTTCATACAGAGACAGGCCCTATCACTCCCCTGCACAGAATTTAGGATGACATCTGAAATATCCTCCCCCATTCACTCAAAAATCCTCAACCAACAAGCACATAGTAATTTGTTAGTGTAGCTGTTATTTATGAAGCATACACAACATATGTCATTGTATCTTTTCCCTGTGAGAATAGAATTAGAAACCATACTGCTGCACAGAACGCAGTGTGGAGAACAGCTTGCCAATCGTGCACAAGGCCCTGGGTTTGATCCTCAGCACCACAGACCAAAAAAAAAAAAAAAAATCAATTTTAGTTTGATGAACTAACAGCATATTGATAGAATACAATTAGTTAATTCCATACTGATGAAATGTATGATGTAGGGGGGAAATCTGTAAACAAATAAAATCCTGGTGACTTTCAGGGGATTAGTATCATCTGAGTACAAACATAGATTTCCTGGGGTTATATTTCTCAGAAGAAAGAGAATATAAGGAAAAGATCCAGGCCAAGTATATTCATTAGAGGGTAAACTCAGGAAGCACTGGTGGGCAAGGGAAAGCCAAGTAGGAAAAGAAGACAGGTAAGTAGATATTACATCATCAGGCAAGTTGGAGCTTAAATCCAACTGGGTACTCTGGGAGAGAGTAGGGAATTCATTCCCCAGAGTGCCACCAAGTGACAAGGAAACCAGGATATTTACACGCATCCCCGCATCTGTCATTGTCTGAGTACTGCTGTAAGGGTATTAACATTTCGATGCTCTGGTCTGTCCAGTTTATGATCCTAGCAGGCACCTTCAGCCAGAAAAAGTCCCTGAGAGAGTCATGGGTGTCAGCAAAGCAATGGTCAACATGTAGAGGTGAATGTACACAGGATGTAGGCAGAAGACCAAAGCATCTGCTGCAAGGTCTATCTGTGTGACAGACACCTGGCCACTGGAGCAAGCACTGATCACACAGTGGTGGACAAAAGATAGAACCTCTGCCTTCAGCAGAAGACATCAGACAAGACTTTCTGAAAAGCCAACACTACTTAATTTCTTTGAAAATGACTTTTTTTTTATTGAGGTCTAAATAAAAAAGGCAAATCATCCCATTAAAATATAGGCAAAGGATTTAATAAACATTCTCTAAAGAAAATATATAAACGGCCTGTGAATGTATGAAAAGATGCTCAACATTTTAATTATTAGGGAAATGCAAATATACGACTACTTTATTTTGAAATAGTTTAGACTTCTGAAAAGATGAAAAATAATACAGAATTCCTGTATATCCTTCGCCCATTTTCTTCACTGTTAGGGGGATATATAATTATCAAAACTTGAAAATTGACATTGATAGGACACTATTAGCTTATCTATGGACACTATGTGAATTTTACATGTTGTTTCACTGCTCTTACATTTTTTGGTTAGATCTAATATTTTAGATCTGATCCAGGCTCTTTGAACACATGTTGTTATCATGACATCTTCATCTGTTCTACTCTAGTACAGTTTCTTGATCTTGCTTTGTTTTTCATGGTGTTGATACTTTCGAGGATAACTAGCCAATTATTTTGTAGAATGCCCCTCAGTTTTAGTTTGATCAAAAGCTGACATTGAAAGGCATGAAAGAGTCAGATTTACATTGTTATGTTTTATAGCAGAAGAGCATCCCAAGAAGAGGAAACAGCAAGCACAGAGGCCCGAAGGTGGACAGACAGGGAAAGTGGATGGCCCATTAAGACTTCAACAGTATATTCTAGCTCATTGTTCACTGTTTCTTGAATGGCATACTTCATGTTCTTCCAAAAGCAGAGCCTGATATCAAGATCCCTCAAACAGGAGTGAGGAAATTGTGAGAATGAAAAGGATAAGGAGGACATACCAATTTAAAGGGTAATATTGAGGTCACTGATATGGGCAATGGAGTAAGAGTTGAATAAACATATTTAGAATTGAATAGACCAACAGAATTGGCAAAGGAGATAGAAGGTCTCTGAGCTTCCTAATCACATCCTCTGAATCCAGATGCCCAGGAATGATAAGTAAAGTCAAAAGACAAGAGTGAGAACCAAATACAAGACTACTAGAATGCTATATGGAAAGGAAAACCTAAATGTGAGTGGTGTTTGGTGAGTAAGAATTCTGTTTTCTGAGTCAGATGCTGGCAGGTTCCAACTTCCAGGGATTTATGTCACTGAATGTCAAAGTGATGAAAAGTAACAGCTACCACAGCTGTTGTTTGTTGAGCTTCCTGCTGAAAGAAACATCTCCACTGGGATATTTTTCAGACGTCTTAAACTTAAACTTTTCCAAAAACAAATTCCTAATTTCCACCAGACACTTCAGATACCTTTCCTTCAGTCTTCCCTATATCAGCTAATAGAATCATTTCTCCTCAACTCTCCTTCACTCATGCTCATCAGTAAATCCCATCATCTCTTCCTTCAAACTATAGCTAAAGTAGAACAGTTCCCACCAAAGTTCTCAGCGCTCCTTTCCAAGACACCATCATCACTATCCTATATTTTTTGCAATAGTTTTCTGCTATTGCAATCAGAATAAATCATATTCCACTAACATCATTTTCCTGGATGTGTTTTCTGACTTTTATGATAGCATCAAAGGTCATGCATAGCTGTTCTCCAATAAAGGCACAAATTCTATTTACAGCATCCTTGGGACCTCCTTCAGTTTATTTCTAGATTTGTTACTGGCTTTTTGGTTTCCATTCAACTCTGTATTTCACCTCCTAATTCCAAATTTGCTAGTGCCTCTTGGTGTGTTGACTTGAGCCTGCTTTCCCTGAGTAGATCTATGCCATTTGGTTATATTAAGTTTAGTTCATGCTGATCCTTCTGGGCCAACATTTGTTAAACCCATAGGGTAGGCTACTCCATCCTTTCTCCTGTTCTCTGCATGCCAGTCAGAATCAGCCCACAATAAGAAACATCCAAGAACCATGTTATTCCCTAGGAAAAAAAGCTCATGCATAGGAATGAGGACCAGGTAGAGGGATTTCCTGAGACAAAAGGGGATTAAAAAGCTTAGTGGGTTCTTTGAAATTTAAATGGAAATTCTGATATGTTAGCAACTGAATTTGGGGCATTTAATGCCCTAGAAGACCTCCCTAGACATTAGGAATTACTAGAGATACCAATCTTTTTCATTTTACTTTTAGTGCATTGTAGGTACACGTAATAGTGGAGTTCATCTGGACATATTCATACATACCACAGAACTGTCTCCATTTCAATCCCCAGTACAATTTCCTTCTCTTCCCTCCTCCCTTCCCCAACCCTTTTTCTCTGCCCTATTTGGCACCATTTAAAAAATAAATAATTAAAAAGAATTACCAATCTTTTTGAAGGAAGTCAATAAAAAATACTAAAACCACTAACACTGGGAAATCAAACACCAGCAATCAGAACATCTTAAACCTGTCAGATATCACTCATAAGCTGAGGGACCTGCAATGGCAACATTGTGTCAATCTCATTTGGAAGCACCTTAATTTCCTGAGATGAGATGTGCAATAAGGGTATGCATTTCTACTTTTTGATTTTTGCATACATGTAAACCAGAATTAAGGAAGGGATATGTAGGTATTTTATGTGAATACTTAATGGTAATCCCAGTCTAGATTGTGATGGAGAGCTAAATTCCAAATTTTTCAGTGTCTAGGATTCTTTGTTGTAATAAATGGAATTATAAGTCCTCTCATGTTCAAAATCATGTTTACATTTTGTTATAATCAAAATTAATATGTGGGTATAACACTCCTGAGTCAAGCTCCTTTTCTTTGAAGACTCTGTAGGCTTTATTCTTTTGAGTTAGGTGGTATCTCTTGTGATTTACTTCTTTTATTCAGTGTTACGTTTGAAAAATTTTATCCACGTTTCTGTAAGTAGCTAAAATTTTTTGTTTTCACATTCCACCATATTCCAACACATAAATAGTCAAAGTTGACTTATCCATTCTACTATGACTAAACATCTGGAATGTTTTTCTTTGGTGGTCAATACAATGCAAACAATGTCACTATAAACATTCATATTATATACTGCAGTAAACATGGACATTTCCCTAGCATCCAGACCTATCAACAGGATGCCTAAGTCATAGATCATGCCCATTTTGGATTCTCTTAGATGAAGTCAAACTGTTTTCCAAAGAGGGTATAAAAATTCCCATTCCCACTGGCAGTGTTAAGAGAGTTACCTTTGATCCACTGCTCAATCAGGAAGTAGGAATTAATATGTAGCCTGTTAACCATGCAAAACAGAATTCTGAAATTTCAGTAGGCATACTTAAGGATGATTGCTGGGTTCCACCCTCAGAACTCTGATTCTGTAGATCTGCAGTCTGAATTTGTATTCCTCAAAAATCTTAGGTTGAAGTGAGATGAGACAGATGTCACTCTTCTGAAGATCATACTTTGAGAAGTATTTATGTAAACCATTAGCCGAGCAAGAATCCCCATCAAAGTTGATTCAAAGGGAGCGTTCACTGCTAGCATGGATGAATACAGTGTGTCTTGCCACATGGGACTTAGTCTTCATCCCCCTCTGTTGGGGCCAGTTCCTGCCACAGGGAAAGGAGATACTTTATACTAGTCTATTATGTTTCCTGGAAGTAAGAAAGGTTTGGTAGGAAAATATCATGGTTGGTTTGATCAAAGGATGTGCAAAGAGAAAAATCTTCAGGACACACAAATGAGCAGGAAACCAGTTACTGTACAGATTTGCTTTATAATTCATTAAAATGGATCAATAGAAATATCAAAAGTAGAAGAAAGCTTCTTTCCAATTGAATAATTTAGTCCAACAGAGTACTAAAAAACAAGCAAAAAAAAAGATTGGCTTGATACAGGATTTCTTTCACCTGAGGCTACTGTTGGCAGGATGTCAGAACTGGACAAGCAAAATTTCATGTGTATTCTAACTGGACATACCAGCTTCATGGAGAATGTTGAACTCCAGAGAGTTCTTAGAATCAGGAGTAGACACCTGGACAGAAAGGCCCAGGAGGGGCACAGAAGGCATTGGGATGGCCTGAGTCAAGACAGGTGCTGGACAATTCACGCTAAGAACAAAAAACACTAGTTGGAAATGACTATTTGATTAGGGGAATTTTGTGGAAGACAAGAGGACAAACAGGACTGTTATTTTGCTGAGACAAGTTTTGAAATTATCCTATGGGCAAGCTGGCAGCACTATAAGTTTTTGAATAATGGATGAAACATCCAAAAGGGTAACATTGGTAGACTCAGTTTGGAAGACTTGTGTGTGCTACTGAAAGGAAAAATCTGCTAGGAGGCTATTAAAATAGGATAAGAGCAATAGATAATAAGGACCTGAACTCATTCTTGTTAATTTCAGCAAGCAGCTATTGATGGACATTGGTGATAGACATGCCACACTTGCTACTGTTGCTCCTGAGAAATTCTATTTCCAAAAGTAACGGCTTTGTGGAATCTTCACGTTTTTTCCTGGTAGAATTAAATCTGAAAGAAATTTTATTTCTTCCAGAACCTATTTTTCTCTTAACAACACTTTAGTGGATTTTTTTTCCAGTGCTGGCGAATGAATCTGGGGCCTCATGCATGCTAGGCACCCTCTGATCTACATCCTTAGCTAATTTTAATTTCTTGTATCTATCTGCCCTAATATCTTTCAGGAAATGCTGTTGCTGATACTGCAGAATGGACTTTTCTCTATGAATACTCATACCCTAATTGGTGGAAAATTCCTAAGGAAATGGATAGATTTTTTTTTTTCTGAGTTGATTAACAAAGACACATGGAACAGAAAAAAATATGGGCTGTAATTCAATGCAAGTTCTCCTAAAATGGTGCATGGAATTTTTTTAAATACATTTTTTAGTTGTAGGTGGACACAGCACCTTTATTTTTATGGGATACTGAGGATCAAACCCAGTGCCTCACACCTGCTAGGCGAGCACTCTACCACTGAGCCACACCCTCAGGCCGGTGTATGGAATTTTGATTTGTGATTGGCATTGAGGCTCCTGGGTTATTAGAAGAATTAGAACCAGCACTTCTGCTTCAGTGGGTATATTACTCTACATTCACACAACAAATAACAACCGAGAGACTGTCAGATGGAAGCATCATGAATTTCAACAAACAATAAACTGATCCTCACATCCTGGGCTCCCAATGAAGTTCTCCATTGTACACTGTCTCTATTACCCTCATCTCAAGCAAATCCAATGTTAGACTGTAGCACAGGCCAGAAGGCAGACATATGGATGATGCAGTACTGAGTTAACAGACCTGAACTCAAGAACGTTTTCATAAACTGAGTTACCCAAAGGCTTGAGCAGAGAATAAACTCCTTAACAAGAGATTAAATGGGTTCCTCTTACCTCCTGGTTTCCTGAAAAAGCCAAACCTAATCAAATTCCAGTGGTCCAAATGGGACCACATGAGTAATTTGGGGGTAAAGAATGTTTTTATATTAAAAGCAGTGTTTGTCTCTAGCATTCTGTTACCTACAAACCAACGTGGTTTCAATTTAAGCTCCTGCTAATCTCAACCATTTCTTTCAAGTGTTTCTTATTTAAGATAGAAATTCCACATTGAGCATTTTAATAACATTAACTGTCAAATGCAGCTGTGATCAGTTTTCCTTTCAATCCTCTTCCAGATGTAGATATTTGTGATCATTGATGCCCTGTTTTCCTCCTTTTTCCTTATTAAACATATTATTAGAAAAATACAAGACCAAAAAATATTGTTTTCACTGAGAATCTGCTATGAAGGAGTGAGGAAGTAATACTCAGAGAAGCTGAATTGTCCATGGGGATGGATGTTAAGAAAATGACATCGCTCTGATAACTTAGTGAGGAGTTAGTAGTTCATGATTTCTTCCATTGTCAAAGCAGATTTTTTTGCCACACAGGTCACATAACACAGGACAAGAAAGTAAATATCAACTTACTGAATCAAAATAAACCATATGCTTTAAATGCAGGTTTAATAGTATTGAAACATAGGCACTTCAATGTATTCCCAGAGAAAAGCCAATGACCAGGAGGGCCATGTTAGAAAGAACTTAGGAGAAACCACATTCGATGAGAGATGAGCATGCTTCCCAAAAGAAATCCTAAATCCACTTTATTATAAAGGGAAAAACAGATATTTTCCTTTCAGTATCCTAGAAGTCATGACTACTTGCAAAATTCATTCATGTGATCAATACTCAAGTGTAACTGAAACTGATGAAGACATGTCTGCAGACATACAGCATGCAAGAACCTTCATCCTGTTCACTTGGAAGCACTGGTGGATTATTTGGCCAGAGAAGAGCTGCTCCTTTTCAGAGCACTGATTCTAATATTCACATCACACATTAGCCACCTTTCCAAACTCACCACCAACATTCTCCTACTCAGAAGCTCTGTTCCTAGGAGTTCACCTCTACACCATTGCCTAATGTAGCCCAGATGTCGCTGCCTCATCAACCTGGACTTCAAGACACTCTCAAGTATGTATTCTCCTTCCCTCATCTGACCCAATTCTAGTTAACCTTCCAGATATACCTGGACAGGCTATATTCTCTGAACTCTCTGCAGGACATGTAAAGTACATCTTTGGAATATTGACTATATTTTTCTTATACATATTTTAAATGATTGTGATGACTTTCATATTGATTTCAAATGGAGACATTAAAATCAATCATATCACATGGACACCATATGATATCTACATAATAGTATGGTTTCCAAAGTAAAAAATGACTTATTGACTCATTACAGTATAGCATTATTCTTGGATTTTCTGTAGTCAAGACTAGCTATAGACTGATCCATGATACAAATACCACTGTTACAACTAATACTAGTAGTAAAAGATACAAGGAAAAAAAATGTCATCAACAATCTAGAATGTTGAGTCAAATCTAAGATAAGATGAAATTTCATGTGAACAATGTTCTGTCCTGGAACTAATCCCCCAAAACAAGTATAAGCTACATGTTTTAACAGTAGCATGGATAAAAATGACTTAGAGATCATAGATTTCTGTAAACTCATTATGAGTCAAGCAATTATATGGCTGCCAAAGTCTTTGAATCTTGAACTGCATTAAAAGGGGTATGTCCAAAACAGAGCAAGTTGGCACATCCTCTTGACCCTGTTCCATTCTATGTTGCTCATACATTGAGTAAGGAGTCTGGTTCTATAAAAAGAAACAAAAGCAAGTCCATAGCACAGTCACCAAAGTGTAAGGAGGATCATGGGGAGCTTTGTGATTTTAGGCCTTGGGACAGAGCTGTCTTCAAATACAGGGTTGTCATGGGAGTGAGAGATTAGACTTGTTTCAACTAGCTGCAAAGGAAATAGCTATAATAATTATAGAAGGCATGATAAGACAGATTTAAGTTCAAAATACAAATTTCTGTAACTATTAAATCATTCTCAAACTATCTAAGCTGTATGAAGTTCCTCACTGCTGCATGTAATCAAGACAAAGGCATCTAGCCATAAGACAGAGATCTTATAGACACAGGGTGTTTGGACAGAAATCATCTAACTTGAAATCCTCCTTTGTGAATAATAATGAAAGAAAACTGTGTAAGAAATGAAGTTCATTTCTTCTCACCCAATTTCTTATAAAATCCAGGTCTCTGAGCCTCATTTAAGAATTCGGTAGTTTTCAACAAGTTCCCTCTTTACCCTGAGAATGAGACATATTAGAGTATAGTTACCACTAATTTTCAATGATTTTCCCTCACTGGAAATTTCCCATTTCCATTTTTTAACAAGATAGACTCATGTCTCACTTATGTCTCTTAAAAAATTTCTTCACAATCGCTAATAATTTACTCCCAGTGTCCCTCTCGTGGACTCTACCAGTGACCCAAACTCTGCCTGACAATTGTAGTAAAAGAACATTATTACTGAATTTAAGAATCGTGGCTGTCCATGCTGATTAAGGTATAAGCTCCCATCAGTTACGTGCATTAAATCTCATGTCAACACAAGGGAGGTTCTATTGCTACCCTTTTATACAAGAGAGAAACTGAAACACAGACCTCATATAACTAACAGATGGTTGAGTTTGGATTTGAATCTAGATATAGGTTAAAAGATTAGTAAAATTAGCCATTAGCATCTGACACTGTCAGGTCTTTCCTGGGTAACAATTTCAGAGTGAGACACTGAGACTAGATAACAGGTTCCTCACAATATGTTGCAATCTGAACATTTGTCCATATAGTTATAATTTTCCCTTTGTTATAAATGATGATTGCAAATGATATATGACATTACCCACAAAGATATAACCACCCAAATATCTATAGTTTGAGTGACTTTTATCCTGACATGGTGATTAGAGTATGTTCCAGGTTGGATCTTGAGTGTGTGCTCAAAGATCCCAAAGGCCATTTGCTAAAGGATTGATCCCCACCCTATGGCACTACTGGGAGATGGTGGAACCTATAAGAGGTGGAACCTACTGGAAGGAAATTGAAGGGATTTGGGGATCATGACCCCTTCTCTCTCTTTCTTTGCTTCCTGGTCACCATGAAGTGAAAAGACTCCCTCTGCTGTGCACTCCTGCCAAGAGGCACTATGATTCCATAGGTCCACAGTGATGGGATCAAATGACATAGACTGAAATCTCTAAAACCATGAGCCAAAACAAATCTTTCCTTCTTATAAGTTGGTTATTTCAGGCATTTTGTCACAGCAATGGAAAGCTGACTAACACAGAATATTAGTGATTTCTTGAATGAAAAAGCTCCCTTGGGAGATTAAGGGGCTATAGAAACTAGAAGATTTTTAAATAATGGGCACACTGGAAAGATAGAAAAGTGAAGCCTAGTGTTCAGGTTGACAGTGACATTTCTAAAAGCCTTATTCTTGGGGCTACATCAATGAATTGGCAAATTTCTAGAGACAGATCTAAGTTTAGGCAAAAAGAAAGCATTTATGAACATTAGTAGAAAAGAAAATGATCCTAGAAAATAAGTCAAAGAAAGAATATATCTATACAAACCCAATGAACTAAAATATGTTACCTTTTGATAGTTTGCATGGCTTATGGCCTTCTGTTTAATTGTCCGTTATTGCCATGTTCAACTTAACTCTTCTTTAGTTAGATCACTGATTTCTATCCCATAGGCTTTGGTTCGCAGATGAACCAAAAAAGTGGAAGACTGTAAGTAAATTCAGTATCTCCATCTAATCACGTTTAGAATGTTTAGAATCAATGATAGATTCATTAATCACCTCTGTCTAGATACCCAGAGCAGTATTGTTCTGAGAATAAGCTGTATGATGTCCTGCTTTCCAGAGTCCACTAAAAAGGATCCATATTTTGAGCTCCTGTTCCAGGAACTCACATAGACCTTTAATGTCTGACCTCACTATTCTTATCAAGGACCTTAAGAATTGCTCAAATTTGACATTTCTATTTTTGTAATCCCGCCTCCTTTGGGGATACCAGTAATAGACCTGCTAGAATCCATCTGTCCATTAGAAGCCACTGACCTGTACCAATACTAGACCCCAGAAACCACAGGTAAAAGACACTGTTGGCACCCCTTCTAGATTCCTTTTACCCAAGCACTGTGTTAGCTGCTAATGGTTCACAGATGGTTTCTTTTTCAGGGAATTACTCTTGACCAGTAAAACCAAACAAAACAAAAAACTCCCTGGGGATACCTGAGAGGCTATGACTCCCACCCCTGAAAACATCCTGCAGCCAGTGACTGGTGTATAAATGTCCAAAGCACAAGAACTTTGAGTACCTTTCTAGAATTTTCCATTGGCTCAAAGTAGACTTCATTTGAATCCACATTTTTCCTGGGCTCCCTCTGCTTTCCTGTCCTGCTGGTTCACTTCCTTAGAGATTTCTCCTGAAAGCATTCAATAAATTACTAGCATAAGAATCCCCATTGCAAGTTCTAGAGAACCTGATCTAAAATTTAATGCTTTGGCTGTCTGGAGAACTCTTTTTTGGCACGGCTTATTCTTCTGACTCTTTCCTGTCTCCTTTGAAGGATCTAGCAGCCACATTCCCATTCACTCTACTTAGCTCAACCACATAAGACACTGTAGCTCCTTGCCTTTTAGACAAACAACAATGAGAGATAACAATAAATACTCTCTTCTCCCTGGAGACTACTGAGAGTCGTTGAATATATTTTATTGAATATTTTATCTTAGATATGTATAATAACAATTAAAATGAATAGTCTTTTGTCATAGATGGAGAAACTGTGCCTCATAAAGGAGAAGAAAATCTATCATCAGAAGAAGGTGAAACAACAATTCAGTGATCACCTAGTTGATTCTTCTCTAATCCCTGAAACTTATAGTGTCTCTTTGACAACAGCAATCTGAACATACATAGAATGAAATCTGTTGTGGAATTGTTTCAGAAACCCATTAGGAAAATAAAAGCTCAGAATGTAAGTCTATGGCCATAGTCTCTGACCTCGTGTAACTTCCTTTTTTATGATGAACAAAAGCTTGCAAACACATTTTGGTTAGTTGTAATATTAAAACCTAAGTTGCCTGAATTTTTACCTCCAAATGGTTTTAATGATTCCACATAAAAGGTATGTCCCTTAGCACAGAGCTGTTCTTTGGGATATAAATAGAGTAGCAAAATGTGTTTTTGCAGCAGGAAAACAATTGGGGTTACCTGATGGCAAGGAGAAGAGGCAGCAGGATTATCATTAGTGCTTACATCACCAATTAGTTAGCGCCATGGTGGTTATTTCAGCAGAAAGGATGATATTGTCCCACAGGTAGAGAGTCAAATAGAGGTGATACAACTATAACTTTAGGTTAACTTAAATTTTTGTTAAGGTTAAGTGAAGAATCTCAAATTCCCATCTGTGCAAGGTAATGGGACATGTCATTTTAGGAGAGAGGGCAGAGGGCTAGCAATATCACATTCTGGCAGAAATTATAAAATGTTTAATAGTTATGCTAAACTGTCATCAAAACAATTGAAAAACAAATCAATGTTACAAGCTCTAATTCTAAAACCACAAAAACAGCCAGGGTAGCAAGTCTCAGTGAATTATGGTTAAAGTCTGAAAGAAGAGCATACAAAAGAATCATTGAAGCACCTTTTAAAAGCAGATTTTGAGGCCTCACTGCCAGAGTTTCTGACTCAGTAGGTCTGGAAAGCAACCTGAAGAGTTTGCATTCCAAAGTTCCCTGGCTATGCTAAAGCTACCCGAAATGTAATAACAGAACCTAGTAGGAGGGATATGGAGAGACGTTTATGGGCTAGATGATGTAATGAATGGCATATAGTAGGAATCAGGCATTGTTTATCAAATTATTTCACAGATGAGATACACCAAACCACTTGCATATTAAATTAACCAAGTTTCACAACAACTTCAAGACACTCACTTGAGCCTATCTTCAAGATGTTTTTCACTCTAGTGAACCAGTTCTTAAATAATAGATTGAAAACATCTCTTCTAAATATCTTAACAAAACTATCTGCTTATGCTAAGTAGCAAGGGACTGGAGAACAGTGGTTCTTTGGTCTGGGCTCACATTGGAATCACTCGGAAATATTTAAAATTATTGCTGCCAGGACACCATTCCCAGAGATGCTGAGATTGACCTGGAGAGTGAGCTGGGCATCAAGGTTGGGGGAGGGTCTTAAAAGCTCCCTAAGGTGATTCCAATGTGCAACCACAGATATGAACCAATAGTACTATAGTGACATACATTTGCTTTTCACTTCCTACAAGGGGATTTCAAAACAGTGGAGGGCTGGGTTGTGGCTCAGTGGCAGAGCACTTGCCTAGCATGCGTGAGGCACTGGGTTCGATTCTCAGCACCACATATAAATAAATTAAATAAACGTCCATCAACAACTAAAAAAATATTTTTAAAAGCAGTGGAAATAGAAATTACTGCTTGAAAACATTTCAGTCTGATGTTAAAGCACTATGAATATCAATTTAATTTGAGATTAGTTTAAGGAAAGAAATGCTCCAATAAGTATATGTTTACCCAAATGCAATAAAATGAAATTAGTTCAAACTATCAAAAGCTTCCCAATATGTGTCTGTACCAATAGTGTAATTCCAAATTTCCAGTTCAAGGACATCATTGCTTGTAAAATTCTCTTCGTAATTGTTTATGTTATGACTTTTACCATAATTTATGTACTTCCACATTGGCAAAAGTTGGGTATTCCTAACAGTATCTTCTAGCATGGAAGTTAGTCCCCTTTTCTCATTTTTGTTTGATTTCTTTATTATTGTATTACCATGGGCAAAATTTATAGAAATAAATTTGACTTTTAGTTCACCCATCATTGCTAGATATAGGTTAATAAATTCTTAAAAACTCATTTTCCTTAAACTGAAAAAAAAAATTCCTTGAAATGACCTAAAACTGCCAAGCATAGTGGCGCATGCCTGTAATCCCAGCAGCTTGGGAGGCTGAGGCAGGAGGATCACAAGTTCAAAGCCAGCCTTAGCAATAGTGAGGCACTAAGCAACTCTAAATAAAATATGAAATAGAGCTGGGGATGTGGCTCAGTGGTCGAGTGCTCCTGAGTTTAATCCCCAGTACCCCCTGCAAAAAAGAAAGAACCTAAAACTAATTATGATCCTATTATGATCCTAATTATGATCCTATTAAACTAATTATGTTCCCATTATGATCTTTCTATGCTAGGACATATGGAGTTAAGAATATTAAATGAAATTAGTTTTTGGACATAAAATTGCATAGTCCAGTCTACCCACTGTCAAGCATATACATATTTACTTAAAACACATTTATGCAAAAAGAATAATTCATGTTACTCATGTTATGTTAGTCCTTCTGACTCTATATCTTAAAAAGTCCCTCAAAAACTGATTCAGTTATTTTTGTTTCAATATGGAGACCAAAAATATTGCAATCCCCCTCTTTTTTTTTATTAGTGTATTTAATTGCATTTCAAGTCATAGCACATATATAGAGCTCAGTTTTTCCATTTCTCTGGTTGCAAACCAGATAAAGTTACACCAATTGTGTTTTCATACATGCACCAAGGGTAGTGATGACGATCTCAATCAACCATCTTTACTATATCCATTCCCCTTTCCTGCCCCCCGCCTCCCGCATGCCATGTCCAGTGTTCCTCTATTTCTCTTATGTTTTCCATTCCCACCTCCCTTATTCATCAGCATCCACTAATCAGAGAGAACATTCAGCATTTGTTTTTTTGGGATTGGCTTACTTCACTTAGCATAATGTTTTCCAATTCCATCCATTTGCCTGCAAATGCCATAATTTTATTCTCTTTTATGCAATCCTCCTCTTATCTCAGAAGAGATGTTCTCAAAACAAGAGCTGCTCTCAAAACAAGAAAAATATTAAGTAAATAAAATTTTAAATAAAATACATATCTTTAATTTGAGTACCTTAATGATCTCTGAAGAGAAAAAACAAAGTAGATATGTATATGCTGATTTAGAATAAGTTTCAAAAGATAGAAAATATAGCTGGGCATGGTGGTGCACACCTATAATTCTAGCACTTTGGGGGGCTGAGATAGGAGAATTGCGAGTTCAAAGCCAGCCTCAGCAACGGCGAGGCGCTAAGCAACTCAATGAGACCCTGTCTCTACATAAAAACACAAAATAGGGCTGGGGATGTGGCTCAGTGGTTGAGTACCCCTGAGTTCAATCTCCAGTACCAAAAAAAGAAAAAAGAAAGTATACAAGGTAAATTGTTTGAAAAAAAAAATGTGTATGTAGGTAATTATTAAAAAAGGGAATAAAAATACTTTAAGGAATATATACCAAACTATTAGTACTGTTTATCTGGGTTTATGCAAGAATGGCAATGGGAAGAGAAAAATGAGGCCTTTTCAGTTGTCTATTGCAGTCATTTGCCAAAACAGGCATATTATACAACATTTAAAATAATAATAACTATTTAGAGGAATAATTGATTGAAGCTATAAAAATTGGAGCTATAAAAATTATTCACATGAAAATTTAAGAAACATTTTATAGCAGAAAAATCACTGAAACTAGAAGCAAAAATCTTAAACTCCAGTCGGTGCCCTTCTGTGTTTGTCATATTTTCATCACTGTGACCAAAATACCTGAAAAGAACAAAGTGGAAAAGTTGATCATGGCTCATGATTTCAGAGCTCCAGTTCCTGGTTAGCCAACTCCATTACCTTGAGCCTGAAGCGAAGCAGAACATCATGGTGGAAGGGCATGGTGGAGGAAAGCTGCTCAGTCCACAGCAGCTGGGAAGCAGAAAGAGAGAGCAAGGAGCCAGGTACAAAACATCATACCCAAGGGCAGGCCCCTGTGACCTGCTTCCTCCAGCCATGCCCCAACTACCTACAGTTACCTTCTAGCACAATAATCCTTTCAAATCATTAATTCATTGAATGGATTAATATACTGATGAGATTACAGCTCTCAACCTCTGAACATTCTGCATTGTCTCATGTGAGCTTTCTGGGGACACCTCATATGCAAACCATAACACCTTCCCTTTATCAGTTGAGTCAAACAGTGGGTCACTTAATTTCTTCAGGCTAGTTTTCACATTTATGTACATTTATATTATCCAAACAGGATTTCTGTCAGGAAGAAATAACAACATGGCTACATTATTGAAAGCTACAAAGTATCCAGTTAATGTTAGACACTATCATTGTTGATGAGGTTGGTTTACTTTTCCACTATGCATATCCAGGCTTTCCACCTGCCCACTGTTCAATAGAGGACACAGAACTCAATTGAGAACCAATGCGAAATAGACTTATAACATTCTATAAAACATACAAAGAAAGTGTCGGGTAAGCTCTTATAGAAACTCTCAAATTGGTCCGGGGCAGAGAGCTCAGCTTCTTTAAGATGACAATACTTAGATTGTAGTAGACAATGGGAATATTCTGAGCCTTCTGAAAATTGGTATTGAGCATAAGGTTTTCCATGGAAGTTTTTAAGAGCATCAGCTGCATAGTAACAGATTTAAATCTGTCTTAAGCTTGATTACATCTCTCATGTATTGACTGCCCCATGGCTATCCATGATAGCCCCTTAGTAAATATGTGTTGAATGAATGAATAATGATTCCCAACAGGAAAGAGAGATTAGAAAATTGGCTATTATATGATTTGGATTATTTTTCAAATGAATGAAATAGTAGGTATTTCAAAAATTGTATGAAGTTCGTATTTTTGTTTCTGAATCCTCACCCATTTCTTCTTCTGTTCCTCTTGTTTCCCTCAAGCCATGTTGAGATGATACATAATTGGTCAAGTTATCTCTTATTGTTGAGGCCATCAAATTTCATATCACAAGGTTGCAAAGAGCCGAAAAGCATGTAACACTACCTGTTTTATTTATGTGCTTGATTTCATAGGTCCCACACCTCACACCCAGCAGAAAAAGGAACTTTTAGAAACCACAACTAAAAGCAATGTGTGATCCTGGCTTTGGAACTTCAAACTCAGCAAGATAATCTAACAAGAGAAAATAAACAATATCCTACCTAGTTATTCTAAAATAAACACCTCATATTCAATTCAAAATAAATAGCAAGCAAACCAGAGGGAAGGGAGGAAGGAAGACAGGAAAGCAAAGCAAGAGTTAAACTCTACATTCCATTCTATTGATATACTGTATGCTACTTTTATTTGAGTCAAGCAACTTTTGACATGATCAAACCTTCTTCCTAGATTTCCTATCCTGGAAGCACTGCTAGGATAATTATTTAGTTATGATAAATTATGTCCTTTGCAATTCATGTTCCTAGATGCCACCAATAGCATCATGAAATAGCTTTGGTGTACTTGCCAGGCAGGAGTGGTACAACTGAAATATTGGATTGCATATGCAATTTCTGATCTTTGCACTTACTTGTCAAAGCAAAAAAATGAAACAAAAGTCTTTGAAATGATACTGCAAAGCTTATTTTTTCAATCAGAGACTATCCCCAAATGGACAAAAGCTGGCTCTACTATTTAACTACAATTTCATTCCTGATTTACATCTAGCCTGCCTTAAAGTTTGGAATATTTTATAGCACAAGATTGGTCCAAAGGAAGAGAAAACTGGATGGTTCAATAAACAATAGGAAGTACCTATTCCTCAAAGAAATTAGCTGCTTTAAAAATTATTGGTTTATCTGTCAAATTTCATCATCTTAAGTTTTCCAGGAGGCAATCGTAGTTGACTAACTCTCAAGACCCTCTCTAATTGTGAAGATGTCCCACGTGCCCAAGAAGCAATGATGTCTTAATGGAGAACCCTGAAAACTTTGAAAATAAATGCAACTTTCCATGAAAGATTTGAAAACAAACTCCCAGCTAATAATTTCAGAGATAGAGACAAGAGATTTACCTTGATCTCTCTTTTAGAGGATGAGGGGCCAATATCAACATCGCTAGGGGGTTCTGTTAAATTCATGAATTATTACTTAATCTCATTAGGGTGAGTCATTGCTCCTTGGAGCTTCTCCATGAGGTACCCTCAGGGAACCTGTCAAGTCTGACCAGAAGGCTTCATTGGCTAGGTATCGGTTTCACATTTCTAGTAGATTCATGAGCCCAAATGTCACTTTAGATACTTCATTGTCCTTTGATTTTACATGTCTAGAATAAATGATGCATGATTTAAAAAGAAAAAGAGCTATGAATATTCAAAGTCAAAGTCTTGGATATATATACTAAGAAATATTCATTCATCTGGCTTACATAAATTTTAGGTGAAGTCAGAAAAATATAAAAATATAAAAAATATTTTTGTAATCCCAGCAACTTGGGAGCCTGAGGCAGGAGGATTGCAAGTTCAAAGCCCGCCTCAGCAATTTAGCAAGGCCTTAAGCAACTTAGTGAGACCCTGTCTCAATAAACAAAAGGGCTAGAATTGTGTCACAGTGGTTAAGTGCCTCCAGGTTCAATTTCTGGTACCAAAAAAAGAAAATCAATGGAAAAAATACAAACCTTGAGTTGAGATAGAAATGGTACAAATGCCAGTCTCATCAAATGTTTTCATTTATCCAGCTTGGTGGATGATGAAGAAGATTAGCATTTTATGCAATGCCTGGCATAGAGAAGGTCTTTAATAAGTGACAATTCTTATGATAGTTATTATAAATAAAATGTAAAATCAGATTTTTTTTCTATATCTTTTTCTTTAAGGAAAACATAAGCTCTTCCCCTAATATGGTTATGCCAAACTAGTTCCCCTAATATGGTTAACTGGATTCATATTCAGTCATAATTCATATTTAGGGTAAAAATGCACATGAATTGCTACTTCAATTTCACAAATAGGGCTTTTGTGGTATAAGTTGCTTAGAATTCATTATGTTTGTTCTACCAAATGGTTCTTTATTGCAACTACTACTATGAAAAAATTCCCAAAAGATGTCTTGACATGACACTGTCTGACCTATCTTGACAGCAATATATTATATTATATTATATTATATTATATTATATTATATTATATTATATTATATGTGTGTCCTCCCTTTTCTTTTTCCTTTATTCTTGAGGACAGTACAACTGAAATAGTGCTTCCTCCTTTTATCCCAGTTACAAACTCAAACTGGCAATATCTACTTAGAAGATATTGAGATGAATTGTGGCCCCCTCAAAAGATGTTTAAATCCTAACTTCCTGTAACCACGAATGTGACCTGATTTGGAAGTGCAGTCTGCAGATCATCAAGTTAAGATGAGATCATCAGGGTGGGCTTTCATTCAATATGACTAACGTCATTATGAAAAGGACAAATTAAGACACAAAGACAAACACACACAAGGAAAATGCCACAATGGCAGAGTCCTTCTCATCTACAAGCAAAAGAATGCCAAAGATTGCCAGAAATTCACCAGAAGCCACGAAGGACACATGGAATAGATTTTCCCTTAGAGCCCTCAGAAGGCACCAACCCTGCCAGAAGCTTCATCTTAGACAGCTAGCCTCCAAATTATTATGTAATTTTATATATTGTCAGACAATAAATAGTAACTTAATCTACTCAATTTGTGTTCCTTTGTTACAGCAGCTCTAACAAACTGATACAGAAGATGACTGACTATAAGGGTTTTGTTTAATATGCTCAGTTTAAATTTTCTTATATTGTCCTTAAAATTGAAAATAATATATGTCTATATAAATATAAATTATGTATATATAATATAAATGTTTGTGTTATAGAGAATTTTATATCTCTGAAAATATGTCTAAAGGCCACAAGGATCTATAGTTTCCAGTTTGAGAAACAATGTAAAACAGACTTAATAATATTAATACCACATGTTACATACACACCTCCCCTTCTCACTGGCAATGTAACACAAAGGCAAAAGACTTGCATTAGAAGATCTTTGGCATTATGCCAGGACCATGAAAAAATATTCTAAAGGGCAGAGTTCACAGAAAAAAATTGTAATGATGTGCTTTTTCAAAGCCGTCACATCCATTATACTGCAGCCCTTCCCCATGGTCCAGCAAGACCACACACTGGTTGCCATTTACCAATATAGCAAGGAGGCTGGCTTTGGTTTTACAGTCTTAAGTCCAAAAACCACCAAAAGATTTGAGAAGAAAATCTGATCTGCATCAGTTTGTTTCCTGCAGTTGGTAGAAACCTGCTTATTTGTTTAGTTCTGGGCAAGAGATTTTGCTTCCCTGGATTTTTTTTTTTTTTTTTTTTTTTTTTTTTTTTTTAATATTCCAAGTGCTTTGGTCTGAAGCCTTCAGGCAATGCTGCATACTGTTTAGCCTATATTTAGAACAAAGCAAACACATGCAATTCTTTAGAACTAAGTACTTCTTCCAGCAGGCCCTGGAAAATTGCTAACCTCAAAATAAAACAATACCGCTTTCTTTAAATACTTCAGCTTTATACTTACAGTGAGGAGATATTGACAGCACGCGTCAGTTTGAGTGACTAAAAATAAACAGAAGTGAAGAAAGCAGGGACTTTTGCTATTAAAGCCAGATTTATTTAGAGGAAATATATGACAAGTACCATTATTTTCTCAAATAGCAATCTCAAGATATCTCACCCAGGAATGAAAGTTATGATGTCATTTCCATGGATTCTAAAGGTTTGTTAGTAGCTCTCCCCCATCTTATCACTGATCATTGATTCTAATTTGAGATCAGGGCAGAGAGGGAGAGAAGATATCTAGGTTTACCTAGAGAAACAATCTACAAAAAGAGGAAAAGAAAACAGAGATTATAGTGATTCCTGCCCCCGTCTAACTTTACCCTAGACAAGAAGCAACATCTGCAATTATGGGGCAAGCCCACCATAGGACATCCTGGATAAGAACAGCAGGAAATTCCATCAAGTGGCCTTTATGTTTTCCCACATCTCTGGATCTACCACAAGTTCAAGGTTAAGAATGTGGGCAGGGAGTGAGAAGATGTGTGTTCTCACTCAGATCCTACTGTGTAAGCTTTGAAAACTATAAGCCTTTGAGAGTTCAGTTTCCGCATCTGTGAAATTAGTGCATTGAATTAAAGACTGTTTCATTCCAGTACTACAATCTACAAGAGGGATTCAATTTTCCAAATCATAGTTGCCATTTAAATTTGTTTTGATGCTGTCTCTGTTGAATCAGCCATTTTTAAGTCCCTTCAACACATTCTTTCAAAGCTCAAATTCAACCCTTATTTTTATTAATTAACATCTTGACATGTAAGATCACATAATTCACGATAAAACATCATCACAAAATTAAAGATTTCAATTAGCTTCATGAAACTTAAAAGAGTTTCTACACAAAGTCCACCTTAAAAAGGGGGGAAAATGGAAATATATGTACCAAATATTTTAAATAATGGTTACCCTGGGAAGACAGAATGTGCATAATTTTCATGTTCTTCATTGTGTATATCTAAATTTTCTAAAATTTTCACAATTAACATGTACTGTATTTGTAATCTAGGAAAATAAAGAGTATGTTTTATTAAAAAAAAATTGGTACTAAGGCTTGAACCCAGGGGCACTTTACCACTGAGCTACATCTCCAGCCATTTTCTTTTTTTTTTTTTGAGACAGGATCTCACTGAAGTTCTTAGGGCCTTGCTAAGATATTGAGGCTATCCTCAAATTTGTGATCCTCCTGCCTTGGCCTCCTGAGTTGCTTGGATTGCAGGCATGTGCCAATTTGTCTAGCTAGAAGTCTATTTTAAATGGTGCCACAAATCATGCCAGACCTAAAATTTCTTCTTTCTTATTATCACAGCTGATACTTTATTATTAATAAATAATTTTATCAGTAGTCCTATAACACTATCACCTGCAGGGTTGTTTTACATTCAACATAATTACTTTTTAAACAACTTTATTTTACAGGTCATAGGATTCATCCACTTCAAAGATATAATTCAATGGTTTTTAGTAGCTTCACCACGTGGTGAAACCATCTCCATAAATCAATTTTTGAACATTTCATCCTCAATAAGATCTTTCATACCCATTTATAATTAATATAAGTTAATTATATTAACTTATATTAATTATAAATAATTATAATTAATAATTATAAATATTAATTATAAATAATAGTTATAAATTAATTATAACTCTGGCCTTAGCAAGCCACTACTCTGTTGGCCTTTCTGGATATTTCATAACTATGAAATCATGCAACATGATGATTTTATCTGGCTGCTTTTATTTCACATTTTTGAAGTTCATCCTTATTGTAGTATATGTCAATCATTTGTTCCTTTTCATTTGTGAATAATATTCCATTGCATGGATATATGATGTTTGTTTAATCCACTCACTTTCCAGTTGTCCTTATAGCTTATTTGTTTGTATTAATTTTTTAACATTTTTATCTCTACTATACACATTCCTCTCTCTTCTCAGTTTTCATCATTTATTGACTTTGTCACTCCTAGATTACAATGTTGAAGAAATTTTTTTATTTTCAAGATCTGTCAGAAGAGAACTGAGGCTTCCTGACAATAGCTAGCAACAATTTGCCAGCTGCATGAACAAGACATTTTGGAAATAGTTTTTTTAGCCCCCTCTAATCCTCAAGTTACATCTTGACTGCCTGAGCTCCAGCTACCCAGGTAGGCTACTTTCAATTTCCTGATCTATAGACATCAGTTGAGTTAATGTTTATTGTTTCTCAAGTCACTTACATTTGAGATAAGCTTGTTATGCAGCAATAGATAACAAATGCAGACAGATAGTCTTCCATCTTCCAGAAATTAACACAATCTTTGATTCGCTTATGTCTTCCCACATTCCTCCCTCATTCACTTTAATAACTCTTAATTTATTACCTTTAATCTTTCACTGCCATGTTTATAGGTTCAGAGAAAGAAACAGGAATGTTTGCAAGCAATCTACCCTCTCATACCAGACCTGGGATCATTTTATTTAAATGATAAACACTTTCCCATACAAAACTTGAACAAAAACTCTCCATGCCACAGTTACATGGTTACAATATGTCTCAAGGTGATACCTTTGTTAAAACTCCTTAAGTTGGAAAGGAACAGCTGTGTAGGTGTTATGGTTTAGACATGAGATATCCCTCAAAATCTCATGTGTGAGACAATGCAAGAAAGCTTAGGGTGAAATGATGGGTTTTAAGACCCTTAACCTACTCAGTGAATTAATCCCCTGATGGAGGTTAACTGAGTGGTAACTGAAAGCAGGTAGGGTGTGGCTGGAGGAGGTGGGTCATTGGAGCCTGCCATTGGGGTTTATATTTTGTCCTGGTGAGGAGTTTCTCTCTCTCTTCACTTCCTGGTGCCCTGCTTTCCTCTACCACACTTCTCTGCCATGATGTTCTACCTTACCTCAAGCCTGAAGGAATGGAACCAGCCATCTATAGACTGAGACCTCTGAAACCATGAGCCCCTAAATAAATTTTTCCTATTCTAATTGTTCTTATCAGGTCTTTTGGTCACAGCAGAAAAAAATACTGACAAAAACAGTGGGCATGAAAGTCACCTGGGAAACTCATCTAGAATGCTGATTTCCAGGTCTACTCACAAATATTCTTGCATGGAGCATTTTGGAGAGACTATTTTAAAGGAAAAACAATGCAATAGACTAGATAATCCAGAAACAGACCAAAGTTACCATAGAACATTAATATCTGATTAAGATGGCATCTGAAATCATGAGTGAAATGATGAGCTTTTAGTAAATGGTGCTAGGACAAATGATTTAGCACTTTTAAAAAGATAAGATTAAATCTCTATTTCAACCCATACATAAGAATAAACTATCACTAAATCAAGGGTCTACTATAGAAAAATTATATCATACAAGTATTAGAAATAAGCATAGGTGGATTAATTTAAACCTGGCTTTAGGAAAAGGTTTTCTAATTTTGAGTAGAACCCAGATGCACGAGAACATACCCCACATGGTCCTGATGCTGGTTGTCCCTACAGGTGATACAGAAGCCATCACAAATAAATGTAGCTGAGAAATATATCTTGCATAGAATTTTATGATATGTGTTGGTGCAATTTTTTTAAGTTTGTAAAAATGCAAGACATTCCTTGTTCATTGCTTCATTCATCTGGACCACTTGAGATCTCCTAAATTGATTCAGGTGGGCCTCAGGAGAACAAGGCCTGCCCAACATTCACCAAGGGCAGATGGTGGTCTTTCCTCCTTTTGAGTGTTTTCTCTACAGTCTCCGTGAAATTGTTCCTTTTCTGCACACCATAAATGGCTTCCTCTCTAATCAAGAGGACCCTCTGAGATTCATTGTATAACTTAGACAGGTTAAAAATTTCTTACCCCCTCTGAGAAAATGTCAGCCTCCCATAAAACATAAAACTTGTCACTTGAATTCATCAACCAGACTGGGAAAAAAGATCATTTCTCCAACTCCTGTCAATACTTATTAGCAGAAGAATGTAGGATGGCTTTGTAGCTAAGTATTATTTTCAAAGCAGTGAAATGTATAGCTTTACACGAAGAATTTAATTACAGTTTACATATGCACTTGTAAGACTGGCCAGATTTCACTTGTTGAACTAGCAACATTACAATTTAAGCTTTCCTTAAAGAAAAGGAAATGTACTTAGAAGTAACTAGGATTCCAAACTGTTAGTTAGAATCACCAGGGAACTGAATCCAGCATTTGGATATACCCTTCATGTGACAACCAGCTCAACAGCTGAATCAGCTTGCTACCCTTTAGGAGCTTCTACCAGTTCCTCTATGTAGGGTTTTTCCACCATGAATCTCTCTGGAAACTCCTCATCCCTATTGGATAAAAGTAAAGTCATTGGCCATCGTCCCAATGGTCACTGTGAAGAAGAAAATCCCTCAGAAGCATCAAGGTCTATAAGACAAAGCAAGATCTCTATGGTGTGAGGCAAGGATACAATTCCACTTTCTTTTTCCTTATGGATAACCAATTGTCTTAG
Source organism: Geosciurus inauris (assembly GCA_004024805.1). NCBI lineage: Eukaryota > Metazoa > Chordata > Mammalia > Rodentia > Sciuridae > Geosciurus > Geosciurus inauris. Next base: position 152,551 of record PVHX01000375.1, on the reverse strand, counting down.
CCATATTTCAGTGAATAATTGATCCTTTTCCACTGATCTTCATTGATGGTTTTGTTACGTATAAAACTTTATATTAATTCCATTCTCTTAAATTTTTTCTAGTTTATCCTTATACTATACTATTCTGCCTAAATTATGCAGTTCTGTAATAAAAATTGATATATTGAAGGGTAATCTCCTGCACAACCTCATGTGGTATTTATATTCTTGGAGTTTCTTGGCTATTCTTGGCCCTTTGTTCTTCTGTATAAGGTTTAAAAACAGCTTTTAAAGTTCCACAAAATACTTTACTCTGTTTCCACTGGATTATACAGGGTCTGCAGATTATCTGGAGGAGGCTTGACATCTTAAAAATATTGTCTTCCCTTCCAAAAACATAGTATATTTCTCTATTAATTTAATTCTTTTTAAATGCCTTTTGATATAGTTTTATAGGTCTCACATTAAATTTAGATTTAATTATGAATATCATCTATCATATAGGGTCAGTTGCAAAGATAATGATTGATAGGTACACTCATACACAAACAATTATTATGACAAAGTCATCTTTTGAGTTTGATTTTCTATTCTCTGCTAATATATAGAAATGCAAATCAATTTTTATTATTTTTTAATTTGTTCTAAACAGTTGTACATGATAGTAGAATGCATTTTGACACATTGGGAATCAATTTTATATATTAATTTGACAACCAAAATTATGTCTACATTCATTAATCGTAATCATTTTCCAAAGTTTTTTCTTTTGGATTTTCTTGTGCACAAACATAATATCTATAGATAATGATTGATTTGGTTCTTCCTTGTGAAAGGAAGAGGAGGTAGGGAGAAAAGGTAGAGGAGAAGGAGGAGATGAGGAGAGGAGGTATTGATTCAAGTCTTTGGTATTTCTTCCCAGCTTCCACAGGTCTATATCCAATTCTCCAGATAATAAGACAACAGAGATCCCCTAAGGGGGAACTTGTCAAAAACTAAAAATAGTTAATTAATTTCTTTGACTCACATACTTCCTCCTTCCGTCATTAGCTTGCAATTTGGTAGGATATTATGAGATATTTATTTAATTTCCTTTCAACAGAATTTATGTCAAGGTTTATAAAGAGTTTATACAGGACCTTTAAAAAATTCTTTGCTCAAACTCCTAAACCCTAAGGTGTAGTCTGTAAATAGCTGACACAAGAAAAGGAAGTCAGCAAAACCCCACAAACTTCATACAAAAGAGGAGGGGGAAGATGCTTGACCAATTATATCACAGAAAATAAAGCATTGTCTGTTCAATGGACTATAATCATAGTAATTCTTTTCCAAAGGAAGAAGATGGGTTCCACATTTCTTTGCCAGAAACAATAGCTAGAAGTGGCAAGACTAAAACCCCGCGTGGGATTTGGATTAAGAGGAATTACCGTGTAACTATCAAGGAGCACTGACTAAAGCAACATCAAATGTTCAGCCAACCCAAAAATACACGCTCAGGCACAAGAGTAGGGGAGAGAGAGCCCAGGATTGGAAGCTTCTAAGAGCTGAAGGAAGGCTAACTTGTGCTCAAGAAAAAACAATAATTAGAAAAAAGTAATAATTGCACACACTTGTGATGCAACATTTAGTTACATTAACTTATTTAATAGAAGAAAATGCCTGAAAGGAACAAATTTTGAGTGATGCACAGAGCCATCTTACATCACTATAATTTCTCTTACTCTTTGTATTAAAGATTTATTTAATTACCTATTTCCCCTACTAGGCTCTAGGATCTGTTTGAGAGAAGCTATATCATATTCCTCCAGTGTACTTCCTAGTTTGGTTAAATGGATGAGAATACTTGTGGAGTGGAAAAGACATGTCACATATGTTATGTCTCCCTCATTATGCTCAACTCATTCTAAAATAGAACCTAATGTTTTAGCTAGCTTTGTGTTACTATAACAAAGTACCCGAGGCAACTAACTTAGAAATAAAAAGAGTTATTTAGCTCACAGTTCTGGAGTGTCAGTCCAAGACTGGACAGCCAGATTTGCTTCAGACTTTTGGTGATGGCAGCACATCATGCTGGCAGAACATGGCAGAGCAAGCTATTTACATCATGAGCCAGGAATCAGAGACTGAGAAACCAGGGTTTCAAAATCCCTTTCGAGAGCACACAAACAATGACCTAAGGACATCCCATAAAGCCAAACCGCCTAAAGGTCCACAGCACCTCTCCCTAGCACCACCCTGGGGACCAAGCCTTGGACACACTGACCTTTGGGGAACGTTCAACATACAAACTCTGACAGCCATCAAAGCAAGATTAGTGTGAGATGCTCATTGCTTTAACTGACTCTCACAAAACAGCTGCAAGTTCTGCTACTACTAGCCATATCTGAACATTCTTAACAAGAAAAAGATATTAAAAGTTCAAAATTCAAGCCCTCATTGGAAATATCATCATGTGATTAGTCATTTGACCAATAAGAATAAAGAACACCCTTCTGTCTTAGTCAAGTTTCTGTTGCAATTATGCTACATAACAAATAACCCAAGGAGCTCCGTAACTTATGACAAATATTTCTTTTCTTTCACTCTAATGTCTGTAGAATGGCTGGAGCCAATCTCATCTCATCTTGGATTAGCAGCATTTAGTCCCAGGGTGTCAGCTGGGTTTAAGTTTGCACCTGATCATTAACCAGCATCTATCTAGAAGAGGTTCTCTTCACAGAGGATAGAAGATATTTAAGATGCCAAGCCAAATAATACAAATATTTATGCCCTTAGTCCACATCACATCGACTCCCATTCCTTTAGCAAAAGCAAGTCATACAGCAAGTCCTATGACAGTGGAGTGGAGAAATCTACTCTGCATTCTCAGGGAGAAATACTACCATGTCCCATGGCATAGGGATTGAGCTTGTCATTCTATAACAGAGAAGCAGTGCAAGTTGGGAACAATTATTTAATGTAGCACTCAGAACTTTCATGTTTTAATGAAAAGAAAGGAAAGGAATGAACAAAACATAACTGTGTCTAAGGTTGTTTATCACTAACCAATATAGATCTAAATTTTGAAGAAGTAATTCACAGAATCCAGAGTTTAACCTAAGATAGATTGTTCTTGCCTTCCCTAGGACAAATATAAGTCATGGATTTTAGGGTTAAAGTCCTTCTACCAGTTCTTTAGACATGGTCCTCTTGGATACTTAAAGGATCTCTCAGCTAGAATTCCTCATACCTTCACCCTTTTCTTAACTAATTCCTACTCATAGTTCAAGTTTCTGCTGAGATGCTTCCTCATCATGAAGCTCTTTCGTATTTCTCCATTGTACCCAGCTTAAGTCACAAGACCATTGTGATCTTTCATTTTACCTTGCTCTATTTTGCTCATATACAATGTGTGATGGTATGATCTTATTCTAATGCCTTTCCTCTTTTGTAATCCACTTGAAGCAGGATCATGACTTTATTTTCACCACTGACACTGACACTAACCCTTGAAGAGGTAGATAAATATTTGTTGACTCAATAAAAGGGTTTTTTTTTCCCAAATGACAAGTTATGTTACCAGTTGAAGCTCAGGTTTCAATCACTTACACTAAAGCCAACATTCTCCCTGAACTAATGGAGCAGCCACATGTCATCAAGCATGTTCACGTAGGGATCCTTTAGCATTTATTGTCCAATATTGTAAAATTGTACAATGCTTTTATTGTAGTCATATAAATTCAAATAAGTTTAAATTAATTTATATTAACTAAAATTCACAATTCTTTCTTCATTTGCACAAACCATATTTCAAGTGCTCAAAAGCCACATGGGACTAGCAGAAACCAAATTGGACAACACAAATAAAAATTCTTTCTATCATTGCAGAAAGTTCTATTGGACAGACCTGCTTCAGAGCAAACATTCAAATAAGCAACCAAATTCTTCTCTGTTAAGTTATTCAAAGGAGTGTGAACCTTCCCAAACTGTCTGATTTCTAAGAATCAGTTTGCAAATCCTAAGGCTCTGATTCAATTTAGCCAAAGAACAATTGCCCAGCACACAGCTCTTTAAGAGGTTTTTGCAACTAAATTTCATAACCTTCTTAAATTTCTAGAATGTGCTTTCCATTAATGTGTGCAAAAGAAATGGAGTTTACTAAGGCAAACTCATTATCTGTCCTTACTAAAATCAGCTTATCCAGGTTGGCAGACTCCAGAGTCATCTGTTTCTCTCAGTTGGTTTTTGCCTGTCATATCGTCATCTTAACTCAGATTTATCAACTCTTTTCACCTTACTTTTCTCTGTGTGTATTCTTCCCCCACCCTCCAAACATGCTGTTGTCCTGCTCTTTAAAGGTCATTTGGAGGATTTGCAACTGACCTAGCTTCTGGACACTTCCTTGCCATTCCATTGTATAATCACCTGCTAATTAAATATAACCTTATTTTGTCACATTCTGCTAAAGTAACTTCCAAAACTACTTATTAGTCAGCATTGAAGACTCTTGACAGATAGTGTTCAATGTACCTTTATAATAATATTCCTCTCACTGCTACTTCCAACTGCCACAGCCAGGTACATGGACTCAGTCTCTCCCAAGCACCTGGGAGATGTCTCTGTGGTCATTTCTTTGTCCTTTTTTTAAATCATTTTTTAAATTTCTTTTTTCTGCATATACATGACAGTAGAGTGTATTTTGACATATTATACATACATAGAATAAGTATAACTTGTTCCAACAAGGATCCCATTATTGTGGTTTTCTGCCACAACAGACTTGCTCTCACCAGTTGCTTGGACTTCCATTTTTCCTTTGTAACTTCTAACACCCATTACCTCTTCTTTTCAATAACTTTCCAAAGTGTGTTAATTTATATTTTATTTTAGCTCTGAATCATATGCTCTGTTGTCACTTGAATTATGCCATCATCATAAATATTTTGTCTTAAATAGCAGTATATTGATATATTTTTTTCTCTCCTATTGTGAAATAAGCTGTGGAGATTAGGGATTTTATATTGCTTCTTTTTTTTTAATTTTTTTTTAGCTGTTGATTGACCTTTATTTATTCATTTATTTATATGCGGTGCTGAGGATCGAACCCAGTGCCTCCCACATGCGAGGCAAGCTCTGTACCACTGAGCCACAATCCCAGCCCTTATATTGCTTCTTTTATAACCCACAGAAGTTAGGATAACATAGTATTCTCAGAATAATAATATAATGTACATATATAGTATATATATGCACATATATATAATAAGGGGATATAGAGATGTGTATTACATAAATGTGTATTAAGTGTACATATATGAATGTGTGTATATTTGTATAAATCTATGATGAATGAATAAGGCCTATTGCAATCTCACAGGTTTATCTTGACTTCTTAACATATGGCTTTAATTTTGATGGTAAATATTCAGGATATCATATAGGAAAATCATGTATCATGCCAGAAGCCACTTAATAATGTGGGCTCAAAAGCACCATGCAAAGGTAATTACTACCTTCAAAATGTTGTTTTATTTGGTCTCTTCCTTTTTTCTTACTAGTTTCTGCATTTGAAAACAAAAGTCTTTAAAACTCAAGTTCTGTGTTCTGAAACAATTTTGTAAGAAATAGATTTCTTTGGACAATCAGATTGAGAAACATTGCATAAAAGAACAATAGACTGTATCAGTATTCAACTGTACATACATTGGTGAAAAAAAAGAAAAACATAAGCCCTACCCTCACTTCATTTGAATAGAAGTTTATAGATTAATTCATTAGACAACTTAAAAATGATAACATTGAAATGCATACAGTCACATTGGGACCAAACTTGATCCTCAATAAATTCCTTCTGTTAAGATGCTGACATTTATCTTCTCTAAACTTTCCATTCTTAAGTTTTTTGAAGGAAAGCTCTATAGTCAGTTCACAGATACTCACATTGAGGGGGAGCAGAAACAAGAAATTTGAATAATCCCAAGTAAAAACTAAGTTTAAATTACTTAAGTTTGATATTAAAATGTTAGTATGTGTGCCAAGATTTCTAAGAATTCTATCATACATAAAACCCTAACATCACTAGGAAAGCCCCAATGAGTTTACAAATTGTCTAAAATCTTTCATACTTGCTTCCTCCCACTTTCCTCTCCCATCCTGTATGGCAATAAGTTGGTAAAATATCTGTCTTCTCTCAAATGTCCCTTGCCTAAAAAAAAAAAAAAAATTTTAAAGTAGAAATGGTCAAACATTTAAGTTTCAAAGGACGTTTCTGAATCTAAAGCAAATAAGATAATTTGAGATGTCAACATTCTTACAAATGAGCATATGAGGTGTGATCCACAGAGTGGCTTTTGTCTGTAATTCTCCTTCCTGTTTTCTTTGTCATTTTCATCCAGAATTTCAGTTCTACCTTTAAAAAAGTTGCTGGCTACTTTTCTTATAGTCAATATTTACCAATACGATTTATGAATTTCTCTATTCACAGTTGCTTTTTAGAAAATTCTTCTTAGATGGTGTCTTCATTGAATGATTGTGAGTAGTGCATTCTGTTAGTTTAGGCACATCTGAAAATGGGCTCACTTGACATTCACTTTCAAATGACAGTTGAGCTTGGTTTAGCATTCCTATTTAGTAAGCTCAAGGAAGGAATACGATTGGATAATGAACTCTTGGCATTTAGTCTTTTGGTTTTGTTTTGGTTTGGGTTTTGCACATTTGAAAATGTGCTCATTAGCCAGGAGTGCTGGCACACATCTATAATCCCAGTGACTTGGGAGGCTGAGGCAGGAAGATAGCAATTTCAAAGCCCGTCTCAGCAACTTAGCAAGATCCTGTCTTGATAAAATAAAATAAAATAAAATAAAGGGCTGGGGATGTGGTTCAGTGGTTCAGCACCCCTGGGTTCAAATCCAAGCACAGAAAGTTTTTTTTAAAAAGTTCTCATTTTATACTTACTCTCAACTGACAGTTTAGCTTAATATAGAAAAGTTGCTTTTTTCTCTTTTTCATTTTAAGGATATTGTTCTAGTGCTTTTAAATGCCTACTTTTGAAGCAGAGATGTCAATATCTGCCTAATTGTCATTTCACTATAGGTAATTCATCTTTTGTCTAAAAACTTAAAATTTTTCAATATATCCTTGATGCTCTGTGACTTCATTTAATCTTTCTGAATTTATTTTATATAATCCATTTAGTATTTGGTAGTGATCTGAAGACTGCCTTTCTGGTATTATTTAAAAATATCAACAATAATTCATTTGTTTGTATCTCTTCTCAACCACTCCTCTGATCTCTTAACACATAGATAGATAGATAGATAGATAGATAGATAGAAAAATTTTTGACTCATTTTCTATTATCCTTATTTCCCTTCTAAAATTTCATCAGTTTGTGCAACATTATGGAATTATTTTTTTAATAAAATCATACAATTCACAAATTTTATTTTTACTATGAATAACCAGCTAAAATATTTTTAAATTTCCATGATAATACATTTGTTTTATTTCTGGGATTTCTCAAAGATTTTTCTCCATATCCATCTGCTTTAATACATAGCTATCTTTGTTATATAATGTTTACTACTTTCTTGAAACATATTTATTATGAAAGTCATTTTGCATTTCATCAGGAATGAATTTGTGCTGATTACTGATCTTTTTGGCTGTCTTTCTTGGTACTCATTATTCTTGTATGCTTCAACATTGTAGTTTTAAGATTTATTTTGAGAGTTGAGGGAGTGTGGGGTCACCCATCATCCTGATTTGCCCAGGACTGATGGTGTTCCAATAGTCAGGGTTATCAGTGCAACCACAGGAAAAAAGTCCAGCAAAGCAAGAAGAGTTAGTGTACAACTTCTCCCTTCTGGTTTGCTTCCCTCTCTTGGTTAATGGTTTTAACTTTCCTTCCATCTAGTCCCCTAGAGCTGGTACCTTCAAGAACTTACCTTCTATTGTCAACTGAGTCTCCTATAAAACAGCACATTTCTGAACCAGCTCAAGTGTTATCCCAGCTCTGGTTGCAGGGCTATCCTTCCAGTAGCTGTACAAAAATCCAAGATATATACCCAAGAAAGATGTACTGATCTTGGTTCTTTTTAGCCTTTTTTATGACATGCCAATACCATCTCCGGTTTCATACATGGAGACAAATTCAGTTCCAAACATAAGATGGGGCTTCAGCTATCCATCGTCAGGAGTCAAACCCTTGACCACCTCTGTCTATCTCCAGACCAGGAGCACAGTGGGTTCATAGCTCCAGCCCCACCTTGCCATCCTATGTTTTATTTTTTTCTGACTCACATCACATCTATGTCTTTCTAATGATTAGAAATATTGTCTATCATAACCTTGTTTGGAACAGAAGATAGTTTAAAGTTCAGTTTCACAAAAGTATTTGGTCCAAAAGTCAGGCGTTAAAACATCATGCCAGGAGAAAGCCTTTTAAAGTCTTTCAACTCATTTTACAGCCTCTGATTCCTCTCAGCATTTTCCCTGCTCATTCTTTCAATGCAACAACTATTTCATATGTAAAAGGAATTTATCAACTCTTGAAAGGTTAGTTATGCATTAACTCCAAGGAGTGAAAATTCAACTGAGAATCATGATCAAGAAAGACTGCTTGGCAAATCATGAAAACAGGTGTCTTAAAGTTTACAGAAGAAATTACAGGCATATTATCCACAGGAACATTTATAATTCATCAGCACATGGGGTCCTTGGGGACAGAGGTTTATTCATCTTGATATTCTGAGCACTTAGCACGGTGCTGTCACATATTAGGCACTCAACACATTTTGACCGAAATTGTTTGAACTATAAAAAGAGAGCTTGTTGGGCCTTTACTCAGAGCCTAATTATTTTCACTTTATAAATGTTTGCGACATGTTTGACAGCACATCAGAAGACAAATAAAAGCAAGAGAGAAAACAGAATAAAACTTTGAAGGCAGACCTGGGACTCAAACAGGATAGTGCAGACATTTATATGTTAATAGATCCCAAGAGCATCACTATATTATGTCATGATATAAAAACTAAAATGCATAATGATTCTCTTGACTCAGAAAGAAAAGATTAAATTACATAAGAATGTTTTGCTTTGAAAGACAGAGTAACGAAACATGTATTTTAGAATGACTCCTATACATAATGGGTAAATTTTTTAAAGAGGTGTTTATGCTTGAAGGTATTAAACCCTAAACTGTTTGGAACCCTCAGCTGCTACAAACAATGCCTTCTTTGAAAGTTAAAATCTTTCTGCATAATAAAATCTCAATTACCCACCATTATGATGGAATGACCAGTTGCAGAAAAGCATTTTCTTCCCATTTAATAAGAGTTCAATTCCTTCAACCAAACCACAATGCCACAATGCTGTCCTTGGTGGGATCTGAGCTGTGAGTCATGTTTGGTCCCCATACCCGCCTTGGAAATACAGCCATTAAATACAATCTTAAGAACTATCTAGATAGAAGGGGCTTTTTCCTCTGCAAAAATGCCTAGCCTCACTCTCCATCATGGATTTCCTTCTAAGTTGCTTGCCTGTCTTAGCATCCCTTGGAGAAGGTAGGTCACTGGAGGTGTCACTTTGGGGTTTATATTTTGTTTGCGATATGCAGAGTGCTCTGTCTGCCATTTGATTGCCATGTTCTGAGCTGCTTTCCTCCACCCCACCCTTTCACCTTGATGTGCTGCCTCACCTCAGGCCCAGAACAATAGAGTTGGCTGTCTGTGAATGGAGACCTCTGAAACTGATCTCCTCTAAAATTGTTCTTGTCAGGTCTTTTGGTCAAAAAAGCTGAATAAAACAGCCTCCCTAAAAGTAATGAGGAGAGTGCTGATGTGAGTTGCCCAGAAGAAAGGCAGAGAGCTAACTGATGGGAGAAGAGATGGCAAGAAAGGTAGACATGTAACCAGAGGCACACAAATTTTGATTTTTAAACATCTGGAAGATATAAAGAGGACCTGAATCATAAACATCCATACCTTTGGAAACTGTCTAATTGATAAGATGATTATGTTTCCCTGTAAGAACTCTACATCACTTATTTACCTTCCTAAAGAAGTTAGATTTTGCAGTCTGTGGGCCCAAAGAGGACCTCCAGGTGAAGAAGAAAAGCATTAGTGGAAATATTTTCTGAATTATCAGGTCTGTCTGAAGGTGTAAGAAACAGGCATTCCAGGGAGATAAAATGATGACCTCAGCTGGTCTTTTACAGTCTCCCATAGGATTGTTTCCAGCATAGCTATGCATTGTCCGCTCTGCAAGTGTAAAAAATAAATAGTATTCTTCACAGTTTAGATTTCATACTCATGAAATATGACCCTCAAGTCACCTTAGAATCTTAAGCTTTGGATATGATTTTCATCAGGTCCTTGTTAAATTGTCACTAAACAGGAGTAAACATAGGTTAATAAATGTAATACTTTTTTAAGTATTTATGATCCATTCATTGATCCAAAGACCTCTTCAAATCAGTAAGAAAAGAAACAACCAAGGACAAAGGATTTGGAAGCACCTCACAGAAGGAGACATCAAAATGACCAATATAAAGGGAAGATTTTTTCAACCTCACCAGAAATCAGAGAAAAGAGTGGAAAATAAATTTAAACAGTGATATGCTCTCACTTTATCCTTAACCAAATTAACCAACATTGAAAGTCTGAAAGCATTAATTATTGGTGAAAATAAGGTAAAATGAAAATCTATACTGCTGATTACCAGTCAGCATCTTGGTATCTCCCCTAAAAATTCCTTACATGAATTCATGAAGAAATATTTAAAGGATACTTGTTACAAAATTGCCATAATCATAAACACTGGAAAAATAACTTATATCACAGGCAATTAGGTTAAGGATCTCTGAGTAATTCATGAATGGAATTCTATACAAACAGTAAAAATAGATGAACTAGATGTATCTGTGCCAACATGGGTGCCTATGAAAAACTCTGTAATGAGTGATAAGTGCAAGTTGAAGTTGAGAGTACTTAACTCACATATTATACTCACAAGATAATACTATAAATTTTGAAATAATACAATTTGGAAGAAAAGGTAGGAAAGCATGGATGGAAACAGAACAATTTCAGGAGGAAAGAGAAGAAAGGAAATGATGAATTTGTTGCTATATCCACAGTATTATTTAAAAACAAAAAGATCTGAAACAAGAAATAAACCTGAAACTAACATGTCAAATCTCATCTCTAAAATGTAGGTGGTAAATTCATGGATATGGGCTATATTTTTTCTGTACTTTTCTAGAACCTTAAAACTTCATAATTCATCATTAAACTTCCAAGAAACATGTGCATATTATATGTCTCATAATTAAAAATAAAATAAATAAAAAGAAACATGCACAGAAAAAAAAAAAAAAACACCAAATAGAACATAGTGGCTTCAGTGGAGTTAAATGATTGGTAAACTATTCTCTTTTATCTTGGGAAAAAATTTTGTTCACTGTGCATGTATTACTAAAAAGTGTACAAAAATATATAGATTTGACTATAAAACTTAATTGGTGGATTTTCTTATCCTTTAATAGAAGAAATTTTCTTTTTTTAAGAGATAAAATAAATGACTCATATTCCTTTTGAGGCCGCACTTTGGTAATAAATGCCTTTAAATTTAGCATTGTAAATATTGAATTTAGTAGTTACAATAACTTAAATGAGTCAGTGTTTGTTTACATGGTCAAGCCAATGCTTCTAAAATATTTTTTTTGCCTCTCCCTAAAAAAACATGCTACTACAACTTTTGGTCATCACGGATTCCCTTTGCAAGCAATTGCATTCTCCCTGGATGGTCCAACTAGAAAATCCTTCATAGATAACAAATATCTTTTTATAAATTTATATGAAAAGGCTCTGTTTTTTTAAAGGCCATGAAGTGCCTTCACACATATTTACAATGTCAGAATTACAAGAGAGTTTAGCAAGTAGCTCATTGAAGCTCAGAATCTTAAAAGGGGGGAAATAACACACAGGGAAATGAACTGGTTAATGGCATACCACTTGTAAGGGACAGAGCCACCACAATATCCCAGATGTTTGCATGTTGGCATGAGACACCCTGTCTGAGCTGCGGTACTTCTGAGAATGACTTCAAACATCTGCTCAGAGTTCTAGACTGTAATGCTCCTTAAATATCACACAGCCTCAGTGTTTAGCATCCTTCCAAATTCCCAGCCATATTTTCACCCCTTGTGTGATTTCTTCATCCTTCTACCCTTTCCCTCTTCCTTCCTTCATTTTTTCCAACATGTAACAAATATTTCTTGATTGCTGCTATTATTTCAGGTCTATGTGCCCTATGTGGTCCCTACCCTCATAAAGCTAGTAATCTAGAAATCTGCCAATATGGCAGTAATTGTCAATATGCCTATTTAAATTTAAAGTTAAATAGAATTAAAAATTCAGTCCTTTGTTGTACTAGCCACATGTCAAGTCCTCCATGGCCTCAGTGCAATGTGGAACATTTCCATCATCGTAGGAAGTTCTTTTGGAAATGCTGTCCTCAGAGAAGGAAAAGAAAAGAAATCAAGCAATTACAATGCAGGTGGTTTCACTATGATAAGGGAAGTTCAAGAGGCACTGGAGCACTGAAAAAGGGTTATTATCCAAGATGCTGATGGGAAAGTGTCAAGGAATAAACACAAATATTTAGTCCATTGACTCCCTATTAGAATTTCTGGCTCTCTCGAAACTTCTCCCTTTACCTTCTCTCATCTCCTCCTTCTTCCTCCTTATTGTCCTACTTGGTGGGAGCATAAAGCCTCACATCCCAAAAGACAATTAAAATAAAATACCACCTTCTCAATCTCACCCAATTTGTTCCTCAAGTCTTCTCTCAATGACTAAATCCTCCAGCTTAATTCTTGCTCATTCAAAACAAAATACCTCCAGCAAAGGTTGTAGGGAAAGCTTTTTGTCCCCATCATGACCTTGTGGTTTCTGACGCCAAATGACCAGGTCAGGCCTGAGAAGGTGGAAGTGTGTTAGGTTCTCAAAAGGGGGGTGCTTGCTTGGAGCGCCTGTAACAATACAACAATCCTTCTGTGTGACCACACAGGCAATCAACTAATTATGAGATCTGTTTACGCCCTGCATTTTAAATATTCTAATCATCCCCTAAATGTCTTCAGAGCCAAGAGTTAAACTCAAACACAGGTGCAGAAGAACTAACACAAAGAAAAAGAAATAATATACAAGATCAAGTGAGAAATCAGACCCTCTATGGTTTGCTTATGTAATGGCTGTTGTCATGTTCATAATGGACACAGCAGATACAAACACATGACTATAGAAAATCCCTGCCCGGTCAGACTGGGCTTGGTGAAGCCAAAGGGATTTTGAAACATGCATTCAAACAATATTTTTTATAGCAAGAGTTCTATTACATTCATTTTGGGGGAAAGCAAATAAGAATTGACTGGTCTTTGGGGGCATATTTGCTTTAAAAATTGGATAATGGTTGTTAATTATTATAGATATAGGTCTTCAAAGTGCTTTCCTATCTTTTATTCAGTGACATTATCCTACCCCAAAGCAATTTCATTTATGCCATTCAATTATATAGCAAATATTTTCCCATTTTTAAAAAGAAAGTTTAGCTTAATTCTGTATCATTTCTGAATGATTGTGATGATTGGAGGAATTTGCTTATACTATTTAGTTAGTGTTGCTCAAACAGCTGATCAGGATATTCTTCCTTTGGCCCTCTGGATCCATTGGGTAACTGCTGCCACTCCATTCCACTCCCCAAAGTCTGACTTCTACAAATGGCCACAGTGGTTTTCCTGAATTTGGCCAACTGGAGGACCTGCACAAGCAGATGCATGGAGTAATTGGGGGAGGTGGGTAAAATGGAATCAAGGTATCCCACCTCCAGCTCCCTCACTTCAGGTTTCTGTTGGTAGTGGCTACCTTCTTCTGTCAGGGTCACAACTTCTATTGGTTGGCTCATCTCCCATAGACAGCCAACTGTAGCTGAAGACCCTTTCTATTCTGGTAACTTCTCCCTCCCCTCACCTCTTTAGGAGCAGGGGTGGATCTAGGTCTAGTAGGGGGAAATACTCCCTGACATTAATAGCCCTAGATGCTTCAACATCTCACTACTTTTCCTTAATCTGTTGTAACTTCATTAATAGTCCTATCACTACAACTCTCAACTCCCCATCTGGGGATTCCATCCATTACCTGATGAGGTGTTCACAGAAACAAGCTTTACTGAAAATTTCTTTTTTCAAGATCTAGCCACACTTAAGGGAATGTAAATAAAGTGAGCATCTAGCCATCTCAAATTCTTTGAGACTTACAAGTTCAGTAGAAATGGAGTAAATGCATTAGGTACTGAGGAAAGATTTCCAGGAATACAACAGTGCACTGTTTCACACTGAGATGGTCAAGAAATATCTGAGAGACGCAATGCACCAGTGAGTTTATTTCCCTGTCCTCCTCTGTTCATCACTAGAGAATGTTCTCCTGTGAAGGAATCATTCTGGAGGCTTTGAGCAGCCTCTTCCATGTGCTTTCTTTCCATATACCCCAGCTCAGAAGGCACAGATCTTTTGCTTTTCCTCAAATCATCCAACACATTCCTTTCTCAGGTTTTTACACTTTTCTTATAAAGGTCAAGGACCTTGTGTTTTTTACTTACTGCATTTTCTCCAAAAACTAGCACAAAGGAGGTGCTCTATTAAATAATTTATAATGAATAAACAAATCAATGAATCAACGAAGGAATGAGAATCACAGACTTCATGAGTTGACCAAAGAAAAATTTTAACCACAAGGGGTAAACCTTTCTAATGCTCTTCAACTTAATCCAAAAGGTAAAATGACTACCAAAAATATTAGCCACAAATTAACCTGTTCTTAAAATGTGCTAATGAACCATGCCATTGCTCTCCTTCATCAGAGTAGATCATCAATGATAAATTATTTAATACCACAATTCAGAAATGCAGAGTCGCCTTAGTTCCTATTGGATGCTGGATCCCTTGGATTCTGAGAACACAGCCTCCTGCCTTTGTTGCTCCAGAAATCAAGAGATGTGTATGAATGAGAAAAAATAACATAAAACATATCAAAGTGTTTCAGAACACCCCATTTGCTCCCCAATGTTGCTCATCTATAGGGCCATCTCAACTTCCCCTTTGTTCTTTCAGTTCCTCCAACACAGTTATAATTCATTTTCACATGAAATTTCCTTTATTAAACAATCAGGTATAGAAGTTTCTATCACTGGCCACTGACTGACAATTTTTTTTAAAAAATTAAGCATTTTTGAGATGAGTGATTCTATGACTTTAACACTCATGGAGTAACAGCATCAGAGTCAAAACTATGACTTTGAGACTGAGTTCTGCCACAGTGGTGTAGTAGATGGATTTGGAGCCTGTCTACTTATGTCTTTGGCTCCTCACCTCGCAGTGTGCCAAACCAAATTGCTGATGACAGCGTCAGTCAGAAGTCTTAGTGACCTAATTACCCCTTTGTTCTTCCTTCTGCTTCGGTCATGAATTAACAAAATTTCATGGCTTAAGCAATACATATTTATTATTAAGATGTATTTATTATCTTATGCAATGCATATATTAATTATAATACACACACACATAACTCAGAGGTCAGAAGTCCAAATTGGGGCTCACTGAGATAAAATAAAGATGTCAGCAGGGCTGCATTTCTTTTCTGAGACTCTCAGGAAGAATTCATTTTCTTGGCTTTTCTACCTTTGAGAGACTTCTCATGTTCCTTAGCTCACTTTTCCTTTCTATCTTTAAAGCTATCGATAAATAATAAATCTTTCTCACCTGGAGGAGCTCACATTTCATCTCACTCTCACCCTCTTCCCTCCCCTTTTTCACTTACAAGGACATTGTGATGATATTGGACCCACCTAGATAATCTAGGATAACCTCCAATATCAAAGTTCATAACTTAGTCACCTCTGCAAAGCCCCTTTTCCCCTGTGAGATATATCTTCACATGTTCCTGGGAATGGAATGTAGACAACCTTCGGGATGCATTATTCTGTTTCCTGCATCCTTATCCTGGCATCAGCCCCTAACCAATGACTGGCGGGAACTGGTAGATAAATGCTCCAGTCCCTTGCCTGACATCTGGGATGACTTTGAGGAGCATGTTTTATCCTGGCCCCAGAGTTCCCCAGCAGGATTGTCAATGTCCGGATGAGCCGACAGATGCACATTGTTTATTTAATTATTGCATTTCTCCCTTTTGTTTCCTCAACCAAAGTTTCCTACATCTAAATAAGCTTTTTGCAATCATATGCTTGTCCCAAAGTTTTCTTCTTGGGGAACCTAAGTAAAAATACTATAGTTTGGACCTCACTTTTCCAGTATCTCAGCGTCCTTGGGAAAAGACATAATATCATCTCCTAATATATTCTCCCAAGGAATGTATAAGAATGAGAAAGGAATAAAATATATGAGAGTGTTTTGGAAAACCTTTCAACAGAGGCACACAGATACATGGTCTCTTGGTTTAAAATCTAGCCAACTTTCCGTTCTTGGTACAGTGAATTAATGAACTTTAGCCAATGTCTCTAGAGCAGTGGTTCCCCACTTGGGGCCATTTTGCCCACTGGGAACATTTGGAAATGTATGAAGACATTTTTGATTGTCACCCACCTAGCATGGGGTTAGTGCTACCAATGTCTAGTGAATAGAGATTAGGGATGCTGCACACCCTGTAATACAGAGAACATCCCACCCCTCAGCAAAGATGCAATCAGAAGGGTCAATAGTACCACTTTTGGGAATTCCTGCTTTTAAGAGTAAACTAATTTATGTCATTGTTAGGTTTATAATCACCAGAATTATTTTTCTCACTGACTTCAAAGTTTTGGTTGCCCCCTTCATTCTTTGAGAATCAATGCTACTCTAATCATTGACAAAAGAGGCCATGTGGCAACACTCTAATATCACTCTTCATAAACACCTAACTTTGTGTTATTGTTGCTTTTGCTAATGTTTTTGTCACAGAACCATAACAAAGTGCATCACAGATGAATCCCCGAGCTATTGTAACTGCATCATAAAAGTCACCGTTATATAGTAAACAGAGGTCAATCCACCTTAGAAATCAAGTTCTGCCTTACCTAACGGATTACAGCCGAGTTGAACTTGCTGAAAGTCTCTTCTGTTTTTCCCTGAACCATTTAATTCTACTATAACCTGAAAGAATTAAAGTGGAGACATTAGTTACTAGAAATTTAAGTACCCTTGGCATCTGTCCTTGGTTTTCACGATCATTTCCATGTTCCATTTTCACCTTTTTTCTCCCCTCTGATGCCTTCCCATATTCATTTTACTCCTCCATCCTTGGCATCATCATTTTCAATTTCATCATCTTATTATCCTCTTCCCCCTTCCTCCTTTTTTCTCTCTTTTTCCTTCTTGACCCACCTGTTTTTTACTTTTTCTTTTCCTCAGAATTGGAAATCTTCTAGTCAATTGAATGGCACTTACAGGATTTAGCTGCCTTTCCCCAGCTCCACTGTAAGCATGTTAACCTGAGCCATCTGGGCTTTTTAAATGTCTCCTCGAAGGCCTGTCACTGCATCAATCTCCTAATCAATCCCCTAATTGGACTGGTTGCACAAGAAGTCATTGTAAGCTAGTTTTTCCCAAGGGCACTTCATTCACTTTATTATTTTCCTCCTCACTAATATCTTTCACTCAATAATTCAGTAATTTTAAACATGAACACGGCTCTCTCCTGTGTACTCAATTAAAAAGAAAAAGTTTAATTGTACCTCAGAGCTTAAAATTATACAAATCTTAACAAGAAAAGGATCTCATACTTAAGATAACTTATTTAAAACTTGAGGATTCAGGGTCAGGGGGAAGTGCTGAGGACTGACAACGGCCAGATTATGTTGTTATACTGTGTGTGGTTACAAATATGTAACAAATCCCATTAGTATGTACAACAACAATGCAACAATAAAAAATGTGGGGAAAAAATGAGGATCAATAACCTGTAAAAGACATTTATAATGTAGAAAATTCCAGAAAATATACTTTTTAAAACACAAAGAAAATCTATTTTTTTTAAAAAATCTATTTTTTAAAGACATAAAAAGACCTTGTCTCTGGTTTTCTGTACTACTTGCACTCTCACAGACTAATGCTATTTATTTATTTACTTACTTACTTGCTTACTTATTTATTTATAGAATTTATCTTAGAGTCATTTTAATGAGGGTGGGAAGTCTAAGCAATCTCTCTTTACATGTCAACATTTAAATAATCCTGATTTTATGAGAGTAATTTGAAAATAGTTTAATATTCCAATATTCCAAAGTTGTAGTAATTTTTCAGGTCAAATTATGTGTTCTAGTCTATGACTATATGTAGGAAGATAATTAGAATTGTAATATAACGACAGCAGCAATTTATTAAGTACCTGCTCCATGCCAGGTACAGTGCTTTTCACATCATGTCCCTAATTGTCACAACCCTTTTACTACATCATCTCTTTCATCTTCCAATTTTTCTTATCTCTTTTTTCTTCCCCTCCTATGAATTTACTTTACTTCTTTATTTGTCCTATAATTTTTTTCATCTTTATCATCTTCTTCCTGTAGCTATGATGACTCACAGTTCTGATACAGAAACGAAGACACTGGCACTCATAAAAGTGAAACTTGTCTGGTATTGTGCACATGGCAGGTGGAAGGGTGACTTCCAACCCAGGTCTCCCCAATCCACAGTCTGTGATCTTTTTGTAAGCATTGATTTGAAGAATCATGTACCCACTTGATTCTATGCAACTTTATAAAACTAGTTTACTTCATACATTCACAGAAAACACTCTGCCCTCATGTACAGAACCACAACCTTCCCCCTTTAATTATGTAGGGTATTTCCAAGTCTGTTCAGGGTATTTTAATTACCACAGGTTAGGCTAAGTAAAGAGAACTACATATTATAATATATACACATATATATATATATATATATATGTATACGTGTGTGTAGGGGTGTGCGTATATGTGTGTATATATGTATAATATATACATATTATATATATATCATATAACATATATATAATATAAGTCCCACAAAACTATAAAAATTTATCATATTTTTTGTTGAGAAGCTTTACCAATTTTGGGTGTAGATTCCGTTTGTCTCTATATGAGTAATTCCTGTTTTAATGTGATGTTCTGCTCAAAGCAATTTTTTGAAACTATATGAGAGCTGCTTCTTAAAAACAAAATCTTTTCTGATGAATAAGCATTGTGCCTTCCAGCCTTCCTCTGTGCAGTAATCATGAACTCTGATAAACTGCAAAAGACTATAGACTATTTAAAACACTAACTTAGCTCCCCATAAGTGAACCTGTCTCAAACTCCAGATTCATATTATTTGAAGCAGCTGAGAGCAAGAATTTCTGCTGACAGCAAAAGCAAACAGGGAAATGATTTTTTAAAAAGATAAATAAAAGAAGAAGATGAAGGAAAAGAAGGAGGAGGACAAGGAAGAGAAAGGGGAACAATGAACCTCTCTGAAATAATAATTCTAAACTACAATAAACAATTCAGATATGGAGCAATGTTAGAAATAAGTGTGCCTGACAAAATTTCATTTGTTCTTTCCTAAAGAAGGGTCTCTGGATGATCTGTTGTTTGATCCCTCTCTAATATAAGGCACTACTATAGAGTCAGTGGTACATATGAGTATGCCAATAGAAAGGCACACAGATGTGAACATGAGCGTAAAATCTTAGTTGAAACCAGTTAAACAAGCATTCTATTCATGTTTCCTTGTCTCTCCACCAAACACCTCCAAATAACAAGCCAAGGAAATAAGAAAAATTATATTTCTGAAAAATTTAATTCCACTCATAAATGATCCAACCCTTAGGAAGTATAAAAGACAAAGAGTATTCAAAAAGAGTGGTCCCCAACTTTGCATATAGAACATTCTGGGCCATGACAGGAAATAGCATGCTTTGTTAAGGGAGATGAGCAAGGTTTGATTTTTTTTTCTCTCTCTCTCTGTTTCTATAACACCCTTTCATTTTTTCCCCAAATAAAAACAACTTAGAACAAGAAGTTCACTGAAATTAGTTTACATAATTAATGCCAGGACTCCAGGACACAAACAAACTGCACTGAGGTTGACAACAGCTGCTTTGCTCAGTGAAAGACTTTGCCACTTCCCTTTCTGATTCTTATCCATTCATGGTGGCAGCCTGCCCACATTTCACCCAAATCTTTTAGGTTCTCCATGTGGCCCCCAAAATGTCTAAAAATGAAGGACTTATTTTTATAACACCAATGTAAATAATAAACACTTATTCATTGTTGTGTACCAGAGGAAACAATCTTTAGAATCTTAGAATAGAGGTTCCTTTGCAGGGTTCTACTGGTAAGAGTAGAACCCTGCAACAGCACTTGGGTGGCCCCAGGAAAGACTATGCTCTGAGTCTTTTCCATTTAGAAAGCTGATCATTCACAATATGCAAGGAATGTTGTGAAACTAAGGTTGAGTTCCTATGAAGCTGAGCAGATACTCATGGGAGGATGAACCCACCAAATGTTCTCTTAGATATCTGAAACACATTTGGGCACATTCTACTTCCTTACAAGAAGAAATATGAGAAATATTTAAGTCATGAATAAAACATTTTTTTCAAGGAGCTCTGAAGTCCATAGCAAGGAATAAACTATTATAAACTATTAAACTAAATAAAACTAAATATAAACCAATAAACTATTTTAAGTGCTAAAAGAAAATAACTGCAAGCTTAGATCCATGTACCAATGTACTATAACAGCAAAGGCAAAATAAATACATTTCCATAAAATCAAAACCAAAGGGAATTTGTCACCAGCAGCTTTTCATCAAAAGTACTATGGAGAGTTGTTCAATTAGAAGGAAAACAATCCCCAGAAGAAACACAGACAGGAATAACGAGCAATGGAAATTCTAACGTGGGCAAAGAAAATGATTATTAGCACTCTCATAATCCCAGCCTTTTGGGAGACTGAAGCAGAAAATCATGAGTTTGAGGCCATCCTGAACAACTTAGCAAGACTCTCTCAAAATAAAAATTAAAACAGGACTGGGGATGTGACTCAGAGGTAGAACACCACAGGATTCAATCTCCATTACCACCAAAATTAATTAATTAATTAATTAAGATGAGTATTAACCATAACAAAACAATAATAGCTTGTGGTATCATTTCATTAAAATAAATGGAAACAAATTAATTATACTATTCTACACTTCTACCAACAACATATGAAAATTCTTGTTGCTGCAGATCCTCATAAGAACTTGGTTTTTACATTTTAATTTTTATTTTTAGCCATCAAAAAGTATGTACTGCTACTTATGGTTTTAATTTGAATTTTTCTAATCATTAATAATATTGTATATCTTTTCTAGTACTTGTTTCTGTCCACATATTTTCTTTGATGTGTCCGTTCAAATCATTTGTTCATTTATAAACTGAGTTATTTGTTTTCTTATTATTGAGCAGTGAGCATTTTATTTATTCTGAACATGAGATCTTCATCAGATATATATTTTGCAAGACAAATGAGAACACATGTGTATACAATACATGTCCATAAACAGAATGTTTATAGCAGCTTTCAGTCACGATAACCAAAATTTTTTAACAATGTCTATCAACCAGTGGGGGGATAAACCAATTGTGATTCTTTACACAATCTAACACTGGTCTACAACAATAAGAAATGAACTACTAAAACATACAATAGTATCCATGGTTCCCAAAACATTACATATGTGAAAGAAGTTATACACAAAATATGATTTGTGAAACTTTATGATTCTAAGTAACATTCTGGAAAAGGCAAACTGTTAACAATGAAAAATTAACCAGTGATTGACAGACTGAGATGAAGAAATTTGATTATAAGGGGGCACAGGAAAAATTGGGGACTTTTGGGTGTCTAGCAATATTCTTTACCTTGAGGGTATTTAAATGGTTATGTATCTGTTTGTTAAACTCATAGCACTGAACACCTAAAAAGTGTAAATATTTCTGCCTGTTTAAATATATTTCAATAATTATAGCATATAAAACATCAATATAAAACATGGGAATGATAAAATTTCTAGAAAGTGGAAGATATGCTTCTACATATGTAATTTATGCAGATATATAATTTATATTATAAAGTAATGTCATGGCTATATGTACACATGTATATATACATATACATCTATATGTATGTATATATATATACACTTATAAACTCTCAGATGATTATGAAATATAAATGAGAAAAATTAAATAATAACCAAATAAAAATATCCTTGCTCATGGTTTGGAAAACACAATATATTAAAATATACACTCTCTCCAAGTGATCTATAGTCAGCAACATTCCAATCATATTTCTCAGCAAGCTTTTTGTAGAAACTGATGTTATTCTAAAAATAAAGACAGAAATGCAAAAGACCAAGAACAGCCAAAGAAATGCTAAGGAAAAAATGTGAAGTTCTTACACATACAGAGCACAGACCTAAAAATGAACAATAAAGTTTCTATAAGCTGAAAGGAACTTATCTTTATTACCTTAGAATAGGCAAAGAAAGCTCTTTTCTGTGCATATCTTATATTTTAGCAATAACAAATTTTCCAGAAAAGAAAATACTACGGTTTTCTGGAAGCAAACTAAAATGGAGAACCATCATCAGCCAAACCAGTTTACTAATGAGACATACTTACGGTTCCAAATGTGATACTTATCAAATCAACATTTCTTACAAGGCAAATACTTTTGGCAACCTTAGAAATTGTCTGCTCACACTTGTTGAGGAGCTGTAATTAATATAATGACTGCACACAGTATTATTTCATGAAAGGACTAACAAATGTAAAAGAGACTTTTAATTTTTTTGGAGGAATCCCCAATGGTAGAATACTGGTTTCATGGTAATTCCTGAGGCCTAAGTCACACATTTTTAAACCTTTTACTTCTCTCTATACAATCCTTCCTGCCTATTTTACTAGAATTCCCTCCCAAGACTGCATACAAATGACAGAAAGATTTTCCCCTTCTCTAATTTAGCCATTTTTTTGGAGATTATGTAGATTTGGGGAATTAAAAAACTTGCATTCAAAAATTGAATTACCTCCATTTTCCTTTGATGGGTGTCTAGATTGCCTGCCACCATAGAGCACCATTAAAAAAGCAAAGGGCTGCCATTCTGAGACTTCAGAAACCTCACCAATATTGACCACTTTTCTCCATCTGCTAGATGCCATCCTTTTGCAGGCAAGGGATTAATTCTAGAATATGTTCATCAATGGATAAATCCATCATCAATCATCAAGCCTTGTTTAACATGAAGTTAATTCTAAATCCAAAGGGAGATACAAGCTTCAGAACTTCCAGAGTTTATCATTACTTTGGAATTGTACAGAATTTCTAACTCCCATTTCTTTTTGTAAAAGGAAAAAACACAGTCTTTTTCTGCATGTTGCACATTTGTCAGGATTATGAAGTCATAAATGCACACACACACACACACACATACACACACACACACACACACCACAGCTTAGAGTAAGCTGGCTAATATACATAACACAAGATTATTGCCAGACACTTTCTGATGTTTCAATTAGGGAGAATAAAAATATACGGATGTGTTGGGTCAATTGGAAAGACAAGTAGAGGGATGAGAAAGCTAAGAAGAAATTTATTTAGCAAGATCTTGGAAAACTTTATGTACTAAAGAGTTGAACTTATTCTAAGAAGATGGAACAGAGAAAGCTCATCTATCCATCATCTTGGATATGAAGGGCTTTTACCCCAACAAATGTTTATTAAGTACCAGCCTCTCATCCTAGGTGGACTGTTAAGTAAACATAGAGTATATAAGTAATGGAATCTATTTGAATGGACTAATGGAATTTATTTGAAACTTGTATTTTGGTACCTTAAAAAACCCAAACAAAGCCCTATAACAGCTTTGTCATGAGCTCTGCAGGTTGACACATCTGCTGGATCACCAATGACTTTTCTGGATTGTCGTGTATATAACTTCTTCACGAAGAGTCCACGACTGCGTGATTATCTCATGTATAAGTCCCACCTAATCAGCTATAGTTGTTGTGAGGAGCCCTCAGACCTAAAGATTAGGTAGATAAAACTCAGGCTTCCTTGAACTTTGGCATCCTCTTAGTTAGGAATAGCATTTAACAGCCCTACAAGGTTGTTGCAGGTTAAAGGCGACGAGGTACGTAAAACAATTAACCCAGTGCCTGTAGCACAGTAAAGCCAGGTCCAGGTTAGCTACTGTTGTAATTAACATCTCAAGTTAAGGCACAGGGCCAAGAATAACAGGGGACAGGAGTGGAGTGGTAACCAATGCCTGAAGTTGGAGCCACTATAAAGCAAGTTGGATGGACCTTGACTACCCCTTTCTAACCCTAGTTACTTTCAAAAAGAACACATGGGAATGTTTCTACCTGAGAGTCCCTAATTAGATTCAGTATCAAAAGGGTCTCATTAGAAGGATTCTATCATAAGATACAGCTCTAGGGATACTAATAAGACAAAACTCCAGGATCATCCTACCCCTAGAAGAATGATTTTCGTGTTTAGTATGAGAAGTGATTCCTTCAGGGCTCACCCTTTGGACCCTGCACACAGCTAAAACTCAACTGTTTATCCAGCTTTTGAGAAGGAAAAGGCTGAAGCTTATGACTAAATAACAGGAGAATCCATGCTTCGCTTTGTTTAACAAATTTATTTTTAACCAGTACATCCAAAAGATAAAAATTATACATACTTAATCAGGTGCCCTACAGTCCTTCTGTACACGTTTACACTGTGTAAGGTTTAAATTACCCCCAAACGTTTATCATTTCTTTGTGTTGAAAACTTTCAAAATCATTTCTTCTAGCTTTATGAAATATACCTTCTTCCTACCTATAGTCTCCCTGCTGTGCATAACACACCAGAACTTCTTACCCCTATCTAACCATAACTTAGTACTAACTGATCAACCCTTCCCTACCCCTCCCTACTCCCAACTCTCCCCAGCCCCTGACAACCACCATTCTACTCTCAATGTCTATGAGATTGACTTTTTCATATTGATGAATTTCATGAATTCATGTGGAATATGAAATCATGAATGAGATCCTGTGGGATTTGTCGTTCTGGCTTGAATCTCTCCATACTGTTTTCCACAGTGGTTATGCTAATTTACATTCTCACTAACAGTATGCCAGGGTTTCCTCTTCTGTACATCCTCACCAGCACTTGTTATTTTTTTAATATATATAATAGCTGTTCTTGTTGGAGTGAGGTGAGATCTCATTGTGGTTTTGGTTCTCATTTACTTGATAGTGATGTTGAGCATTTTTTCATTTATCCGTTAGCAATCTGTATGTCTTCATTGGAGAAAAGTCTATCTAGGTCTATTGCCCTTTTTATTAACTGTCTATCTAGGTCTATTGCCCTTTTTATTAAGGTCTATTGCCCTTTTTATTTTTTTTGCTATTACATGTTTGAGTTCTTTACATTTTAGGCATATTAACTCATTATCAGGTGTATGACTTGCAAATGTTTTTTCCCATATCTGTAGACTGTCTCTTTACTCTGTTGATGCTTCCTTTGCCATGCAGAAGCTTTTCAGTTTCATGTCATCCTATTTTTCTGGTTTTGCTTTTGTTTTCTATGCTTTTCGGGTCTTACCCCCCAAAATCCTTGCTCAATCCATAGTTCTGAAGCATTTGCTCTATGTTTCTCTCTAGAAGTTTTGTAGCTTTAGGTCTTACATTTAAATCTCTAATCAACTCAATTTTGAATTGATTTCTGTAACTGATTAGAGGTAGGTGTCTAGTTCATTCTTCTACATGGAATAAGCAGTAGGTGGAAGGGCTTTCTCTGGAGAGATTTTGGTTTTCTTTCATGGTCATTATTTTTGGTTTCAAGATCATTTATTTTCCCTGGTGCAGTAGATGTCAGTCTTGCTAATAATAGTCCAGGCTTATGTTTTTAATAGAATAAAGGCTTGATAAGCACCTATTTTCCTCCTATTAAGAAATGAAACCTGCCTTTCCCTGTTCACCTTTGTGCTGCAAGAAGTCAACAATGGCTGAGCTTAAATGCCTGACTCTGGTGGGCTCCCCAGAGGCCAACTTTACTTCTGGTCTCACAATGCTCCAATGGTATTGCATATGAAGAAACAAACTCTCTCACTCTCTGCAGATTGGGCCACAAAATTCCACTCCAAAAATAAGCAAAATACATCTTGCTTCCTATCTTGAGGTTGAGGCTCAAGTCACTTCAAACAGCCTGTTTACAAATGTGATTCCTTCCCTGATAAGAGCCTCAGCATGTTCTCTGTCCAAGCTGTTTAGGTTCATGTACAGGGCAAGGCCCAGGAGGTGGACACTCACTGGGTCCCTGCAAGCACAGCAAAGAAGCTGTTTTTCTAGGAGCTGCCATCCTGCAATCCCCCCACAACAGCTTCCCCAGCTGCCCAGCACCAGCACCACTGGAGCAAAGCACACAGCCAGATCAACCGGCAGCAACACGATTTTCACATTTCCAACCCCAATGAGCAACTGTCATCAGTTGTCATCAAACTTCCTTCCACTTCTTGGTTTATAACAATATGTTAAGATGTTTTTTTAAGGTGAAGACTTAAAAAATTGACTTTCTAGTTCAATTTTAAAACTTCAAAACTTTACCTGGATTCTGCAAGCCCCACAAGCTACTCCTATATGTTCTTCCTCCTTTCTTTGAAAGAATAATTGTCTATCTGCAAAGAACTAGACTGAATTTCAGGAAACTGTCAATATTTGACTGGTTTTGACCTACAAAATTGTTCAACCTAATATTCCAATATACTAAAAGTGTTTATTTAGAGGGAACGATGCTGAGATGGAGAGATCTTAAGTGGTCATTATTTTCTACTTCCGACAACATTCCTCTCCATTTTCCAAATTTTGTCAATCAGCTTACATTAGTTTTGAAATTATAATGTTAAAAAAAAGAAGTAGTCAAAAATCTCCATCTTCACTTCTCTGAGGCACAAGGATTCTAGTCCCTTGCCATCCGCTCTTTGCATCTGCCTGTCTTACTTCCTTCACCAAACCAGCAAAGTCGCTCACTAGCCAAGCTCAGCCAATGCCTCAGAGGAACCTACTGTGACCTTTTTGCATTTTTATGCTCTCTCTTCCATGTAAGCCAGGTTTTCCTAGTTTGCAGGCCTTCTGTTCACTCCCTCTCAGTCTCTTTTCCTGATTCAGTCACCAGATAAATATTTACTGAGCATGCCAGGCAACCCTGGGACCTAACAAAATTGCAGTGAAAACATTAGTTTTTGTCTCTGCTCACCCCTAAGATAGTAGCATTTTCCAGGGTTCCAGCTACCTCTCCTGTCACTTAGCATGCTCCCTGGACCATCCCTTCACTTGGCCTTCATGTTAATGGCTCCCCAAATCCCCACTTGTCCCCATCATACCTCTTCTATAGGATATTCCAAAGACGCATCAAATTCCTTTGTTCTAAGACAGGAAAATAGTCCTGTGGGAGTTGCTAGCTTGTGTACCCACAGCCTCATTATATGCATGGCTTTTAATATTCGGAAACTCTTTGCCAATGCACATTTTCTTGTGTAGTGGGGAACTGGAGCCTGGATGCAATGTATTATTGATAGGATTGTAATTTACTTCTCTTGGGTTGTACTTACAGTGTATACTATTAGCACAAAATAGTAAATTACCAGTGGTTGTATATATTTATTTATTCAGGTTTGACTCAATGATATTTGCCTTTCACCTCAATAAAAGATCGTGAATATGAAAAAAAAAAATTCCATTGTTCTGACCAAAATCCAATTGCCATCTCCTACTATTCTCCCACTTTGTTCTTCTGTCAACATTTCCTATGTAGCATTTCCTGGCCTCCTTGTTTATCCAGCCATGAACCCTAAGGTTATTCTTTAATCTTTTATCTTTGAGAGTTCCCTCCAAAGCAGAATCTAAAACCAAATACCAACTACAGAAAGTTTCACTGGAAGGCAAACTTAGGAAGCAGGTGTGAGAAAGTAGGGACCCTGAGGCAAGAAAAGTGAAAGGACCGATAAGGAGATTGTGATTGACACAGCACAATACCATCACTAGGTAACAGACTTTACGCTAAGTCACCATTCTTACTCAGATTTCCTGTTTTCTTGTATTCATTTGTTTGTATGAGTGGTATTTAGTTTTCCACAATTTCATCACATATAGAAGTTCATGTATACATCATCCAGTGCAGATACAAAACAGTTCTATCACCACAAAAACCACTTCTGTTGCCCTTTTATAACTATATCTCCCCCTCTCCTTTGTTTTTTTTTTTTTCATATTTTTAACAACTGTGTCTTTGCTCAGTTTACATTGGTTTAAAAACTAAGTGTCAGGTACTCTTTTATGTAACGTGGATAGCACATACTACCTCTTTTTTTCCCATTTTTAAAAGCAATTTTTCAAGACAGTTTTGTCTTTCAATTTAATTTTAAAATAGATATATCAAAAAACTCAAGTGAAAGTATTATCAATGGAAAAGACACTTAAGGTACAATAATAAAGAGTATGTTACTTGAATAAAGAAAAAGATTGTGATTGAGTGGGTTCCAGCTATAGGCAACTGTAGTAAAATTTCACTCGGGACTTTCTGAGAAACCATATGGAATAAGCTTCCAGATTTTCCCATTGAGGAATGAGAGGCTGCAATATCTTTACAGATCCTCATTTCATAATGGCTTAGGGTTACTGGAAGTGGAGCATGAATTGGGCATTCTCTATACTTCCAAGTGTGCTAGGAACCATCCATCACAGTTGCAGCTGAAATCATAAGTGAAACAAGAAAACTTCCAAAGTGGCCTTTACATATCTGCTACTCTCTATGTGCCCCACATACCTAGTCTCCAACTCCTAATAAATTCAGCCCCTTAAAAATTGTGTAAATTTGCCAGGTACCATGGTGCATGCCTGTAATCCAAGAGGTTCAGGAGGCTGAGGCAGGAGAATCTTGAGTTCAAAGCCAGCCTCATCAACAGCGAGGCTTAAAAATTGTGTAAATTTGCCAGGTACCATGGTGCATGCCTGTAATCCAAGAGGTTCAGGAGGCTGAGGCAGGAGAATCTTGAGTTCAAAGCCAGCCTCATCAACAGCGAGGCACTAAGCAACTCAGTGAGACTCTGTCTCTAAATAAAATACAAAACGGGCTGAGGATAATGACTCAGTGGCCAAGTGCTCCTGAGTTCAATCCCCAGTACCCAACCCCCCAAAAATTGTGTAAATTTGTCTCTTTCTCTTATCACTTCTTAATTCAGACTCTCAGATTCTCGTGCATTTTCTAAAAAATTGCAATGACCATGTGAATCCTGCCAAATATATCTACCTTAAAAAGATGTCTTTTGGTGTAGATTTTATTTAGAGGTTTAAGTTGGCCACTACAGCCTGCATATCAAGTGCCTATGCAAATGGAACCTAAACTTCTTCTATGGCTGACCCTTCTATTTTGTCATCAGGATTCTTGTTTTCTGTTCACATCCTACAGTATGCATGCTAAACACTAGCTATGCTAACTTCAAACTCTTTCTCAGATTTGTCAGGATATTCTGCCATTCTTTTCCTATGTACATGTTATTTCCACTGTTCAGAGATTTTATTCTTCTCTTCTGTGTCTGGTAGAGTTCTACTTGTACTTTATGGTGCAATTCAGTGTCACCTTCAAGGCGAGTCATCTCCAACTTTCTGAGAAAGCTACTAGCTCTGTTCTCTCAGATACTTTGTAGTTCTTAGTGACCACTCTTAATGTTTAACTATTAGGGTATGTCTCTCTCCTTAGCTAACACGTACACTCCCTAGATCAAGATCCATTTCAATTACTTTTGCAACCTTAAGTCTAGTCCATATCTACAGTAAATGTTCAATAATCATTAGATGAATGAATAAATAAAGCACACACTAACTCTTACATGTACCTAATCTAAGGAAAAAAAAGTGATAATCTTGTTCTGATAACTTTACAGTCCAGAAAGGGGCTTGAACATTCATGATTTGAGTTTTCTCAAATACTCAAATAATAAGCATTCCAATATGAGCCCTCAGAATTTCATCGTGTTTTTCAGAATTCAAATTTATTTTACTATTAACATATATTACTTAGATCAAACTACATCACTTGATCTACTTAGGTCAAGATGATTCTGGTAATTTTATTATTGCCAAGAAAATTTTTAACAGATGTAAAGTCAGCAAGCTTCCTACTTAGTCACAAAAAAGTTCTCTAACTCCTAGGACCTGCTTTTTTCTTTTAGTAACTCAATGAGCTACTACCTCAGGTGTACAGGAGGTCAAGAACATGCTGTTTTGTATATTTACATGGACATACATTAAGGAGAAAGACTAAAAGGGAAATACTATATTGTACTTATTCAAAATATTTATCTTAAACTCCAAGGGTAAATCATAAAATATAATGCAAGATCCAAATTGTCAAGGAACTCATTCAATTTCAAAACTCATATTCAATTTCAAATTCAGTTGTATACCCAGAAATTGAACCCAATTTTATATCTCACAATGCAAGGTAACATGTGCTGTGCTGCACATGGACAGATTGTATAAGCAATGAGGACTATAGGTATTATAAGACAGGATATATTTCTGAGACTTTGGTCTCAGAAAGCCATGATTTCCATCTCAGGTCTATTATTAAGCTTAAAAAATCCTTAAGCAAGTCATTAAACTTCTCTGAACCTCAGTCACATCAGTGACAAAACAAGATTAACAATATCATCCCCCTAAAAGTTTTATAAGAATTAAATGAGAGTATGCATCTGAAGTCACCCTGAAAATTCTGAAATGCAAGTCAGTTTCTGGATTCATTGTATATCTTCAAGTATCTAGTGAAGGAATTAGGTCCCTTTTCCATTATTATTATTTTCTTTTTTTCTTTCTTTCTTCTTTGTTTTTTAAACCAGGTATTGAACTCAGGGGCGATTTACCACTGAGCCACATCACCAGCCCTTTTTTTATATTTTATGTAGAGACAGGGTCTCACTGAGTTGTTTAGGGCCTCAGTAAGTTGCTGAGGCTGGCTTTGAACTCAAGATGCTCCTGCCTCAGCCTCCCGAGCCACTGGGATGACAGGCATGCACCACTGTGCCCAGCATTCCATTTATTATTTTCATCCTTTAAATATTTCTTTGCTTTTATTTAAATAATGAGGCCCCAAATAGTCTAAATCATGGCACCTGAAATTCTGATTACTGATTATAGAACTAGTGATGAATTCTACTATTCTAGTAGGTGAATTGAATATATTAACAGAATTCATCTTAACTACTCCTTAAATGCATACCAAGATTGACTGCAGGAGAATATTGCCAACATGAAAAAAGCAAAATATTGAAAAAGTCTAAGTAAAAGCTTTTATTTAGAGGGAAAACTATTTCACCTCTATATTTGCTAATCTTGAACAGAGATTTTCAAAGTGACACAGGTGACTGCCAATTAGGTGTCAACCAGAAATGGGAAAGGAACTAAACAAGATAAACCTGGTCTTTCAAAACATCATACTCTCAACTAAGAACTCAATTCTAATCTGTCTTTCTACACTGTTCAAATAAGCACAAGAGCCAGATGATCACGAAAGCTTTGCTTTGGGTCAGCTGTGACATTGTAGTAAGATCTGTACCACTCCTAATACTATATGCAATCCCAATGTATAATTCATTTTATTTCTCACTCTCAAGTTTTTAGATATTTCTGTGGGGTCAGAGTCTGCACGTATGCCAGAGCCAACCAAAAACAATGATTTGATGGAATGCAATTTGAATCCTTGCCTTTCATTCTGGCATAAATACATTGTTGTCTACTTAGATTGACAAAGGATAACCTGGGAGAAAAAAATCTCAATCTCATTCTAGAAAATTGTTTCAATGGTCTACCAAGTCATGGCAACAGAGTCAGGTGGAGTCACTTTCTTTTCATGGTTGCTCAAACTGTTATGTCATGGAGAAAGGGTATGATGGCTAAGAAGGAAAATACTGAGGAAGAGAAAGGGCTGAAAAAGGAAGAGATGAACTTCAAAGTAGTCAACCAGTCACTGAAGAATACTGAAAAGACAAAACATTAAGAATGATTAGGACACCTGGACACAAAAACATTTTCTGAATCATCTAGGGAAGTGCTCCTGAACTGGGATGCATACAGCTACAGGATCATTCAGGGTCAGGAAATGTGACTTCTTGTTAGATTGCTGTGTTGTAGGTCAAAGCTTACACATGACCTATTACCCATTGTTCCCGTTATGCCTGCTACCTCTCTGGCTTCTTTCTCTTTTCTCCCCTTCATTTATCCTGTTTTAGCCACACTAGTATAATTGTTTCTCCAATTTTCCAAGTGTACTGCCATGCAGATATTTGAATTTGCTGTTCCCTCTACCTAAAAAGATCTCCCACTTGTCTGCACAGCACCTTCCTTACCACAGTCAGGTGTTTACTGAGTTTTCAACTTTTCAATGAGGCTTCCTCTGACATTCTATTTAAAATTTCAACTGGACACAGTGGCACCTGCCTGTCATCCCAGCTACTCAGGAGGCTGAAGGTAGCAGGATCACAAGTTTGAGACCAGACGGGGCAACTTGGAAAGACCTCATGCCAAAATAAAGCTAAAAAGAGCTGGGAATGTAGCTCAGTGGCAAAGGTTTGCCTAGCATGTGCAAGGCCATGAGTTCAATCTCTACTACCACAAAAAAAATTAAAATTAATTGATCATTAATTACATTGTAACTATTAATTATACCAACTAATAGCTAACTAATAGTGGGATTCATTGAATTAATTTGATTGCAAGCTCCCCCAACTTTCCCCTTTCCTTAATTCTATCACCCTCAATCTCTTAGTAGTGCTATTCCCAGGAGCATTTCTCAATTAACCGGAAG
The DNA here is from genome assembly GCA_004024805.1 of Geosciurus inauris. Taxonomy (NCBI): domain Eukaryota; kingdom Metazoa; phylum Chordata; class Mammalia; order Rodentia; family Sciuridae; genus Geosciurus; species Geosciurus inauris. The sequence goes on along the minus strand of PVHX01000375.1, from coordinate 119,605 downwards.
GCAATGCTCCACTCCAATAGAATCCGACATAAGACATACTCACCTCTATGCTATTCTCCAAAAATCTACCCCACAAAATCTAAACAAGGATTGTTGATTTACTAAATGTCCCAGAGGAAAAACGGATAGCTGACTTTGTCACTCCAACAAACAACCCCAGCAAATATCTTTTTCTCGCTCCTATTTTCTCTTCTACCCTTTTGAGGTTTCACGTAGACTTGTCACCATAAAGCACTGTGAAAACAATCGCTTCCACAGAGTGGCATTTTTATTAGTTTAACTATACCTTCCTCTCATTAGCGCACTCCATTTTGGAAAATGGATAAAGTGTTTCGAAAAGCACAAGTTCACATTAAAGCTGAAAGCTGACAGACTCTTCTAAGACTTATCCAATCACCCAGGAATTCTACTCTCAAAAATTAATAATAAGTGCTTATGTCCATCAAAAAGACATGAACAGGAATGTTTATAAGAGCTTTATTCATAAAAGTCAAAACAACAAAGGCCAAAGGCCATCAGCAAGAGAATTGTGTTGCATATTGTTATACAATGAAATTGTGATGAACAATAAAAAAACCAAAATACTGAAGTTCCCAATAACACAGATGAATCTCAAAGATGCTATGTTTAGCAAAAGAAATAATAACCAAAGAATGCTAAATGATTCCATTTATATTAAGACTATCTGAATCAAACTAATCTATGGTGAAGGAAGTCAGAATATAAGCTACACTTAGTGCATATTTATTTCCTTCTTTCAGCCTCACCGAATAGTTACAAAACATCTGAAGTGAGCAGAAAGACAGTAATCAATAAGACCAAAATACACATGGCAGGCAAGGGTATGGATTCTCAATTTCTTTTCCATATCAACAGGCCTTGAATTAGGATACCAACATACTATTCAGAGATTATGGAGTAGGGCTACACCCAAATAAGATAACCTTGAATTATATTGTGCATTCCTGAATTAAAGCTGTAATTCAGCTTCCTTCACGTAAGTATTCATAATATTATTATCAACATATCAGGTGCTCGATTGAGAGTGTTCAGAGAAATTGAATCACCTGCCCTCATCTTTCCAATTGTGTAGTGAAAAGGTGGCTTTTTAAAAAGTGATTTAGTCCATGGCCATAGTAACAGCTAAACAAACTCCAACATAAAACTTTAGTTTCAGTAAGTTAGGCAAAACTGAGCTACCACTTTTGTTGTTTAAATATAATATTTTATGGCCCAAAGACATGCAGAAAATGCCCACAAACTTCCTTTAGTTCTCTTTCCCCAAATTTAAATTAGAACAAGCCCAAATCTATGATCATCATACTGTTAGACCTAACCCAGTTCTCCCTGGTCTAGTAGTTTCAAAATGCACTTAAATATGTGTGTGTGTGTGTGTGTGTGTGTGTGTGTGTGTGCATGTGTATATATACACATGTATATATGTGTGTGTGTAATATATAATATACAATATAATGTGTGTAATATATATATGTAATGTATTTATAAATGACATATTGTTTACACATTGTATATTGTTTATATATTTTATTTATATTTATATATTATTATATATAAAGCACTTGTTTATATATATATATATGTACATATATAGAGAGAGATACAGAGCATGAAAGTGGCTTTTGACTAAGTGCAAAAAGTTGTTCTTACTTCTACCTTCACTTTATGAACAATCCAAGAAGTGAAGAAATGTACTCAATAGGGTTTTTAGCCAGTACTCTAGAAGGTAACCTGGGCTCACCACATCCAGGTGTGATCTGGTGGCGTTTTCTATTTCTGCTATTCAGGCTCTTTGTGCAACTCAGAAACTAATGAAAGAAGGCAGAAGAGATCTTGTTATAAGTGGCACCATTACTTATCTGATGGGATTGACCTTAGAGGTAAAGAAAAGGACCTCAATCTACAAAAAGATTTCTCTCCAAACATTCAGGTAAAGTCTGAATTACTCTTCCTAAAGTTTAAGCTCTTAAAGTTTAAAACTCTCCATCCCTCCCCATCCCTCTGCCCAGAAAGATGTGGTCAACCTTTCTTACTTCAGTATGAATTAAGGATTCCTAGAGCCATGTAATAAAAGATGGAGGCACCAGAGTTCCCTGCCTAAAGTGGAGCTTGAGAACACCAGGAATACCGTACCTTATACTTGGTTTTGTCCACAATAATTGTAAGGAAAGAAATAAGGCAATAAAGCAGGATAATATAAGCAAAGTTTGCAACTGTGCTGCTTCATGCCATTTCCAGTGCTTTGAAGTGGTTTGTCATAACCTCAACTTAAAAGTAAGCTTCTGTTAAGAGTCTCAGAATAGAAAACTTCTGGGACATTTTTGTATTGTGCTTTTCTGAATTACAAAAGGTAGATTAAAGGCTTATAATTTAATTCTAAACCATGGTTCAAAAAATTCTTTTCTCCCCCAAAAAAAGAATTCAGGGAGGTTCTTTTCTTGGTTGCTTCTTTAGAAAGATCCTAAAGCAAGTAACCAGGTAGAGAGAGGAGGGCCACAAGGCGTATTGTCCTAAGCAACTGCCCAAGCTCAAGATGGAATTCCATAATCATGAAGATTTTTTTTCCCCAAAACTGTCAAGTTTCCAAGCACTGAAATAATATTCACATTTGATAGTAACATGCATGTGCTCCGGAACTGTGAAATGATAGGTAATATGGAAGAAGAGAGAAAAAAAAAGGTAACAGAGAAAGTTTCCTTTCTCTTCCTGCTACCTTCCTTTGCATCAGTTAAAATAATTTGGCACATGGTATCTGCCTCCTGGAAGTTCCAGGCCCAAGATGCAAAGAAGTTTCATCCCACTATTGCTTGGAAGTTCCTCAATCTTAAAGCCAGTATGCAAAGTGGCTTTGCAGATCTGAGACTCCTCTTCCCAGGGTTGGTTTGCATAAAGTGCCTCTCAGTGGCATCAACTACTGATGTCTAGTTGATCATTCAGATTCAAACACTTAAAGTATTCTAAATCAGCTCCCACAATGGCTACTGGGTAGGTGCTTAATAATCTCAAAACTCAGTGACTAAATTCCCCAAGGATCAATTCCAACCAGAGATGCTACAAGTGGTTCTCCTGCCTAAGAATCATAACTGAGGCATGGTATATCAGTCAGGGTTTAATCAAAGAAGCTGATCCCCAGGAGATGGCTAACAAGGGATTTATCACAGGGATTTGATCTTACACAGTGGTGGGAGCTAGTTAAATGGCCCACATGAGACTGTGCCTTCAAATATATTGCTGAGGTCCAAAGCTGGAAGAGTCAGCTTTCAGAAAGGAAACATGGATGTGAAGTGGGGAAAGCAAGGTGCTTTGGACCTGCAAGGATGGGCTGAAATCCTCAAAGACAGACTGGAACCTGTATTATGTTCTCATTTCTCCCAAGCTTCCACTTTCAACAACAGGGTATTCTCCTGGGGATTTTTATCACAGAACCAGATGTGCCTGGCCCAGGAGGTGATGGACCAGCTGAAGGAAGACACAGCAGGAGAGCCAGGAACTGCAAAACCAGCTATGAGAATAAGCCTGTGGCTAACTGATGGCATGCATGATCAGCAGAAGCACCAGATGCCATGCCCAGACAACCCAAGTACAATATCTAGATGGCTGTTGATTCACCTCTATCTTCTAAATCTTTCATAAGATGTCTCTTATGGACCATTGAAACCCAGAACTATACAAGGAAGCTAATTCTGAACTAGAGTGTGAGTCACATGCACTTTCTGAGGTGGGAAGAAAAACATTGGCAGTTCCAGCCAAGCTAAGTTGACACAATACAAACCCCCCACCCCCACAACTTGACTGGATGTCTAGCACCCACCTCTAAGCACACTTCTCCTCATTGTCTTTTCTGCCATGTGACAGGCAAGAAAGAGAAGAAGGGAACAGAGGAAGGAAACAGGAATGACAAGTAACATGGAGGAAAGTTTAGCACACTATGGAGGGAGTCAGAAACAAAGAAAAAAGAGGAAAACCTCTTGTAACAGAAAGGATAATCACAGGTAACAAATTGTCCAGCCTTGGAACAAAAGTCAGTGCACACAACATTTTAACTAAAAGGTTGCAGTGATGCCTAACAATCTCCAGCTCCCAATCTTCTGTGGCATTCTGATTAAACCAAGGTCAACTAGTGGGAAATAGAGGTTCTGAACATCTTGCCTTAGCATATCTATTGAAACTGATGTCCTTATGATATCACCCAAGACCCATGTGAGTATATGACAAGCATTTCATTGTGGGCTAGAAAAGAACTATAAAAACCATTAAACTGGAAAATTAAATCCTCTAATATTTTGAGTATTAGATCTCATTCTCAAGTACAGTCCACAGCTGCATTTACTCCAGTCCTCCACATCCACCATTCCCATAATGGATCCCATAGTTCAAGGCTTACTGGATCCCTTGGGGAGCCAAGCCAGCTCCTCAGGAAGCCTAAAAGATAATAGAAGAAAAAGCAGAAAGCATCAATAACTTCATTTAGGCTGTGTACACCAACCACTTGGTCCTCATTAGCCTGGGTCTAATTACTCTCCGGACATGGGTCACAGCTTATTTTCATATATCCATGACACTGTGACTCATGCTCTTGTTAATCTTTTAGGCAGGAAATCTCTATTGGTGGTAAATTACAACCAACTGTCTTTCATTTTATTACCTCATGACAAAAATAGGCAAAAGAAGAGCACCATTGTTCACAGTTACTGGGCACTTGGTATGGTGAAGAAAATGAAATCAAAGATGTGAAGAAAAATGAAACTTGAGTCCTCTCCTCCAAAAGAAATAATGCTTTCCACAAAAATTAATAAACTATGCAAATAGTTGGAGATTTAGCCCTCAGGGAGCATATTTGTATGTGGAAAGAGTGGCAGAGGTTAAAAAAAAAAAAAAAAGATGGACTATAAGTGTGTGACTGAAGGGTTTAAGAATACCAACACTCCTAGAAAGATGGGTAGCCTGAGAGTCACTTCAGAGATATAAACGTAACATGTTAATTTTAACTAGTCAAGAGAAACTGATTCATCCATTGTATTGACTCTCATGTAGAGATTTGGAGAAAGGCAGTAGAATTATAAGTTAGAAAGTCTTAGATCACATGAAAACAAAATAGTCCAAAGTTAACAATGTCCATTAGGAATATCCAAAGGAAAGGGCGCCTATGTATATATATCACTATGGTTTCCTTTTAATGATTGAGAGCAGTGGTTCTCAAAGTGTGACCTCCAGACCAGCAGTGCCAGTATTATCTGGAAACTTCTTATAAATACTAATTTCTGTTCCTTGTATACACACACACACACACACATATACACAATTAACTCTAGGATTGGGATCCAAAACAAGGTGAGTCTGAGGCATACTAAAGTTTGAGAACCACCAGTGTAGAGTGTAGAAATTTACTTTGGCTCTGAAACATTGCTAGTTCCAAATGACATCCAGTTCTGTTTCCATGATCTCCTGGCACCTAGGAGAGAGCTTGATTTTCCAGGTAACTAAGCTTGCTTTCAGGAAGCGAATGCCCTAACCATGCTGACTAAGGCATTCCAGTCCTCAGCGCTGTATTTCCCAAGCTAAATTAATAAATTAGCTTCCTGACTTTTATAAATCAGTCACCTGCAGGATGTTTCTGGCCTGAGCCAACACCCCAGTTTGAAACCTGATGCTCATGAGCCCCATAGACAACACCACCCCCTGATGCTTACACCCTAGCAAAATGGAAAATGTGAAGCTCTTTGCAAGTAGAGTTCCTATCCACCAACTGGAAGGGGGGGTGGGTGGCTGGTTGCTCCTCTATCCTCCAGAGTAAAGAGCAAGGATTCCCTCCCTTTGTTATCTCCTTCACAGTTTCTGGGAAACATTCTCCAGAGGCTTCAAATGCCCGTGCCACTGTTTTGGAAACCAAGTATCTGAGAAACGAGCATCACTGGTGGGGTCTTCCCAGACCAACAAGACTTTAATTGAACCCCTAAGGATGAAGAGAATAGAAATAAGCAGAGAGGAGCCAAATAGGAAATAGGAAGAGGGTGTGTGGGAGAAAGAGGAATTATACCTGTTAGGAATGGTGGGCAACCACTAGGCAGTGATCAGAAGCAGAGTTCAAATTTGATTCAGTCATCAGTAGAAACCAGAGTAAATGTCTGAGTGAACAGATGAGGCAACAGGCAGGCAGCCCTTGCCACATAGTGATCCTCTCAAAGTTCTAAGGATGCCATGACATTGGTGAGCAAAGAGATCTCCCTAAGAGATAGCAGGAGTTCTTCTTGGGAAATCTTGAACCCTGAGCTTCCCCTCACCCAAAATCTATTCAATACTTATGCTTCTAACTTTATCATGGCCTTGAGTTAAACTGAACCACTAAAAGAAAGTTGACTTTGTTTTATCTAAACAAGACCAAAAACTTTGAGTGAATGAGCTACAACTAGCTTTCAGCATGCCTCATTCACAGGTCATGGGGAAAGTAGGGAAAGGACCAAAAAAGAAGTGATTTTCAGTCCCTCATTCTATCACAGGCTTGGTGGTGTTGGGTAAATGCTATGACTTAAAGATGTTCCCCAAATTTCATGTGTTAGAAACTTAATCTTCCATGCAACAATGTTGGGAGGTGGGGCCGAATGCCAGCCGTTTCGGTAATGCTATCTCAATGCCATTATGAAAGGGCTTAAACCTGCAAGTCAATCTCTTGCTCTCTCAGATGTGCAATTCTCTTTTGCCCTTCTGCCTTTTATCATGGGATGACACAGCAAAAAGGCGCTGGCCAGACATAAGCAGTTGACCTTGGACTTCCCAGAACTGTAAGAAATTAATCTCTGTTCTTTATAATTTGTCTATTCTGAGGTATTCTGTTATGGCAGCACAAATAGGAATAAGACAGAAAGTTATAGACCCTCTTTAGTGTGATTATGCATCAATAAAATAGAAACAATATTTTATCACAATTGTAAAGATTAAGTGAGAAAGAAAACATGAAACATCTAGCACATATCTTGATACCTAGCATGGATTTGTTAAATGACATCTGAATCTGCATATGAATGTTCTGGTGGCAAAATACTACATATATCATACCTGGAATTTTAAAAAAAAAATGTTAGCAATTAATGGTATGACTAAGATTACAGGAAAAAATTTTAAACAACTTAAAGGAATACATTTGCTAATACCCTCCACAATATCACACATGCATCTATTTATGATCGCTTTACTAATTACAAATAGGATCTTTCGAATTTTTGAAGACAAGAGAAAAAAATGTTCAGCTCCTATTGCCTAAATTTACATCACATGGAAATTATGTCACACCTAACCATAGATAGGAAAAGCATCTGGAGATCACTACTCTAAAAGTTATTGTTTTATGGGCCTATTTTGCTACCAAAAGCACAGTAAATTCAATAGCAGAGGAATGGTGACTTCTCCAATTGAGCATCTACAGTGAATGAACACTGCTCAGTGCCAGCTCAGGACAAAGCTCAGTCCCACAGGAGAGGGTAGGTTAGGAGTGGGTATGTTGCCTTCAGGTACCATAGCAATTATCTGTGCTTGGCTCTCTTAGATGGCAGGCTCTGTGCTGTGATGATGAACTCATGGAAGAGACAGGTAATTTGAATGCACCCAGCACCCCTAGGTAATAAAAATCCCAAAGCAGATGAGACAATTCCATTCCACAGACACTAGTCATAAAGCTCCGGCTTCAGCAACGAGTTCCTGGTTCTTTCTGGAAACATCTTCTGGGTTGCCAACAGAACTGGGCAGCCCTTCCTAAGCATCCAAAACTGTATGTACTCAGGTGAGGTACAGAGAAAATGCAAACATATGGCAAAATCCAAAAGAAGTGATACCAAAGGCAGCCTAGTGAGACACATGAAATGAAATTATAACCTTACTATGCAAAAATCCAGAAGAGACTGCCACTGTTTGGAGCACATTTGTTTAATATAAACACCATTCCTCTAAGATGAGAGGCTGGCAGGCTACATAGGTGCCAGTCAACACTTTCCTCATCACCGTTCATCTCTTGTGCATGCATTTTACTCTCTCCCACCCCTTTCTTCTGTTTAAAATGTCAAAATATTAAAACCTTAAATTGCCAAAAATGCCCCTCAAATTATTTATTTTAGGTACTAAGATGTATGTCACATGTATTTCCAGAAACCACTTTTATAATGACCAAAACCAGAATTTTTTAAATCTAATCTTATGCACAGTGACATTCATCCTCTTTGCTTCTTTCACTTTTCCTCCAGTGACTTCGATTCAATATGGTTTTCCCAGCTGGAATATCTACTTCTTTCTTTGCCACTAGATTCTCCCATCTGTCAATGCCCAATAAAGTTCCACATTCAACTTAAAACTATGCTGACTGCTCAGTCCAGAGAAATCTACCTTCTTGTCCAGTGCCTGCTCTGCAAAGCTCAGTCCTTGCTACCACATTTCCCAAAATGTGTTCTATAGACCACATTAACTTGATTCTCTAGTTTAATTTCCCTCTTTAATAATCGTTGCATGAACAAGGTTTTCTTAGTGCTTCCTATCACATATACCCTTTAGAAAGTTACGATTCACAGTTGTATGTTAGTGGCTCTGAAACATCCTGAAGCAAGGCCTCCTTTTCTGATTTTCTCCTCCTCATTTGGCCCTGGATTCTGTTTCTTAAATTTTTCTCATATGCACACATACACAGCATTTTATTTCTATGTAATGAATACATCTACAGAACACGCCAGGAGAATGCTTTTCCACAACAATGCACTTGAAACTCATTTCTCTAATAAATCCACTTTGAAAATACATAGGGAGAAGGATGGGGAAATTTTGATTAGTGAGTGCTCAGTTATAGATAGGAGCAAGGAGCTCTGGAGTGCCACCGCACAGTATGGTGAGTGTAGGTAACAGTTATGTAGTGTACCTCTCAAGAAACTAGAGGAGAGAATTTTAAAGTTTAAAACAATTGATAAATATTTGAGGACATAAATATATTTAAACTGATTCAAACATATTCATGGAACTCCATTAAACAAATGGACATATTTACATGGAACTCCATTAATATATACAACGTTTATATTTTTATACATCAGTTAAAATTTTTACAAAGATAAGAAAGCTATAAAAACACATTTGTCAGAAACAAGCTGGTCTTTGACCTATTGAAAAATATGGTATGATAAAGAGGCCATTAGAACACAAGAAAAAGCTATAGACAATTACAGATTCTTTTAGTTTTTATTGTAAACACACCGAGAACCCCAGGTGATGTTACATACAGATTATGGATCCCCCTTTTTTAACATAATTACTCACTACTTCCTATTGTCAGACATGTTTTAGAAAAGCACATTTTGGCCGATCTCTGCATTTTTGCCTTGACTGACAAAAGAAGAACACAAATTTGTAGAAATATGGGGGAGATAGTCTCTTCTTTTTATCCCTGCTTACTCCTCTCCCAGTGAAAACTGACCATCTCAGCAGGGAGATTGAAAGGCCTTTGATCCTTTCTGAACTCTCCCTTCTGGGACTACCCTGTTTGTATCCTATATGCTCCCATGTGGACAGTAAGCTCGTTGGGACAGGGATTCTGCACCTGCAATTGTGAGAGGCTTAAGATGATAAAGATAATTAGAAAGCTAGGTTTTCATTGCCATATGTTGCCATATTCTCCAGTGTAGATTGACCAGCAATCAAACAGATATATTTTATCCTACACTGAATTCTACATCTATTTCTCAATTAGTGCAGAATCTCAAGGGAGAGTATGTAGAGTTGTAATTTATAAATTAATGAGCCCCCCAAAATATGAGCACACACACCTCCTTATGCCTTTCTGTCTCCCACAGTATATGGCCCATTCCCTTCTACAAAGATGGCAATCACTAAATATCAGTCAAGACATAAGCAGTAAGAACTTAATTTTTCTAATTAATTCCCATCCCACACTACCTTTGCCAAATGGTACTGTTTTTGAGTGGCTTCAAAATGTTATGAAGCAGCAAAGAATGGGACAAAGTCACAGTTCCAGGTATTTGGGGACATAACAAGTCCGAGGGAGATTTTATATGGTGCTGAGGATTGAACCCAGGTGGGCGGGGGTTGTAGAAGAGTGCTTGCCTAACACATGTAGGGTACTGGGTTCGATCCTCAGCACCATATAAAAATAAATAAATAAACAACTAAAAAATACCAAAAAGTAAGCTAAACAGATAAGTGAATAAATAAGATGAATTTTGATATGTTTCCTTACAAAGATATATCCAGCTCTCAAATAGCCTAATTAATAAAATATCGCTATAGGCTGAATGAACAAAAAATGAATCCCAGTGCCAAACACAATACCTAATTTAAGAAGGTATTCAAAAAATCTTTGAAATTGCAGAAATAACATATATTTGAGTTTGTATGTGTGTTGTGTTAAACAACATTTAATTTACTTTTGTTAGACGTAATGTCATAAGATTTTGAATTTCCAAAGTAAACAATAGCTGACATTAGAAGCAGAATCCAGTCTGTGCTTACAACCAAGTCAAATTTTTGTTCAAAGATAAAAATTGAAATTGAATTTATACTTTGTCTTCTCCTAAAGGCAAGCCTTGAGACAGACTTGGATTCAGTTACCTTCTTCTGGATTGATCCCTAGGAGGAATATAAGAAGAGAGAAGGAAAAAGGAAGGAAGGAATGCTGACGTCAGAGACATTGCCACAAAGTGGATGCTGTATGTAAGTGAAGTGATCCCACCAGGACCTCGTGAGTAGCATTCTGAATGTGTCCTAGGACTATTCACCTAAGAGATGGGAAACTGAGGTATCAATCATCCTGCTATTCAACCTATTGGTGAAGATTTTACACCAGGACACTAGTGCCACATGACGGAGCTTCACTTGGATCTTCCAGGTGTGGGAGAAGCTACTAAGACAGAAATCAGTAACTCACTGGAAGGGGGCACTGAAGCTGGAGGCAATATCCACCACTACTGCAGATAAAACTTAAAGTAAGCTAAAGGAATGTAATACAAGCACCAAGGTAATAATCTCTTACAGAACCGTTGCTGTATTACTTCACTAATAACCTGAGTTATTTCATAGACAATAATCAAAGATCATTGGTCATTGGACTAGTTATTTTTTATTAAAAAATAATGATAAAACTATCCGTCCCTCTGAAAATGCCCATTTTTCCTCATTACAACAACTGTCCCTTCCCTCCTTCAATATTCTGTTTATGATTCATGTTTTCTAAGGAGTCTTCCAAACTGAGTTCATCACAGCAAACACTCTGCTCCTAAACTGTGTCTACATCTACTGTTTTTATGTTGTACTTTATTTAAGTAGACATGGATTGTTTTTACTTGGTTTGAATTGAAGGGGAGGCCAAAATATGTCCTTTAAAACAATTACCTATCACACAAGCTTGTTCTAGCAATGTCAGACAACATAGCAGATTTTAGTACAATTTCCTTAATAAGGATGTATGAGGGTAGCATTAGCTCCTGTAACAAACAGATATAAACATATATAATGGTTCAAACATAAAAAGAAGTTTCTTCTGGCTAAGATTAAGTGCAAATTTGGTGTCTCTAATTGGCAGGCAGCATGATTCTAAGACATTCTGAATTCTGACCAATCAGTTATCAGGCTTCTTCTACAGTGTTGCTTTGCCATCTTCAACACTAGTTTCCAAGGTCAGCAGGCTCCTTCACACCAAGCCAGTGGAAGGCAAAAGAATTCAATAGGGTCACATGGAGAAGTTTTTGGTGGACTTGCTCGTTCCATTAGCTAAAAACTCAGTCATAAGACTATACCAAGCTACAAAGGAAGGTGAGAAATGTTATGAAAATGAATTTGGTCACCAATGAGCTGTGATCAGTCTTAGCCACAATCAGTATTATAAGGCAGTTTTCTGACTTTTTGTCACAACTCAGTGTATATTTCTCTGTGTACTTTGTTTTGCTTAATTTGAATGTAATTCTTTGAGAATGGAATCATGTCTCTCAAGAAACCTCCAAATAAAGTGAAGGATTAAGGGACCTTGCTAAAACCCCTGATAATGTTTTTCACATTTTGTAATGGTTTGTATGTATGACTGCTCAATGGAATATGAGCCTTTTATTGACTTCTATATCATTTTTATTTTAGAATATTTGACCATGCCAGATATGACAAAGCTCTTACTAGAAGTTTTTGAGTAACTAAAAGAAAAAATTTTATGTTACTCTCCAGTTATTTATATAAGACATTGCCCATAGGTATTAAATATTGCTTGTTCTGAGTAAGAAATTGTCATTTAGGTATTATTATTTAGAAATAAGAGTATAATTAAAGGTAAGACTGCATTCTGGGTCCTTGTGTTTGGCCTCTAAATAATGATGTGGCCTAGGATTCTAGCATAGAGCATCTCTTTGTCTCTATAGGTACTGACTGCCTCTCTCAGTAGTCTCATCTAGTCATTTATCATTTGTCTATTGCCATGATAATGCTGTGTAACAATTACTATAGAACCTCAGTAGAATTCAACAATAAGTATTCATTTTTCCCTATTAATATATAGGCTGTCCGGGCAATTCTGCCTATCTGGATCAGAGCCAACTAGTACCTGATGACTTCCTGTATCTGCAGTCAACTGCAAAGTCAACTAGGGGAAGCTGGCCTGTGATGGTCTTTGCTAAGAGGACTCAGCTCTGCTCCATTTGCTCTCATGGTCCAGTAGGCTAGCTTAGGTTTGAGTTAGTTCTCAGTAGGGGTTTGAGAAAGAGGAAGTAACAAAGCCTCTTTTAAAACTACAAGCTAATTCTAATATTCATACAGGAAAAAAAGAAAATAGTAAGATAACCAGGAAAATTCATCTGGAAAAGTGATACCAGATGTGGTGGTACACACCTGTAAGCTCAGAGGCTCAGGAGGCTGAGGCAGGAAAATTGCAAGTTCAAAACCAGCCTTAGCAACTTAGCAAGACTCTAAGTAACTTAGAGAGAACCTGTTGCAAAATAAAAAGTAAAAGCTAGGCATGGTGGCACACGCCTATAATCCCAGCACTTTGGGAGGCTGAGACAGGAGAATCACAAGTTCAAAGCCAGCCTCAGCAACAGTGAGGCACTAAGCAACTCAATGAGACCTGGTCTCTAAATAAAAAAACACAAAATAGGGTTGGGGATGTGGCTCAGTGGTCAAGTACCCCTGAGTTCAATCCCCAGTACCAAAAAATAAAAATAACAAAATAACAAAAAGTAAAAAAGGAGTGGAGATGTGGCTCAGTGGTTAAGCACCCCTGGGTTCAATTCCTGGTATAAAATTTAAAAAGAAAGAAAAGTGATGGGGGGAAATGAGCCCTCTCTGAAGTTAAAATATATTATGAAGGTAGAATAATGATTATGGTGAACAAAATAAACATTCATCAATAGAGTTAAATAAAAGTGGAATTCAGCTCATGATATAGATAGTGTTTCTGATCAATTTTTACTAGTTAGTAAATGAGAACCTCAGGCAACTGATCAGCCTTCTGGAAAAAAGCAGTAAGGATTAAATGCTAGGTTGTGCCCTGAAATAAAATTCTAAACACATGAAATGTGTATTAAAAGGTAAGGAAAAAAGAACAGTTGGAAAGGCTTTTATAAATATGACAGAAAATCTGAAATCACAAAAGAAATGATAGATATATTCAATTGCATAAAAACCAAACATTTCTGCATACCAAAAATCAACACTATAATCAAAGTTAAAAGAAAAACAACAAATTGCTATTCATACAATCAAAAATAAAACTGATTTCCTCAAAAGAAAAACAGGTAAAAAATAGGAATACAAGTTTAAGATTTATAGAAAAAAATTATAAAAGAATTTTCAACCTAACTAACAAAAAGTGAACTATAAATCTAAAATAAAATACCTTTTATTTACATCAAATTAGCAAGCATTAAACAGTTTGATATTGGACTGGGGGTGTAATTCACCAGTAAAGCACTTGCCTATCATGTGCAAAGCCCTGAATTTGATCTCCAGCACCACAAAATTAAAAAAAAAAAAAAGAGTAAGAAAGTTTGATATTATTCTGTGTTGAAAGGATATATATCAGGGATTGTCAAACTTTTATTCTTCTTTTAATAAGTTTTGTTGCATATATTTGAGGTTTACAATATGATATTACACAATATATACAGACAGTAAAATAGATACTACAGTGAAGCAAATCAACGTTATCTATCATGTCAGTTACTTTTATTGGCAAGAGTAGCTAAAACCTGCTTATTTAACAAACATAGCTAATGTAATATAATTTTATAAACTAATTTTCATACTGTATATTGTGTTTAGACTTATTGGCTCTACATATGTGATACAGTGGGTTCTCTAACCTACATCTCCTCATTCATCTGCCTTCACCCCACCTCAACCCCTGATAATTACTAGTTCATTCTCTTTTTTTATATATATATTTTTAGTTGTAGGTGGACACAATACTTTAATTTATTATTTTTATGTGGTGCTGAGGATCAAACCCAGTGCCTCACCCATGCTAGGCAAGCACTGTACCACTGAGCCACAATCCCAGCCTCTATCCTCTCTTTTTTAAGATTCCACATCAGTGAGATTGTGTGTGTGTGTGTGTGTGTGTGTGTGTGTGTTTCCTGTATCTGACTTGTTTCACTTAGCATAAGGTCTTCCACATCCATGCATGTTGTGGCAAATGGCACGATCTCATTCTTTGGTAGGGTTGAATCATATTTCCAGATAGATATATAGATAGATAGATACCATGTTTATTTCATTCATTATCAATCAATAAATATTTAGGTTGTTTCCATATTTAGGCTCATGTGAAAAATAGCAAACTTTTTCCATAAAAGATCACATAATAAATATTGGCTGTGTTTAAAAAAAATTTCATTTATAAAATTGCCAGCAGTACTTTGTCTACCACTGGTGTACCAGTGTCCACTCTGCTTGCTATATAAGTGAAGCTATTTATACTGCCTACATGGAGAGCAGTCTGGCATAAAATGTCAATCTTCAAGTGTATATATCTATTTTAATTCAGCAATTGTAACTCTACACCTGTAGCTCATAGAAATACTCACACACATATGAAATGATACCATATTTATACAGCCAAAATTTTAGAGACCACCTAAAGGTCCACTAATCGGGGCTTACTAAATTGTAGTGGGCATATTTATACTGTGGAATAAGATTCAACTGTGAAAAATAATAAAGAGTCCTCAATTACTAATATGGAAGGAATCCCATGGTATAATGCCAAATTAAAAGATACAGAAGAGAAACATAACCTTATCATTAGGTGGTAACACACAGACACATGTACACATGTATTGGTTAATGCATGAACCATCTGATCACTGGAAAGCTACAAAAAAGCTACCCTCTCAAGAACTGAGTCAGTGGGAGCAGGGTAAGAATGAGAATATCTTTTCACAATTTGAATATTTTTGAACCAGAATTTCTAGCTGTAGTTCACATGTTATTTACATAAATATTAGATATAAATGAACTTTCAATCAGGCCCTTCTAACAATAGATAGGCAAGACACATGGTGAAAAGGAACCTCTGACAAGAAAATGTGCTCAAGAAACCCACATTCCAGATTGTCTGATCCAGACATTTTTTCTGAGATCTTTTTGTTATTTTACCCTTGGTCTTTAGGACTTCTTGCTGCTTTTGTGAAGTCTCAAATCTTCTATTTCTCTTTGAACCTGTGCACCCAGAGTGTCTGAGTCACCCATCCCTGCCTCCTCCACTCTTTCTCTGCTGAGGGTTCACCTGAGGTAAGGTGGTCACCAAGGGTTTCTTTGTCAAGCTGAATGGGTCTTGCTGGCAAGTGCCAATGCCAAGAACACAGGGCAGACAAGGCCAGGTCTGGAGGAGCAAACCCTGGCCAGACAAGCTCCCAACACTCACCTGATTGGGAAAGGGCATCTTTCGTAAGTCTTCTCACCCACCTGGTCCTCGTTTGGAAAGTTCAGGATGGAATCAATGAGAAGATGGTTATGGGAACAAGGTCCATACACCCATAATGACCATAGAGACAAGTACGATTGTTGGCTGATGTCTCTATAAGGACAGCAAATGAAAGAGAGGCAGTGCCCAGGTGAACTCCACCACCTCAAAGTTTCAGGTTTCCATGACTTAACACCTGCCTTCATTTAACCATGGCCTTCCTTCCCCCTTGACTCCTTCTCTGTTCAACAGGGTGACCACTCTTTCTGGCTTGTTAAGGAAAAAAAGACCAATAGCTCTAAAGTGTAAAATACCCCAGTAGCACAGGCTGAGACAGGGATTTATCAAGGGTGAACTCTCAGAAGGAGAGAGAGGGAAGTGGGAGAAGGCAGGGGAAGGAACTGAGCAGAGGTGTGATCTTGGCTGGAGTCTAGCTGCAGCCTGATCTGATGGGGGCTCTGGAGCACAAATGACATCACAGAGTTAAATCAGTTCATAGCTTCAGACTAACAGGGGAGGGAAAAGGAGTAGCTTCCCTAATGAAGGAGCTCTTATTAATCTGAGAGAAATCCTATGGAAAACCAGTATCCCTTAGAAAACTTGGAATGGAACCACCATTTGACCCAGCTATCCCACTCCTCGGTCTAGACCCTAAAGACTTAAAAACAGCACACTACAGTAAAACAGCCACTTCCATGCTTATAGCAGCACAATTCACAATAGCTAAACTGTGGAACCACCCTAGATGCCCCTCAATAGATGAATGGATAAAGAAACTGTGGTATATATATACAATGGAATATTACTCAGCATTAAGAGAATAAAATTACAGCATTTGCAAGTGAATGGATGGAGTTGGAGAATATCATGCTAAGTGAAGTAAGCCAATACCAAAAAACCAAAAGCCGAATGTTCTCTCTAATAAGTGGATGCTGATCCATAATGGGGGTGGGGGGGTGGGAAGAATGGAGGAACTTTGATTGGGCAAAGGGGAAGGAGGGGAGGGGAGAGGGTATGGGGGCAGGAAAGATGGTGGAATGAGATGGACGTCATTACCCTAGGTACATGTATGACTGCACATATGGTTCAACTCTACATCATGTACAACCAGAGAAATGAAAAATTGTGTTTCATTTGTGTATAATGAATCAAAATGCATTCTGCTGTCATATATACCTAATTAGGATAAATAAATAAATAGATTTTTAAAAATTTTTTGAAAGTAAAAAAAAACCAAATCAGTATCTAGAGAATAAGAGTCCCAGTCTGGGTTGGGCACTAAGAGCACTCACCACATAACATATACCTTCACATTACTGAGGAAGCCCTGAACAGCAAAGGATAGCTGCTTTCACTAAAACGAGTATCTAAGGGCAAGTCATGGCTCCACCATTCAGTCTGTCCCTCAAATGACAAATATTTCTCTGTTTGGTCAATGCTTCTTGAGCCAATCTCAGCAACCTGTGGGTAGGGTAGTAGTTTTCTAGGGCTGCCATGACAAGGTACTACAAACCAAATGGATTAAAAAAAAATAGCAGGGCATTGTCTTGCAGCTCTTGAGGGAAGAAGTTCCAGGCCAAAGTGTCAGCAGGGCCATGCTCCTTATGAACCTGTAAGGGGAAGGATCCTTCCTTGTATCTTTCAGCTTCTGGTAGCCTCAGACTTTCCTTGGCTTATGGCAGCACAGCTCCAATGTCCACATGACATTCTGCTCATGTGTCTGTATCTGGTTTTCCTCTTTTATAAGACCAGTCATTTTTCACAGCAACATTTTTTTGAAGAGCCTATCTTTTCTCCAGTGAATGTTTTTGGCACCTTTGTCTAATATGAGATAACTGTATTTGTGTGGGTTTGTCTCTGTGTCTTCTATACTATACCATTGGTCTACCTGTCTGTTTTGGTATCAATACCATGCTGTTTTTATTACTATAGCTCTGTAGAATAGTTTAAGGTTTGGTATTGTGATGCCTCCTGCTTTACTTTTCTTGCTAAGGATTGCTTTGGCTATTCTGGGTCTCTTATTTTTCCAAATGAATTTCATGATTGCTTTTTCTATTTCTATGAAGAATGCCATTGAGATTTTAATAGGAATTGCATTAAATCTACATAACAATTTTAGTAGTATGGCCATTTTAACAATATTAATTCTGCTTATATAGGAGCATTGGGAGATTATTCCATCATCTAAGGTCTTTTTAATTTCTTTCCTTAGTGTCCTGTGGTTTTCATTGTATAGATCTTTTGCCTCTTTTGTTACATTGATTCCCAAGTATTTAATTTTTTTGAGGCTATTGTGAATGGGGTAGTTTTCCTAATTTCTCTTTCAGTGGATTCATTGCTGACATATAGGAATGTGTTTGATATATGGGTGTTGATTTCATATCCTACTTTGCTGAATTCATTTATTAGTTCTAGAAGTTTTCTGATGGAAATTTTTGGATCTTCTAAATACAGAATCATGTCATCATCAAATAGTGATAGTTTGAGTTCTACTTTACCTATTTGTATCCCTTTAATTTCTTTCATCTGTCTAATTGCTCTGGCTAGAGTTTCAAGAATGATGTTGAATAAAAGTGGTGAAAGAGGGCATCCTTGTCTTGTTACACTTTTTAGAGGGAATGCTGGACCCACCCTACTCAGGTATAACCTCATCTTAATTAATTATATCTGCAATAACTCTATTTCAAAATTAGGTCACATTCTGAGATACTGGGGGTTAGGATTTCAACATGTGAATTTGAGGGAGGAGGAGATATAATTTCACCCATAATAGGTAAAAATGGGACCACATTAGCATTTTTTACCTAAAGTTTTTGGCTTCCAATCTAGAGCTAGTCCTACTATATCACCCTTCTGCTTCAACAACTCAGTCTTATGAGACCCATCATTTGCTTCTAACCCCATGTTTAGCCTTAATTATAATTAACTTAGCCATGGAAATTCTAAGGAAGGACTCAAACCATCCCCCCTTTTAGGTGACCAGACCTAACCTTGGCATGGACACAATGCAATAACTCCTCTCATGTGGAGCTTCCATCTTGGTTTGGCCATCATCTGGTCAAACACTGAACAAAGAAACCATGTTTATGAAGATGAATACCATTTCATTATTGGAGGTGGGGAAGTAGAAAGAATAGCACATATGGGCTGGGCTGTTGCTCAGTGATAGAGCAATTGCCTAGCACATATGAGGCACTAGTTTCAATTCTCAGCACCACATAAAAATAAATAAATAAAACAAAGGTATTATGTCCATCTACATCTAAAACAATTTTTTAATTTGAAAAAAGAATGAGATACATAGAACATGCTGGTGAAAAAATGCATGTTTTAATATTGGCTATGAGGTATGTAATATTGTTGTTAAGAAAACTTGTGTGTTTGGAGAGGCAACATAGGGAGTAGGTCTTTATTCCAATGTGCTGGATATTGAGAGAAAGGGAGTAGAGTCATGAATCATAATTGTTACTAACTACTCATCAAAAGGTCAAATGAAGTCACTGGAAGCACACCTGTGAAGAGGTGCACCATTAAAACTTCCATTCTGGAAAGCAGTGCTAGGGAGGTTCGTCAACAAAACTCCTAGGAGAGTGGATGATTTGTGGGTAGTCAAAGAGCCACATGTGCACATGAAATCAATAAGGGACAAGAGTAATACGTGTAAGTGAAAAAGATGAAGTGGTCCCAAAAAAAGATGTTGTCTGTGTCTATCCTCAGCAGCCTTCACATGGTCCCTCTCTCCAGGCAAATGTTTTCTTGACCCCATGTTTAGGTTCTAAACATCCCACGCTGCCATCTGGGCCAAAGAGTTGCTTCAGCATCAAGGTGATGTCACGAACTCCTGGCATTCAGGTTACCTATTAACTTCTCCTGCCTGTCTTGAACTTTCTGACCCAACATTTGGCCCTGACCTCTGGAAACAGCACACACCTCACTCCCACTTGCCTGCCCAACCTACTGCTGCCTGAGCTAACTTAGGCCTTTGATTCTCATAGTATGTTCTTGCAAACACAGGTATTAAATATCTGTGTGGCCTGCAAACTCCCCTGTCAAGTTTTCTAGGTCCTTTGAATCAAGAAGTTTTCTTTAAACTAGTCATTTTTTGACCCTAGCCATACTGCAGGAGGTTGAATAATATTGGGTTAGTACATATCTTATAAATTTTGTTTTCAAAGTTAGACTTACAGCAGAACAGCTATACATGCAAAAATAAATGTCACACACTATGTCATTATGACTTTATTGAGTAGTCTTGGGAAATAACCTCCTATGTATGTATCCATAGTTGCAAATGTCATCACACTAAATTGTGCTTTACAGGTGGGATAGAATGATTGCATTAATGGTTCTAAGTCTTTACCCCATCTACATCTGTGTCCTTTGTGGATATAAAGTGTGTATTGCCCTCCCACTCTGACTCTGGGCTGGCCAAGTATCTTGATGTGGCCAAAAGATGTTGCCAGACTTGCTGCAAAGACTTGAAAAAGCACCTGAATGTTTCCACTCACTTTTGTCCCTCTACCATCTGCCAGAGGCAGGTTAGCCCAGGAATGTTCTCATGACAATGGTAGAGGGACAAAAGCAGGTGACACATAGAGAGGGCCTGAGTTGTCCTGTGCTCATCATCCCTGCTACAGACACCCTAGGTCAGACACAGCCTACAAATCCTCAGAAAACCATCCAAGACTTGAAAAGCCAACCAGACAGTGTGCAGATTGAATGTATCCCACTTGGGGCATGAGCTTTAGACTTGTGAGTGACATCACAGCTTTCAAAGTATCTTAAATTTCACAAGAACATATTATTTTCTGTTTTGGTCATTAATGTTTCTTAAGTGCCTACTATGATGTGTCAGACAGGAGATACAGACAGTGCCAATAGATATTAAGAAATGCATAATTTCTTAGCATTGACATTATGGAATTAAGAACTGAATAAATAAAGTAATAGTGCTAACAGTAAAAGCAATTATAGATACAGCTTATGTAGACTCTATTATATTCTAAGCACTTCTATGTATTTAATAAAATATTTCATTTGATTATTTTGTTAACCTTGTGAAATAGCTATTAGCTAGTCCACTTTAAAGATGAGAAAATTGCCGTTCAAAGTGATGCAGCAATTTTCTCAAAAATGGCACATGCAGCACTCAAATTCCAGGACTATTTAACTTCAAAATTCATGTTATAGAAATTACAGCATTGAAGCCAAGCGCAGTGGCTCACATTTGTAATCCCAGAACTTTGGGAGGCTGAGACAGGAGAATCGCGAGTTCAAAGCCAGCCTCAGCAACAGCGAGGCATTAAGCAACTCAGTGAGACCCTGTCTCTACATAAAACACAAAATAGGGCTGGGGATATGGCTCAGTGGTCGAGTGCCCCTGAGTTCAAACACTGGTACCAAAAAAAAAAGAAATTACAGCATTGAAATATTAAGGCTATTCAATAAGTAGAGCTTAGAGAAATTGAGTGAATTGATCAAATTTTAAAAACAATTAATTACAAAGTTGACCCTGGAACTTTCTTCCATGCTTTCAAGTAATCATAAAATTTGGAGCCAAGTGAGCACAGTTCTGAGATCCCTCCTAGAAGAACATGGAGTGATCACCTGAGATTTTGATATATGGTCAGATAGAATTACTACAGACCAAAACATGAATGTAATAAAACCTCATTGATATTGGTAATAAAGACAACAAAAAAGGTAAGATGGAGTAGATCAATGTTGAAGTGAGAGTACCTATCTACCTTCCCTCTTAGAGTACAAAAAGGAGAATTTAAAGAAGGTAAGTCAATAACAGCAGAAATAAATCAAAAATAGCATAACAGTGTATTACCCAGTGTATTAACAGAACCAGTAGTGGAGCCGGGGGGGTGGTAATCCCCCCTTATCTGAGATTTCACTTCCCATTGCTTAGGTACCCATGATAAACTGTGGTCCTTTGTGCTATCAAAGGAGCTGGATCAGTCAGACTTCCCTCTCCCTTCCCTGTACACACTAAGTGGGCTGTAGCTTCAGGTACACCCCCAGGCCCTAAGGACCACATTCTAAACAAACTGAATCCTGAGGAAAGTTCTTAGTAGGCATATTAGGTCTGAAGAGAAAGGTGGTAAGTTACTTCAGACCTGCACAAAGATAACAGAAGCAACTTGACACAGGTGTTTTTTCCCTAGGATAAAGACATGAGTACAGCCGCCCTTTGTATCTGCTGGTTCCACATTCATGTATTCAACCAACCATGGCTGGAAAATATTTGGAAAAAGTGCACCTGAACTAAACATGTACAGACTTGTTTTCACATTGTTTCCTAAACAATATGGTATAACAGCTATTTATAGAGCATTTATATTGTATTAAGTTTTATAAGTAACCTAGAGATGATTTAAAGCATATAGAAAGATGTATAATAATGTATGTGCAAATACTACACCATTTTATAACAGAGACTTGGGCTTCTGAATATTTGAGTATCCCCAGGGGATCCTGGAACCAATTCCTTGCAGACAACAAGGGACAACTGTATAACTTTCTGAGTCACACTGAGACTGGATGTGGTTACCTAGATAGTAGCGACTCCTCTAAGGTACAAGATTTCTCCAAGCAGAAAAACACCTAAAACATAAGAATACAGAAAGACACAAGGTAAAATGATACAAAAAGATAAATCAGGTGAAAATTAAGGTTTTCATAACTGCTAATAAAATAGGTATATAGGTATACAGACTTCATATACCTGTTAATAAAATATGAGGGAAATTTCTTATAAAAAATAGAATGTCTTTGCAAAACATCTTGCCCTGACCTTGTAATACTATACACTTTATTCTCTTTGGTTTTTTGGTGGGGGAGAGGGTACTAGGAATTGAACTCAGGGGCACTCAACCACTGAGTCACACTCCCAGCCCTATGTTTTGTATTTTATTTAGAGACAGGGTCTCACTGAGTTGCTTAACACCTCACTCTTGCTGAGGCTGGCTTTGAACTCTCAATCCTCCTGCCTCAGCCTCCTAAGCCACTGGGATTACAGGTGTGTGCTCAGCTACACGTTGTATTATCTAAAGTAACGGTGTATTTTCAAGCTGAGTTAACTATAATAAAGTGCTCCAATTTTCTAAATTTAGCATAATAAAATCTAATTTTCTCTTCAGAACACCATGGTATGATCAGCGTGAGGACAGGGAGTGGGTACATTGCACTAATCCACTAATTCAAATGGGGGAAGAGAGGGAAGATTGCTGTATGGACATTTTCATGGGTCAGCCCTAGATGTGGCCCATATCACTCCATTCTATAATCCAACAGTCAGAATTCAAAGGCCTTATCTACTATCCAAAAGAATCTGAAGTCACCATTGGTATCCACAGAAGAACCAAATAACATGGATGCAGGTCAGCACTAGAAAATTCTGCTACCCATCACCGTTTATTCCTAGCTATTTATGCTGAAAAACTTTTGCATAAATGCACTGTTTATATATATGTATATATATATGAAGTTTATAGTGTCATTGCTTGTGATGAAGAAGGAAGGAAGGAAAGAAGGAAAGAAGGAAGGAGGGAAGGAAGGAAGGAAGGAAGGAAAGAGGAAGGGAGGAAGGGAGGGAGGGAGGAAATAAATCTGGAAACAACCCAAATGATTATCAATACTGGAATGGGAGATGCTCATAGTGAAAGAGAGTAGGAATAATTTTAGGAGCAAGCTTCTTGAGTCAAGAGAATGGAACCAAAAATTGGTCCAAGATAAGAGTAAAATAGCTTTCACAGCAGAGTATACAAGTAGAGAATGAAATAGATTGATAAATTTCTTTTTTTTTTTGAAGATGTCATTCTCATTCAGATGTATCTAATTTCTCTTAAAATATAAGAGCCAAAGCTAATATGCAGAGAGGAAGGGATGTTGAAAAGAAGATACAGTCATCACTGGGAATTGGAAATCCAATTTCCTCAGAATGTGTCATAGTAGAATTGTCTGGAAGAGTTGTGTGCACGTTTGAGATTTGTGGTCATAATCCGAAGTGAGTCCAAGGTGACAAGCCATTTTGATTTTCATCACTTATGTTCAGCTGCTTGAGTGTAAGGAGGGAAAGAATGGACTTTTGGGCTTACCTAGGGTGGGGTTTTGCAGAGGAGTATGACGGAGGAGAGAGAACAAGAGCATCAAGGATGTTTCCATGGGCATGATTATGATTCCATACCATCAGATCTAAATTAGACAAAGAGTGAATTAAGAGATGGAAGGGGCTGATAGATGATGGAAAACAGCCAATGAATGGAGGCCCTGAAGGAAGATGAGATGGAGAGTAACAAGCTGATTCTCAGACTATGGAAGATGTGAAACAGATTTCAGAAGGGCTGTAGTTGCTATTGATGACAAGATGTGGGTAATGACCACATTGGGGTGGCTGAGGTGAGATGAAGGAAAAAAAAAGAAAAAACATTGCATAGAAGAGGTCAAGGAATCGAGGGGGCAGAACTCTGAAGGGATCGCCTTTGTCAATACTGTAGCTGCCAAGATAAACAACCAGAGTAATTGTGAAGAGGGAGATTTCCGGTGTAGGAGAGGGCATCCACGTCTGGGTAATGAGGACAGCACACAGCACAGGTGGCCAGAGACAAGGCAAAGAAAGAATGAGAAACTCAGTCAGGAAACCTGGAAGGCTAATGGTACCATTTCAGATGAATGAGAGGAAGAAAAGAGTCTTCATGAGAACAGATGACAAAAGACATCAAAGGAATCTTAGAAGTGTCTAGGGATGCCTGGAGTTGCTGAGGAAGAGTGAAAAGCTTTGTTGTGATAACTGGGCTATTTCAAGACACGATTAAAAGAGAATTTCCATAGCCCACCACCACACCATCTACCTACTGAGATTCTGTTTACTCTGTTTCTATCTGCACAACACTTAATTATCCAAGCTCCTATCTGAGGCCAACACTTCACTTGAAACACCAAATACCAGTCCATTGCTATAAACAGTTTCCCGCCTCTGTCCTGACTCATCAGTTTACATCATTTCAGTCACCATATAATTATGCTATCATTTTTTCCATCCTAAGGAAAACCCTTCTCTTGTCTCTAATTTTCCCCACCAAGTACTTTCTTTGTTTCTCTTTACATAAATTTGTGTTTAAAGATCTGTCTGTATTTATAGTCTCCAGTAACTCTCCTCCTCATTTTTCTTCAACATACTGCAGTCAGAGTTTTGTCCTCACTGGTCCATAAAAATTGCTCTTGTCAAGGTCACAAGTGACAAGAGGAGTTACCAATAGCAACCATGTCTAGAAGCCAGTACTTCTTATCTTTGTGGACCCATGAGCATCCCTCCACACCATTTTTCACTTGGTCATCAGGACACTCTTGGATGTATTGTTTCCTCCTTTGCTGTTGCTCCTTCTCATTCCTCTCCACTAGTTCTTCCTTATTTCTCTTCGCTCTTAGAGTCACAGCCCTCCTGGACTTGGTCCTTATTTTTCTTCTCAATCCGCATTCACTTTTTTGGATCATATCATTACCTGACTTCACATGCCAACACAAGATGTAGACTTTTGAGTGCCTCTTTTAGTGATGCCCTCCCATGAACCTCATAAGTCCAGGTTTTTCTATATTTGTGGGACTTTACTATCTGCTTTGGACTTCTGCCAAACATTGGTGTCATCTTCTACAATAAAAATCTGCACTACTCTCATCTTTTCTAGTGAGAACTTCCAAAATAGATGTGCTCATGCTTTTCATCATCATGTTCTGCTGAGTTCTTTAACCAGGACAAAATTTCCATTTAATTTGTATAACTCAGAAAGTCTTCAAACTTTAAGAGGTTATGGTATCCATGCCCCTGCCTCAGGCAGGCTGATACCCAAGCTTTGCTAGAAGGAACCTACTTGGAAAGTAAGAATGAAAAGCACAAAACCTCTGCATACTGAGCTGCCCAATGCACTTCAGCTTAGGCAACTGGAAGGCTAGCTACTATTTAGGGAAGAATACATCACAATCAAGAAAGACACACTAAAACTGTAAAAATCTGTCAAAGTTTTAAAATAAAAAATATACACACTTCTGCTATCCTCAACACTAATACAGGAAGGAAAAGGGATGATACTTTAATACAACACTTTATAAAGGTTGCTGACTGTTGTAACTAGGTCTCTTCATGTTTACCTTTGACTAGATCTGCTTCCTTCCACCATCTGCCATCTCTACCACTGAGTTCTAAGAAGTGTTAGAGCAGGGAACATGTCTTTTTTGCTCAGTATTGTACCTTTATGACCTGCATTGCCTGGCACAGAATTGACACGTAATTAATATTTGTTAGATGAATGAGCAATGTTGGTGTCATGGTGCCTTAATTAATGGTATCCAGAATAATGTATCTATTCATTCTACCAATTGTTATTTCACCACGCTAGGCACTGCACCAGTTAATGGGATCACTGCGTAATTGAGACATAAACTCTGTCCTCAAGGAGTTTTCAGTCCAGAGTTAATGAGAAGCAGTGGCAACAGGGCATGATGATTGACAAGCTGGAGCAAAGAGCTGGGTGCCATAAACACCTAACAGGAGCACCTCACCCAACTGGAGCTTCAGAAGGAAGATCTATGGAGACACAAAGCACAAACAAGAATTCACCAGAAAAAAAAAAAAGAAGAGGATGGGATCAGAGGAAACAGCACAGTACAGAGGCAAGGAGTATTCTTGTTCACTACATAGCAAGGACTTCTTAAACAACCTCTGGGTCATGATGCTGTAGAGACAACAACAAACAAGTCAGATAGTCCTTGTTTTCATTAAGGTTACCTTGCAGCAAAGGATAGAAACAAGCAAAAGTTCTAATGTGTGCACTCCTGGGAGATATATAGATGGTCTGGCAGGCTCAGAGCTCCAAATTCAGAACTGAGGGGACATAGTAGTCTTTAGAAGAGGAGCTGATTATCTCAAGAATATCCAAGATAATGGGATAAAGAAAAGATGATTCCAAAAACAGCAGACGCAGAAGAAGGGATACCACAGAGGATTCTGTAAACTATCCAGCATTCACTGTGACTAGAGCAAAATACTGAAGGAATTAGGAAATACCGAAAAGCAAGACAAGTTTTAGGTAAGTCCGTTGTAAAGCACACTGGAAATCCCGCTAAGGATTCAGATTGTATTTCTATGTACTATTGTTCAGAATTGGATAATGACCTAAGGGACAGAGGACAACACTATTACCATGAAAAGATTGTCAAATTTGTGTTCTGCCACTCCCTACTTGTCTATGACACATAGATTTGGACAAGTCCAGCAATTTCTCCATTCTCAGTTTTCTCACCTACAAAATGGAGAGAGCATTAGCTTTTATTTCATCAAGTAACTTTAAGGGTTAAATGGAATAATTAAGAAAAACATTTAGCATAGTGCCTGCTAGATTCAGTGCTCAAAAAATCTAAATTCTCTTCCTCTACTTGCCATTATCCCCTTGATCTCCAGCTTCTAAGTTTTTTCTCAGGGGATAATTTATCAGCTCAACTTTTTTCTTCCCAGTACTCTGAAAAATCTGGTTCCTTCCTAGTCCCTAGGACTAAACAGTAGCCACAGGGACATGTGCCAGGGATATTGTTAAAACCGAGATATGCAGACTGTAGACTGTTTGTAAACACTGGGGACAAAACAATAAACACAGGATGGTCAGATAGAGTTATGGAAACACTTTTGCAGAACTTCATTTTTCACCTATTGTAGTTGAGAAAGAGAAAGAGGGAGCAGAAATGGCTTCTCATTTAGGTACAGAGGTCTTTCCCATTTCTCAGCACCCTGAGTATCTTTATTGGACACAAGGTATTCAAGTACTCTCCATGAAAATGAAGACAGAGGCAGGGAACAGATCTGATCACACTGATGGGGTGGTCAAGGATTGTTCAGACCTCTGCATCTTCCAAGATATGTAAGTGCGAATACGAGGGATAGGGATTGAATCTCAGGCATAATACACTTAAGCAGTTTAACCTTGGTAAAGTTGCTTAAACTCTCTGACACAGGTTTCTCCACATAAAATATGTTGATTAACAGTACCACTTCGCCAGGTTATGGTGAGAATTAACTGAAATAATGCGAGTATAAGACTTTGCAAACTGTCAAACTCCACACAAATGATAGTAGCAGTTGCTCCTTGTATTATTAAGATGTTAGATTGGAAATTGAGGAGGGAAGGTAAAAGAATATCCTATATATTATAAGTGTAACATGCAATATAAAATGTAAACAAATGGTCTTGTCTATAAAAATTGTACCAGAGAGTTAATATTTTAACTGTAGAAGATGGCAGCTTAGATGGACGCAGCAGTCTCGCCAAAACCGAAGATTGAAAATTGCGGTAATACCATCTCCCAGCCAGCGTTTGGGCATCACCCTACAGCTACCCCCACAGGAAATTTCACCCGCGCGTGTAAGTAGGACCACCAGATATCAGCCATTGCCACAACGTGACTCCAGCAGCGGTGGTGGAGAGCAGCCCCAGGCAGCTTAGAGCCCCAGCCCAGGGCTCCTCCCAGGTGGGAACAGCTGCTACTCGAGATACCAGGCTCCAGTGCCCACCCAACCACATAGGGCCCACAGCAATGGCTCTCATGGACCCACGGCCTCAGCCGCCAGCCACTGGGGAGCGCAAATTCAGGGAAGGAGACGCTCCAGAGACACCAGCGGAGACAGCTCAGCCCAAGGGTGGCCTGGGCCCACCCCAGTTCCGCTCCAGAGTTCCTGAGGACTGGCAGGAGCCGCAGAGGGCTCAGATCTGCCCAAAGGAACTTCCACAGGGGTCCAGCCAACAATTTGGTACAAACTTTGGCGGCTACTACACAGCCGTGAATCAGCGTCTTCGCCAGTGGCCCAGAATTTCACCCTGTTGTGAAACCCACACCCAAGATACCAGAGGAGAAAGTCCAGCAAGCAACGAACAACGCCACCTACTGGAGGTGAAAGGAACTATACCAGTTTATTCACATTGAGACTTTTTTTAATTGGTTTTTATTTTCTTCTATTCTTACTTTTTATTTTATCCTTTATCTTTTTCTCCCAATATTTCTATTGTTTAATCTTTTTGTTTTAATCTTTTTAATCTTTTTGCTCTTTCCTTTCTTTCTCTTTCCTTCCCTCTTTTCTCTCTCACTCTTTTCCTACCCTCTAATCCCCAACAGTTGTGACACCAAACATTTGTCATACAGTGGGATATAGTAGATTTGGATTTCTGAACTGAATACTAGAGTGGTACTAGATAGTCCTGTATCTCCCACTTGCATAAGTTTTATTTTTCTTGCTATCTTCTTCCCTCAATGTACCCTCATTTTCTTCCTCCTTACTGGTATTCCTCAACTCTCTGTCACTCTTTCTAGTAATAGCTAATTTCTCTTGGATTCCTTTTTCATGCTTTCTAAGATCTAATAACCATATCCTCACTTTCTACTACCCCAATACTCTATCCTACACCCCACCCTCCAGTCTCCCAAGCCCACCAATAGGAACTATAGACCCTTGTGCAAACTTATTGGCTACATAGTAGATTGTAAAAGAACTCATAATTGGTGTATATCGTGACAAATCTGTAAATGTATTTGGGAACTGTTAGGAGCTACTTGGTTTGAGACTATATATTGCTTGTATTCTGATCAAACAATATTGGTCTCCCCTTTAAAAGGAGATATTGAAACCCTGCAGGGAAACTATACCCATATAGGAGTAAAAACTGTAACTACTTGGATCAACAGAGCTAGAAGGAAAGACACACAAACATGAAAAAACAAGGGAAGAAAATGACTCAAACAAACCAAGATTCTTCAATATTAGAATCCATGGTCAGTATAGCAAAAGAAAAGACAACATGAATTCAGAATGTACATAATTAAAATGTTCTGCAACTTAAAGAATGACATAAGAGAGCAAGCCCAGTCAGCAAAAGATCATTTCGATAAAGAGATACATAGGCAAATACAGGAAGTAAAAGATCACTTTGATAAAGAGATACATAGGCAAATACAGGAAGTAAAAGGTCACTTGAATAAGGAAATAGAGATTCTGAAAAGGAATCAAACAGAAACCCTTGAAATGAAAGAAACAATAAACCTAATCAAAAACTCAATGGAGAGCATCACCAACAGATTAGACCATTTGGAAGACAGAACCTCAGATAAGGAAGATAAAACATTTAACCTTGAAAATAGAGTTGACCACACAGTGAAGATGGTAAGAAAACATGAACAAAACATCCAAGATCCATGGGATCACATTAAAAGACCAAACTTAAGAATTTTTGAGATAGAGGAAGGCATAGAATTCCAAACCAAAGAAATGAACAACCTATTCAATGAAATAATATCAGAAAACTTTCCAAATATGAAGAATGAATTGGATAATCAAATTCAAGAGGCATACAGGACACCAAATGTTCAAAATCACAACAGACCTTCACCGAGGCACATCATAATGAAAATGCCTAACATTCAGAACAAGGAGAGAATCTTAAAAGCCACAAGAAAAAGGAATCCGATTACATATAGGGGGAAGCCAATTAGGATAACTGCAGACTTCTCAACCCAGACCCTGAGAGCAAGAAGATCATGGCAAAGCATATACCAAGTGCTCAAAGACAGTGGATGCCAACCAAGAATCTTATATCCAGCAAAATTAAGTTTTAGATTTGATAACGAAATAAAAACCTTCCAAGATAAACAAAAATTAAAAGAATTCATAGCAAGAAAGCCGGCACTACAGAACATTCTTGGTAAAATATTCCATGAGGAGAAAAGGCCAATCAAAAGAGAAACCAAGTCAAGTTAAAAACCAAGAATAAACCAAAATGTCTGGAAATACAAACCATGTCTCCATAGTAACATTGAATATCAATGGCCTAATCTCAGCAATTAAGAGACACAGACTGGCAGATTGGATTTTTAAAAAAGACCCAACAATATGCTGTCTTCAAGAGACTCATCTCATGGAAAGAGATTCTCACAGATTGAAGGTGAAAGGATGGAAAAAAATTTATCACTCACATGGACTGCATAAACAAGCAGGATTTTCCATCCTTGTTTCAGATAAAGTAGACTTCAAACCAAAAGTAGTGAAAAGGGATAAAGAAGGTCATTTCATACTGCTTAAGGGAATCATACATTAACAAGACATAACAATCTTAAATATCTATGCCCCAAACAATGGGGCAGCCATGTTTGTCAAGCAAACCCTTCTCAAATTCAAGAACCAAATAGATCCCAACACAATAGTATTGGGTGACTTTAACACAACTCTCTCACCACTGGACAGATCTTCCAAACAAAAACTGAACAAGGAATCTACAAGACTTAATAGAACAATCAATGATCTAGATCTAATGGATATACATAGAATACTCCATCCTTCAAGAAGCAAATACACGTTTTTCTCAGTAGCACATGGTTCCTTCTCCAAAATAGATTATATGCTATGCCACAAAGCAAGTCTTGGTAAATACAAAAAAATAGAGATACTACCCTGCATTCTATGTGACCATAATGGACTGAAACTAGAAATTAATGACAGCTTTAAAAAAATAAGCCACTATAACACCTGGAGACTCAATAATTCGCTATTGAACAATACATGGGTAACTGAAGACATCAGGGAAGAGATTAAAAAATTCTTGGAGGTAAATGAGAACTCTGATACAACATATCAAAATCTCTGGGACACTATGAAGGCAGTGCCAAGAGGAAAGTTCATGCATTAAGCTCATATATTCAAAGAGCTAAAAATCAACAAATCAAGGAGTTGACACTACAACTCAAAGCCCTAGGAAAAGAAGAACAAAGCAACACCAAAAGAAGTAGAATACAGGAAATGATTAGAATTAGAGCTGAAATCAATGAAATTGAAACTCAAGAAACAATCCAAAAAATTGATAAAACAAAAAGCTGGTTCTTCGAAAAAATAAACAAAATTGACAAACCCTTAGCCACCCTAACAAAAAGGAGAGAGAAACCTCAAATCACCAAAATTTGTGATTAAAAAGGAACCATCACGACAGACCCTGCTGAAATACAGAGGATAATCAGAAACTATTTTGAAAACATATATTCCAGTAAAATAGAAAACCCTGAAGACACTGAAAAATTCCTAGACACATATGACCTACCCAAACTGAACCAGGAGGACATTTATGACTTCAACAGATCAATTACATGCAAGGAAATAGAAGAGGCCATCAAAAGCCTTCCAACCAAGAAAAGCCCTGGACCAGATGGATTCTCAGCTGAGTTCTAAAAGACCTACAAAGAAGAACTAACTCCAATACTCCTCAAATTATTCCATGAAATAGAAAGGGAAGGAACCCTTCCAAACTCATTCTATGAGGCTTGTATCACCTTGATTCCAAAACCAGACAGAGACACGTCAAAAAACGAAAATTTCAGACCAATATCCCTGATGAATATAGATGCAAAAATTCTCAATAAAATTTTGGCAAATTTCATACAAAAGCACATTAAAAAAATAGTGCACCATGATCAAGTGGGATTCATTCCAGGGATGCAAGGTTGGTTCAACATATGGAAATCAATACATGTAATCCATCACATCAATAGACTTGAAGAGAAGAATCACATGATTCTATCAATTGACACAGAGAAAGCATTTGACAAAATACAGCACCCTTTCATGTTCAAAACACTAGAGAAACTAGGGATAGTAGTTTAACCTCGACATGGTTAAAGCAATATATGCTAAGCCTAAGGCCAACATCATCCTAAATGGAGAAAAATTGGAAGCATTCCCTCTAAAAACAGGAACAAGGCAGAGATGCCCTCTCTCACCACTCTTATTCAATAAAGTCCTTGAAACTCTAGCCAGAGCAATCAGACAGATGAAGGAAATTAAAGGGATATGAATAGGAAAAGAAGAACTCAAACTATCATTATTTGCAGATGACATGATTCTATGCTTAGAGGATCCAAAAAGTTCCACCAGAAAACTTCTAGAACTGATAAACGAATTCAGCAAAGTCGCAGTATATAAAATCAATAGCCATAAATCAAACGCATTTCTATACATCAGCAATGAATCCTCTGAAAGAGATATTAGAAAAACTATTCCATTCGCAATAGCCTCAAAAATATAAAATACTTGGGAATCAATCTAACAAGAGTGGTGAAAGACCTCTACAATGAAAATTACAAGACACTAAAGAAAGAAATCGAAGAAGATCTTAGAAGATGGAAAGACCTACCATGCTCTTGGATAGGCAGAATCAATATTATTAAAATGGCCATTCTATCCAAAGCGCTATACAGATTCAATGCAATCCCAATTAAAATCCAAAAGTCCTTTCTTATAGAAATAGAAAAGGCAATCATGAAATGCATCTGGAAAAATAAGAGACCCAGAATAGCCAAAGCTACCCTGGGCAAGAAGAGTGAAGCAGGAGGCATCACAATACCAGACCTTAAACTTTTACTACAAAGCAATAGTATCAAAAACGGCATGGTACTGGCACCAAAATAGACATGTAGACCAATGGTACAGAATACAAGACACAGAGAGTAATGCACATAAATACAGCTATCTCAAACTAGACAAAGGTGCCCAAAAACATTCATTGGAGAAAAGATAGCCTTTTCAACAAATGGTGCTAGGAAAACTGGAAATCCATATGTAGCAAAATGAAACTAAACCCCTATCTCTCACCATGCACAAAACTCAACTCAAAGTGGGTAAAAGACCTAGGAATTAGACCAGAGACCCTGCGTCTAATTGAGGAGAAAGTAGGTCCAAACCTTCATCACATTGGATTAGGCCCCGAATTCCTTAACAAGACTCCTATAGCACAAGAAATAAAAGCAAGAATCAATAAATGGGATGGACTTAAACTAAAAAGCTTCTTCTCAGCAAAAGAAACTATCAATGAGGTGAACAGAGAGCCTACATTCTGGGAGCAAATTTTTGCCACACACACATCAGATACAGCACTAATGTCCAGGATATATAAAGAACTCAAAAAACTTAACACCAAAAAAACAAACAACCCAATCAATAAATGGGCTAAGGAGCTGAATAGAAACCTCTCAGAAGAAGATATACAATCAATAAACATATATATGAAGAAACGTTCAATGTCTCTAGCCATTAGAGAAATGCAAATCAAAACTACCCTCAGATTTCATTTCACACCAGTCAGAATGGTAGCTACCCAAAACACTAGCAACAGTAAGTGCTGACAAGGATGCGGTGGAAAAGGTACACTCAAATATTGCTGGTGGGACAGCAAATTGGTGCAACCAATCTGGAAAGCAGTATGGAGATTTCTTTAAAAACTTGGAATGGAACCACCATTTGATCCAGCTATCCCACTTCTTGGCCTATACCCTAAAGATTTAAAAACAGCACACTACAATAAAGCAGTCACCTCAATGTTTATAGCAACACAATTCACAATTGCAAAACTATGGAAGCAACCCAGATGCCCTTCAATAGATGAATGGATAAAGAAACTGTGGTACATATACACAATGGAATATTATTCAGCAATAAAAGAGAATAAAATCATGAAATTTGCAGGCAAATGGATGGAATTGGAGAACATTATGCTAAGTGAAGGAAGCCAATCCCAAAAAACAAAATTCCGAATGTTCTCTCTGATTAGTGGATGATGATACATAAGGGGAGTGGGAATGGGGAACGTAGGAGAAATGGAGGAATGCTGGATGCGGCAGGGGTGAGGTTGGAGGAAAGAAAGGGGAATGGGTATAGTAATGATGGTTGATTAAGATCATCATCACTACCCTTGGTGCATGTATGAAAACACAAATGGTGTGACTCTATCTGGTTTGTAACCAGAGAAATGGAAAAATTGAGCTCTGTATATGTACTATGGCTTGAAATGCATTTAAATAAAATAATTAAATTTAAAAAAAAAACTGTACCAGAAAAAGCACATGTGATTCTATTTACTGTCACTCTCTCTTTCCTTCCTGAGGTGGAAGGTTTTCCAAATGCAAAAGTGCCCTATAGACAGATGCATTGATGAATTCTTTCCTAAAAGGAATTTTGCTTTGAACTTTGTCAAAGAATATACTTTTAAAAATTGTGTAGCCTCCAAGGAATACAATAATTTTCAGGTTTGGTTCAGAGAGGATCATAGAAAGAGTATTTCTGCTTTTACATGACAGTTTTGAATGTGACCCCAGCACACATCCATTATTAGTATGCAGTGACACTTCTTAATGAAATGCTTCTGGATATGTCCTAAGAAGGAGTTCCCACTGATCCATTTGGCCCAAGGCAAGGACTGATGCTATGTTCATTACGAGTTCTAAAATAATGGCTTCACTGATCAGGTAGAGAAAACACATTTCCTTCTCAACTACACAATACACATTGCATGGGTTATAAAATGCCCAGGGAGCTTTTTAAGCATGTGACAGCTGTCCTTTTCTCTTGTAATATTGGCACAGCTGAGGTCAGACACAGAATATGAAGGCTCCAGATGCACTTTGACATCATCTAGAATAGCTATGGATGCTCTTTTAACACATCTCCAATGCACAGCACATAACCTGAGTGTGACATAAATGTCATCTCAACCCTACCTGAAGATGCAGGAAGGAGACTTTTCAGAATCAGTTGCATCCCTACTTCTGCAATTTTCCATGTGGTCCTAATAGATATACCAAAATACTGATGAATCTTTCCATATTTTCAGAATAAGTAAAGAAATAAAAATTTAAAGAGAACTTGCTTTAAAACAAACAGAAAAACTTCATTTGCAAACTCATTCTTGTCTGTTCAAAGTCTTCTTAATTCTTCTCAGTGTTTTTTGACCTATTTCCTACTGATAGGATTCCATCCTCTTCTTCTCAGCTCAATCAAGCCTTCCTTTCCAGGTACACCCAGACTCTAAAGCCAAAGAACTCAAACCTGAGCCCTTGATCTCAGACATGCTAAAATTTGGCAAAGCCCATCTGAAAAATTAATTCCTTTCTCTGAGATTTTATCACCAGACTTCTTTTTCTTTCTAACGTTTATAGCATACCTATGCCAGTCAAAAGCCATAAAGAAGCAGAACTGTCAAAGAAGAAGGTATGTGACATTAATAATTACCACTGCTTAGGATGCTGAGAATCTGATAAGAGGAAACACCTTGATCCATACACATGTGCTGATTTTTCTGCCTTGGATACCACCCACCCTTTCCCTGACTCATACTTTGGCCACCCTTTTCCCCCACCACTCCTCTCTCAGCCTCATTTATAACTTTCCTGGTTAGCTGCCCTTTACCTGCACCAGACAGGGTGCCAGCATCAAACAAAATTCATTCAGATATTTTAACTCATTCTATAACCAGCAAGAGTCAATTGTTAATTCTCAGGAATTCTACAAACTGGTTGTTAGACACAGTTATTAAAAATCAATTCATGTCACTTAGGCCCACCTCCAGTTCTGCACCAGAGCCCCTTCTGACCAGTGGGAGCATAGGCCAAGGCCCAGGACCACATACAGGGACCTCTGTAGAAGCCCAGTCAAGGTCAGGCCCAAGACTGCTACCCACCAATATGCCAACCCATGAGGGAATACAGACTCAGGCCCAGGACTGCCTCCAGGGACCCCTGAAGGAGACTGGGCCTAAGTGAGGCCCAAGACCACCCCTGGTTCTGTGCCAGAGCCTCTGCAAACCATCGAGAGCACAGGCCAAGGCCCAGGACCACCTCCAGGGACCTCCGCAGGAGTCCAGCCAAGGTCAGGCCCAAGACTGCTACCCATCAATCAGCTGACCCATGCAAGAATCCATACCCAGGCCCAGTACCACCTCCAGGGACCCCTGTGGGAGTTCAAACCTAAGTCAGCCCCAAGACCATTCACACTGTTTGGAGCCAGAGCCCCTGCTGATCTTCAGGAGCCCAGGCCCAGGCCCAGGCCCACCACCTGGGACCTGTGAGGGAGCCAAGGCCAAGATCAGGCCTAGGAGAGCCCTCACAGGCCTGTGTGAGACCCCAGACCCAGGACCGCCCCTGAACAGTGTGGAGATCCATGCTGTTGCTCCTTTCCTGCATCCATCTTGGGACACTGCAGCCATTGCCATAGGTCTTCCCATGTAGTAGCCTCCACCTTGGGACAACAAACAGGGTCTGGAGGTAGCAGCCCACCACAGCTAAGCATGTCACAGTGCTGCATCTCCAATCAATCATCCCAAAGCCATTATAAGTCCTACCCTTTTAGCCCCATCTCTGAAAATGTTTGCATCCATCTTAGACCATCTGCACTGCCATTTTGACTTACCTCCACTACTACCTCCACCATCTTTAGTGGCAGTACTTTCCATCTGGGGACACCTGCTGGGAACTGGAAGTGAACTCCAAGGTTAGATACAGATAATCTGTAGGATCACTACAAGATTGTAGGATAGAAACTGCTATACCTCAAATCAGCATTGCCAGAAAGGAAGATAAATAATCAACATGAAAAAACAAGGGAAGAAAGTGCCCCAAACAAACCAAGATATTACAATAATAGAATCCATTGACAGCACAGTTGATGAAATGTCAAAGACAGAATTCAGAATTAAAATGATTTGTGAATTAAAGAATAATTGAGCAAATACAGGCAAAAATTGATCACTCCAACAAAGAAATAAGAGAGCTAATAAAGGCAACCACTGATCACTCCAACAAAGAGATAAGAGACCAAATAGAGGCAACCATTGATCACACCAACAAAGAGATAAGGGAGCAAATACAGGTAGCAAAAGATTACTTTAAGAAAGAGCTAGAGATTGTGAAAACAAAAACAATCAGAAATTCTTGAAATGAAGGAAACAATAAACAAAATAAAAAACTCAGTAGAAAGCATCAGCAGCAGACTAGATCACTTGGAAGACAGAATCTCAGATAATGAAGAAAAAATATACAATCTTGAAAATAAAGTTGACCACACAATGAAAATGGTAAGAAACCATGAACAGAATATCCAAGAATTATGTAATAGCATCGAAAGACCACATCTAAGATTTATCAGGATAGAAGAAGGCACAGAGTTTCAAACCAAAGAAATGAACAATCTCTTCAATAAAATAATATCAGAAAAATTCTCAAATATGAAAAATGAATTGGAAAATCAAATACAAAAGGCTTACAGGACACCAAATGTACAAAATTACAACAGATATATACCAAAGCACATTATAATGAAAATGCCTAGCATACAGAATAAGGAAAGAATTTTAAAGGCTGCAAGAGAGAGGAATCAGATTACATATAGGGGGAGACCAATTTGGAACTCAGCCGATTTTTTAACCGAGACCCTCAAAGCCAGGAGATCATGGAACAACATATACCAAGCTCTGAAAGAAAATGGATGCCAACCAAGAATCTTATATCCAGCAAAAGCTTATATAAGCTTCAGATTTGATGATGCAATAAAAACTTTCCATGATAAACAAAAGCTAAAAGAATTTACAGCAAAAAAGCCAGCACTACACAGCATTCTCAGCAAAATATTCCATGAGGAGGAAATGATAACCAACAATGAAAATATACAAAGAAAGGAACTACACTAGAGGAAAGGCCAATCAAAGGAGAAACCAAGTCAAGGTAAAAACCAAAAATAAACCAAAATGACCAGGATTACAAATCATATTTCAATAATGTGAATGGCCTGAATGTGAATGGCTTAAACTCATCAATTAAAAGACATAGACTGACAGACTGGATTAAAAAAAAAAAAGACCCAACAATATACTGCCTTCAAGAGACTCATCTCACAGAAAGAGACATCCATGGACTGAAAGTGAAAGGGTGGGAAAAAACGTATCACTCACATGGACCACGTAAACAAGCAGGGTTTCTATCCTCATATCAGATAAAGTGGACTCCAAACCGAAGTTAGTGAAAAAGGATAAAGAAGGACATTTTATACTTCTTAAGGGAATCATACATCAACAACACATAACAATCATAAATATCTATGCCCCAAACAATGGGGCATCTATGTATATCAAACAAACCCTTCTCAACTACAAGAATCAAATAGACCATAACACAATAATACTTGGTGACTTTGACACAGCTCTCTCACCACTGGATAATCTTCCAAACAAGAACTAAATACAAAAGGCTTACAGGACACCAAATGTACAAAATTACAACAGATCTATACCAAAGCACATTATAATGAAAATGCCTAGCATACAGAATAAGGAAAGTAACCATAGAACCCAATAAAACAATCAATAATTTAGTCTTAATAGACATATATAGAGTATTCCATCCAACGGGTGAATACACTTTTTTCTCAGCAGCACATGGATCCTTCTCCAAAATAGATCATATATTATGCCACAAAGCAAGTTTTAGCAAATACAAAAAAATAGAGATTCTACCCTGAATCCTATCTGACCATAATGCAATAAAATTAGAAATCAATGACAGATTAAAAAATAGAAGCTACTCCAGCACCTGGAGACTAAATAATATGCTTTTGAATGATGCATGGATAACAGAAGACATCAGGGAGGAGATAAAAAAATTCTTACAGGTAAACAAAATCTCTGATACAAGATATCAAAATCTCTTGAACACTATGAAGGCAATGCTAAGAGGAAAGTTCATTGCATCAAGCTCCTTTATTAAAAGAAGAAAAAGTCAAAAAATCAAAGACTTGACAGTACATCTCAAAGCCCTAGAAAAAGAGGAACAAATCAACACCAAAAGAATTAGAAGACAGGAAATAACTAAAATCAGGGCTGAAATTAATGAAATTGAAACAAAAGGAACAATTCAAAAAATTGACAAAACCAAAAGCTGTTTCTTTGAAAAAATAAATAAAATTGACAAACCCTTAGCCACCCTAAAGAAAAGAAGGAGAAAACTCAAATTATTAAAATTCATGATGAAAAAGGAAATATCACGACAGAGACTACTGAAATACAGAGAATAATTAGAAACTATTTTGAAAATTTATACTCCAGTAAAATAGAAAACTCTGAAGACACCGACAAATTTCTAGAAGCATATGACCTAACCAAACTGAACCAGGAGGACATACCCTACCTAAACAGATCAATTTCAAGCAAGGAAATAGAAGACACCATCAAAAGTCTACCAACCAAGAAAATCTCAGGACCAGACAGATTCTCAGCCCAGTTCTACAAGACCTACAAAGAAGAATTAATACCAATACTCCTCAAACTATTTCATGAAATAGAAAAGGAGATAACCCTTCCAAACTCATTCTATGAAGCTAGTATCACCCTGATATCAAAACCAGACAGAAACACATCAAAGAAAGAAAATTTCAAG
The DNA here is from genome assembly GCA_004024805.1 of Geosciurus inauris. Taxonomy (NCBI): domain Eukaryota; kingdom Metazoa; phylum Chordata; class Mammalia; order Rodentia; family Sciuridae; genus Geosciurus; species Geosciurus inauris. The sequence goes on along the minus strand of PVHX01000375.1, from coordinate 79,377 downwards.
CCAGGTTTGGTGGCACATTAACACACACACCAAAAAAAACTCAATCAATAAATGGGCTAAGGAGTTGAACAGATAATTCTCAGAAGAAGGTATACAATTGATCAATAGGCATATGAAAAAATGTTCAACATCTCTAGCAATTAGAGAAATGCAAATCAAAACTACTATAAGATTTCATCTCACACCAGTCAGAATGGCAGTTATCAAGAATACAAACAAGGGCTGGGGTTGTGGCTCAGTGGTAGAGCTCTTGCCTAGCATGTGTGAGGCACTGGGTTCAATTCTCAGCACCACATATAAATACATAAAATAAGGGTCCATCCACAACTAATAGAAATTTTAAAAAAAAAGAATACAAACAAGTAAGTGTTGACGAATATGTGGGAGAAATGACACCCTCATACATTGCTGGTGGGACTGCAAATTGTTACAACCAATCTGGAAAGCAGTATGGAGATTCCTTAGAAAGCTTGGAATGGAACCACCATTTGACCCAGCAATCCCACTCCTCGGTCTATACTCAAAGGACTTAAAAACAGCATACTACAGTGATACAGTGACTTCAATGTTTATAGCAGCTCAATTCACAATAGCTAAGCTGTGGAACTAACCTAGATGTCCTTCAATATTTGATGGATAAAGTAACTGTGGTATATATACACAATGGAATATTACTCAGCAATAAAAGAGAATAAAATTATGGCATTTGCAGGAAAATGGATGGAGCTGGAGAATATCATGCTAAGCGAAGTAAGTCGGTCTCAGAAAACCAAATGCCGAATGTTCTCTCTGATAAGCAGATGCTGACCCATAATGGGGGAGGGGACATGGGAAGAATGGAAGAAATTTGTTCGAAGGGGAAGGAGGGGAAGAAGGGCATGGGGGCAGGAAAGATGGTGGAATGAAATGGACATCATTGCCCTAGCTTCATGTATGACTGCATATATGGTGTGATTCTACATGGTATACAACCAGAGAAATGAAAAGTTATGCTCCATTTTTATTCAATGAATCAAAATGCATTCTGCTATCATGTGTACCTAAGTAGAATAAATAAATTTTAAAGGAATCAATTCATAATGACTTCACTTATACTAAAAATAAAGAAAATAAATATTCAAAACCCATCCTTATCTAATATTTTACTATTATGTACAATCCAGAGATCATTTATATCTGTTTCACCTGTGTAACAAAAATATTGAGCATCTTTTTCAGGTCTGTGTTCAACAGTATCATGTCGGGCCACAGTGAGAATATTTACTCCACAAAAATTAACAAAAACTACAATCCAGGGCTTTGGGTGCTTTTTTTCCCCAAGATCCAATTATTTTTAACAGTGCACCACTGCAGAAACTGAAGGTTAAGCCAAAGGATTTATTCGGGTTAAGGAAGTAGGATTAAAGAAATCAAGGATGTTGAGCCCCAGAGACTAGCAGCAGAGAGAAGTTTTACCACTCTAGGACTCAAGGACTGAGCCTGGAAACAGAGAGGATGTCTGAACTGATCATCTCTCTAATAGAGAACTGTGGAAACACGGAGTGTACATGGAGTAAACTCTTCTCTTTCTTCCCACCTTTGATCACATGTCATTGGCTGAACCCATCAGGAATCCAGCCAGTGAAGAAGTCTGGGCCCTGTAGCCTACAGATGTATCAAGGGTCGAGTTCATGGGAGATGGAGGTTAATATGTAAAACATTTATAGGTGAATGCTCTTGGGATAAGCCTATGCGGAAGGGAGGGAGTATACGCAGAGCTGAGCAGATAGTGTAAGCTGAGGCCAAGTCCCAACAGAAGCCTCGAATGAGTCCATGCAAACACTAGCATTGATGTGACCCTTCAAACTTCCCTTGAGTTAGACCAAAGGGGCTGGGCTTTACAGCCCCACAATGATCAGTTATTAGAAATGTGCTGCCCTCTGAAGGAGGCATAACTTTAGATGAGGCAGTTTTCAAAAGACCCAAAAAGGATTGACCAGACATCGGGGTTCTCTTCCAACAGTTGAGGGACTGTCCTTAGTTCTTTAATGTGAGGCCCATGTCATACATCACAGTATCCTCTATGGCAGGGGAAAGCTTCCTGAGACTCAAAGTTGGGCAAAGAAGGGAGAAGAACATATGTTACAGTAGTAGAGAGAGGAATGAGGACTAATTACCTGTCACTCTCCAAAATTCAGCTTGTAAGTGCATCTCTCAGGAGCAGTGCCTGACCCTTTTGCTCCACCCTCATAATCCTTGCACCAAACTTCATCATGGTTCACCACAGTATTAAATCAGTGTGTTTACTAGCCCATCTCCCTGTGAGCTCTGTGACCACAGGGCCTGTATCATTATCCCCATTCTGGCCCTGCCATTAACAAAGAGGCCCACCTTTCATAATTATGGAGATATCTTAACTTTTAAAAAGAAGAAGAAAGGAAGGAAAGAAAAGTTACCCAGGGGAGAAGTCAAGCTACTACAAGAAAAAAAAATAACTATTATCCTTATGACTACACTCCATGGCATATCACTTTCCAAATTATCTAAATTATCTTTGCTGATATATCCCTAGAAGCTTTCCAGTTAGCAAGCCTGCTTTGTATCTACAACCATCAACTGACTCATCAAGATATGTGGGGGGAGGCAAGAAATAAATTCAGTGCAAAGAATCACACTTTTAGGATGAACTGGAATAGGGTTACAGAGTCGAGGGTGGGCAGCGCCATGATGCGGCACTGATGAACCCAGGTGTCCAGTCAGCTCTTTGGTCCCTCTAGCACAGGCAAATGTGAACCTCCTGTGGTCATCTTTGTCAAGGAGTAGAGCTTAGATTCAAATCCATTCAGATCTCAGAGAGAAAAGCAGACTAAACAGGAGTATAATTGATGACACATAGCACTCCAGAGAAAAGAACAATGCCACCCTTCCCTGGATATCACAGAAAGACCAAGGGAGCTGGATTGAGGGGCAGATCACTTAAACCAAGGACATGGTCGTGATCCACAAAACATATCTCCTGCTCTACCCCAATCAGGTGAAGAGGAAACTCTAACAAAAAGCTCCATAGTTCTTGACTTGATGGGTCTTTATCTTTAATGATATTGAAGAGAAACCCAGAAAGAAGGACACATGGAAAGTAATCACCAAGCACAAGGTGTAAAGAGACTGATTCTTCATCCTCATGTTTCCATAGAAGAGAGGACTTTGCCCCTTTCCCATTAGGATCATAACTCTAGTCCCTGTAGGGAAGAAGCTTGCTTGAGTGCATGCCCTGATCAGAGACTAGAAGTTTCTTGGGCCATGATGGCAATAGTCTACCTAAAATACCATCCACTAACCCTCTCCTTTCTTTCATCAATTGTTCTCAAACTATGATTTGGAAGGGTAATTTTAGAATATATTGGGTATTTAAGAGATAATTTATAACACAAAGAAATCCAGAGGAGTTTCTGAACAACATAGCTCATGTTTACCAAGGAAGATTTCAGCAAATTGACCAATTATTTTAAATCTATAATGCCAGATAATGTGTAATCACATGCATCAGGTGCTATGCCAAATCTATTACAGACAAAATCTTATTGAATCTCCATAACAACCCTATCATTTAGAGATAAAGAATTTATATATCAGAAGGGATAAGTAATGCACCCAAGGTCACATAGCTTTAAGTTGTGGAACCAATAACCATGCATAATTCTGAAGTCAATATTTATAACTCAGTAAAATATACAGTCCCCTAGAAGCTAAGCAAAGATCCAGAATCAGAGAAGTGGAAGACTATGCTTCCATAGAGCTTTTCATGGGGGAAAAATAAAGTGAGATCCTAGCCCATATGGTTAAGAGCCTGTATGTCCTTAAAATGTGGAAGTCTGGTGCCAGGGATGTGGCTCAGTGGCAGAGTGGTGACTTTTCATACAACTGTATGTCATGCTGGCAATTGTTAGTATTTCTGCCATTTTACAAGATCATATAAAAATAAAGATCATACAAATGGCAAGATTTGGAGACCAAACATACACAGTCATCACTCTCTAGCTTCATGCCTTAAGATAGATTAACCTCATTAAACCTCCATTGTCTTATCTGTAAAATGGAAATACTTAAACTTGCTTCACAAGAGTTTTTGTGATATTTACAGAAGATAAGGCTGGATAGGCCACCAGGAACATTTATAAGCTCTGAACACTTGATAGTTGCTGCTGTTCATTTGATAAGTGAACAGCAACAGGAGCCTGAGTAGGAAATCAAAATGGATTGGTACTCAAATTGAGAGTGCACTTCCCAGGTCGTTAAGGGCTCCCACTGGGCCTGAGGTCCAGGAGCTGCTAGGTGCCTGAGGTCATTGTTCATTTGCTTTGATTCAGCTGATGACAAACATAGACACGATAAATAGGAAAATCTATTTAATAACAACTATATAGACAACACTAAGAAATGAATAATTGTCCCAGCTGCCCAGGAAGTAAACATCTAGTGGAGAAGATAAGGCATAAAAATAATGCCCCCCCCCCCCCGTGATAACATCAATCAGTAATGACAAAAGTCAGGACAGCTACTGAGGCATCTTCTTCCCTTAGAAGCTGTTGGCGGTCAGTCTGCTGTTCCTAACCTGAACAAACACTATGTCCTTAACTACAATCCCCTAGAAATTATAAAGCAATAAGGAATGCATCACAACATTTTTATACAACATTTACATTTACACAATATTTTTCACCTTGGCAATTGCATAAACATTCATTCTACTCACAATGTCTACAAAACCATCCCTAGAATGTTAGGGTTCTAAGAATCGCAAGACTATTCTAACCCAACATTTCATTAAGAAAATAATGGCCTAGACAGGGAAGTGTTTAGACTCATGAAGTAAAACTAGAAAATCTCAGCACTTAGGGAGGCTGAGACAGGAGAATCGCGAGTTCAAAGCCAGCCTCAGCAACAGTGAGGGGCTAAGCAACTCAGTGAGACCCTGTCTCTATATAAAACACAAAATAGGGCTGGGGATGTGGCTCAGTGGTCGAGTGCTCCTGAGTTCAATCTCCAGCACCAAAAATATGACAGCACTGAATTTAAAACTAGGACAGCTTTCTAGAGCTCCACGACTTTTTCCTATTAGGGGGAAAAACTGATCTCTTGACCTCAGTCTTAATTAAGACTTTATGGTGATTCGTAAATACTGTCAAAGTCCAATAGTCAAACAGTACCAAGATCCACACCACCATAAACCATGGAACATCCCAATGCTTGAAAGGACTTGCAGATTTGGGTTTCTGAAAGGTTATTTTGTAGAGGATTCAAGGAAGTGGGACTTTGGTCCAGATTGTGTGCTGTCAGAAAGTGGAGCCACAAAATAAATCTTATATAGAAGGAGGAAGAAATGAAATGAAGCTAAATTGGTGATGGGCAAAGAGGCAGCAGTGACTTGCATTAGGAAGAACAGTGGGGCGGTGGGAGGGTAACAGTGTTGTCTTTGTGCTTTGGCATGATAATGGGGTGGTCTTGATTCAGTCATTCAGCATCACAGAACGACCTTGTGTGATGTTGATGTTCTGTAACATTATTTATGTTCAACAGGGGAACCCCAAAGACTAATTATGAGTGCCAGTACCAAAGGCTGGTTTTCTGTTCCTCAAAATACATTTAGACATGGAACAAAAGACAGAAAGAAGGAGAGGGGGGAAAAGAGAGAGGAAAGTTGATTGAGTCCTCCTGTGTCTCGTACACTGTTTCATTTTTATTCTCTAACTAAGGAGATGTAGGTTGCAAGAGATTAAAAGATTTTCTGTCTCCCAAAAGCTAAAAATAGAGCTGAATTTCCACTAGTATTTTTATTTCTATATAAACTCAGAGAAATGATTTAGGTGGACAGGTCACATAAGATTCTGAACCTGAGATGTTTTCCTTTGGAATCATCTGCAAACAAATTCCATGCTGGCTCACCTGCCTCAGCTGACAAGACCTTCTCAACATTTGTGAGCAAAACCCTCCAACCTGTTGGTCTGAAACACACATGCCATTGTTGATAGCACCATATGTGAAATAATTTCTCCCAAAGTAATAGACCCTCAGTAGTAAAAGGAGACAATTGCATAAATAAATTAAAGCATCATTGAATTTTTTGAGACAAAAATCCATAAACTTTAGAACATAGATTTGACACAAACTGGGAACACCAAATGATACTGTTCTTCAGTGAGTTCTAAGGAAAATCTGAGCTCACAGGAACTCTCTTAATACCCAGCCAGTGGAAGAAGTCTAAAAACAACAGGAGGTTGTTTCTATAAAGATATTCTATAAAGTGAATGACAACACATGATTGAGAGTGAAGCTCAAAATAGAAAGCTCTACACTCTTGGATCTGTAAAGTAGCATATGATAATTCCATATTTTGACATTATGTCCATGCTCAAAAAAATCAGAAGCTTGAAACCATCTCATATTTACAATGTCAAGGTGAAAACTATGTATCTATTCATATTGTATGCATTGATTCAGGTTTTCAATGCTTAGTGATGAATAATGAAAATGATTCATCTCTGTTAATATCCTGAGACCAATGAATAAATTAGTAAGTCTATATCCTGTAGTAGGTCCTTGGGAACATTCCTGTTCTGGAGCAAATTTATGGTGGGATATAAATCTCAAGCATAATTTACTATGTAACTATTCCTTGTTGTAAGAGAAAATGCATGTTTCATGATACTCATTTTAGTCATGGAAAGATGAATTTTGTTCTAAAACAAAGCAATAAAATGCTAGTATTTAATGGCTTTAATTCAGAAGTTAATTTTAGCACTTTTTAATTTTTTTAAAATATTGAACAAGTCTAAATCCAGATTCCTCTTGTAAAATCACTTTACCTATAAGCCAAACAAACTCTTTATTTAAAAAGAATAAGGTAAATTGGCTAAGACTTTATCTTTAAACTGAGTCTAACATACCTTCTTAAGTTTTAGCAAGAATTCGAGAATGTGAGCTATAAAATGGAATCATTTCAAAAGTTGCTTTCTTTTGTGCTGGATGGTAATGATATCTTCTCCTGCAGGATGCGCCACACACAATTTCAAAGGCAGGAAGAAAAGAAGAATATCTGAGAGGCTAATTACAGAGCTGCAGAGATACATGATAAAGCATTAAAATCAATGAGATAGATGAATTATCAGAGGGCAGAGCTAGAGACTGATGAACCATATTTAGAACACTAATCCCAAGTGTTTATTTTGCATTCTTCTGGCCTTTAAAGATGACAGGTTGTGATCAATTGCTTCCCTTGAAGGCTGGCTCCTTTCCTGCCCTAGCATTTAATTTCTGTTTGATGTTCTTCACTTTGTGTCAATGTATGAACTACTGTTAAGATATATAGCAGCGATTAAAATAATTCATCCATCTGCTTATAATTAAAGACCAAGTTAAATGTAATGACAACTGTATCTAGCGAGCTAACTATCATCTAAAAAGGAGGTTTTCTTGCAACGATTTCTCCAGTCAATGAATTGTTCTAGTTAGTACTCATTCAAAATTTTTCCTTCAAAGAATAAGGGATTTTAATCAATGATGTCACTGGATTAGTGAAATGCGAAAATTATGGAAATAGATTTCATTTCTGTGTTAACCACCACAAAGCCAATGTTGGTGGCCAGCTTCAACATGAGAGTAGAAAAGTGGCTTTAGATTCCATGAGGTTAGGTTATTAATCAGTTGTAAAGATGAAAGGTAACAGAAAAAAATCAAAAGCCCTAATTTTAAAAAGAACAAAATGAGACCAGCATATGGTGAAGTAATTGTTGAATACCTTGCCATTTTAGAATAAAGAACAAATCCCTCAAAGTATTTTTTAACTTATTGCCACCCTACAGTAAACAGAGCATATTAGTTATAATTTTAAGTAAAATTTCATATACAAAACCGAGGGGATGGGGAGGACTAAAATTTCACTCTGCTTTCCTATCACCCTGAAATAAAATGAATGATTCATGTTTTGTTTAATATTTCTTCTGCCTATTCTCAATAGGATATATATGCATACACATACACATGGGTGCCTGTCAGGTACAGACACTGAGGGAGAGTTGAACAGTTGTCATAATGATATGGAAAAAAATGGAAGGTACAACAAAATGAAACACCACCCCGACCACCTCTGCCGCCTCTCCAAGTGCTGAGGCAATGCAAGGACCTCATTTAGGGTAAGACAAGGCCACTCCAAGAATGCAAAGAGACTTGAGCATAAGACCAAGTCAGCAATTATTCTGCAAGTTACTCCAGCCAGGAAGCAATTGTGCACTGCCCAAGGCGCCCCAGGTTGCTCTGTTCCCTTTAAGGAAAAATAGTAGAAAATGTCGAGTTTGTGAAAACGATGCTTTGCTATCCTCAGTATTCTCATAGACTCACCCCAAAATACAAAGTTCCAATGTGAATTCAGGAAGGCTCAAAGGCTTTCCTGAGCACTGTGGGACTCACTCCTCTGTCTACCAAAACTTCTGACTCTCAGGCTTTGATTTTCAGCTTTAGTCTTTGAATCCTATTAAAATATAAATGTTCTGAGGCTGGACTCTAACTAAGACTCCTATTTTCAATATGGACCTAAAGATCCTTGAAATTCAGTGACTTACTAGATTGGGAGTTGATAAGCAATAAAGGAAAAAAAAAAAAAAAACTTAATGTGGTTGAGGACCAGGGGGATAGGGATATGTCCCACCAAGGAATACAGAGTGTCCTCTAAGGTCACCAGACGCACAGACTCTCAATCACAATGTTGTGAAAAGCACCATAATCCACTGATTGCATTTTCCATGGCTTATAAAAACCAAAAAGCTTACAACTGTGATTATTTTTTGTGTAATCAAGGCTAATAATGTAATGATTTCTAATAAAAATATCCATCCTTCTTGGTTACACAATAAAATATTTTGTTGCTGTTCTTCATGTAGTAAAAGATAAGGCTAAAATATTTTGGGATGATTTGAGTTTGTTGTAATTACTGCTCACCCTGAAAGCTTGGAAACGTGCAGGGTACAAGATCAGACTTGTTTAAATTTAAACTGAGCCAGGTTTAAACTGAAGTCCCCAAAGATGAAAGGCTAATGCCTCATCTCCATCAAGTTTCAAAGACCAATAGATGTTTCAACACCTTTTTCTCCTCATGTAAAAGCAATGTGTAAAGGAAAATACTTTAAAAATTATTAGCAATGTGAATAAATATACATCAAAAAGAGGCCTTTTATCCAAACATATCATTTCAACAAGAAGTACAAAAATATTAATCCAAAAGAAAAACGATCTTCCTCATCAGTTTCAACATAGCAGATTTGGTGCCTTAACTTCTTACCATGCTAAATTTCACTGTTTTCTCAAGTGCTTACCTATAATAGCAACTAAATCAGATTTTTTTAAAAGATAATAAATCTTAACCCAATATAAGATCTCTTTTGGGTGGATTTTTTAAATAGCAATGTGCTCTGTGTATTTGATGATGCTAAATTGAAGTTTGGCTAGTCTCCATCACAGAGGAAACGTGGGCACACACATGCATTCTGCTTCAGTGTATATTCCTTTCCCAAAGCTCTGCTTTGAGGAGAGGATTCTGCTTAATCACAGACACTTAATAAATGAAAGTTGCTTATATTTCTCAAGTAAGTTTGAATCTCTTTGGTCTGGCAGGAAGTCAGGCTTACCAAATATTTTTATGTAGAACTATCTCCAATCGAACAAAAAGCATAATTAGACTATTAAATAAAGATCTATGAGAATGCAGTAAGCACATCTGGATAATTTGTTAACTCACTGATATCTAGTGCTCCAATTACAACCTCATTTTATGTGTTATACATTTTGTAACTAGTACATGTAATACCACACGGTAACATATCATATTAAGAGTTCAGAAGATAAGTAGCAAGGATTGCCTACTTTTATTCTTCTGTCACCAAAAATGGTGCAAATGGTAAGAAAATACTTTGACAAGCTAACCCCAATGTTGTTTCCTATCTGGAAAAAAAGGAACTATTATAACATTTCTCTTCCACAATCATGTCCAATAGTACTAGACAAGTTGCATGTGTTTTCAGATCAGCATCTAGACTGAATCTCTGACCTTTACATTTCAACCATTTCTATGAGCCTGTTGTTACATTCAGATATTCAAATTAGATATGTCTTCCCCATGCCTAAACACAAGATATATAAGAGATGCAAAAAATGAAAGGAAGAAAGGTCACTAAGGAGTGAAAAGTCATACCAGAAATAGATCCATGAGGTATAATTGGGAAGTCAAAAGAGGGTTTACAAAGGCTGAATGTTTTCTCTGATAAGTGGATGCTAATCCATAAAGGGGGGGAGCATGGGATGAGTAGAGGAACTTTGGATTAGCCAAAGGGGAGGGGAGAAGGGGTGGAGGAATGGGGAGAGGAAAGAAGGTGGAATGAGATGGGCATCACTACCCTATGTACATGTATGATTGCACAAATGGTGTGACTCTACTTTGTGTACAACGAATCAAAGAGTATTCTTCTGTCATGTATAACTGATGAGAACAAATTTTTTAAAAAAAGAGGGCTTGCATTTTTAAGGATCAGATGATCATGGAGAGTGAGCTTTGTTCATGCACATTCATTAGCATTTGCTGAATAACAGAAACTGTACTTTCCAAGTTGTAAAGATGACTTTTGAATCTCAAGAAGAGATTAAAAATCTGTTTGGACTCTAGCCATAGGATTAAGATAATGCTGTACTAAGATTATTTCCTCTCTTTAAAGCTATTGAACCTGGCCTGGATCCAGTTGCAAAATACAGATAGGATCAGACAATTCAGATGCAAATGAACCACCAGCCACATAAGAGTGGTTTTGAAAAGCATTGCTGGCTTTCCTCAAGAGATCAGTTCAAGATGGTAAATGGAATACCACTGCAGCCTCTCTGTCAGGGTTCAGTCTGTGGACATGTGACATGTGCAGTACCCAATGGCCCTGTACTCAGAAAGGTTCCCCACTTGGTGTAATGCTTTGCTGTTGTTGATATGATATTCTTAAGGTTTTTTCCTTTAAACTTATATTTGGTAAATGAAGATTACTGGCACAGCGGAGCAGGTGAGGGAACAGAGGAAATACTGCATTCAGTGGTACACACACAGAGAAGCAAGCCCAGAGATAGGGCAGCCAAAGCCCCTCCAACAGCTGGCCTGGCCTGATGGTGCTCACTACCATGCCGGGAGTGGTCTGCAATACTGCAGACCCCCAAGGCGGGTAGCCAGGTTGAGACCTGGTGATAGTAGTGGTAGCAGCAGCAACACCAGGAACAGGGTGGGAACAGTCATGGTCCCTGGAAAGAAGATCTCTGAATGAAGCACCGTTGGGAGAGTTGGTGGGAAGTCAGCTTGCCAGTCCATTCTCAGAGCCCAGCCTGAAAATACAGAATCCCCCCACCCTTCTCCACAGAGGATCTGTTCCAAGACCCCCAGTGGATCTGAAATCACGAAGAGAAGCAAATCCTACATATACTGATTTTCAAATACATACAGACCTACGATAAATTTCATTTCTAAATTAGGCACAGTTAGAGAGACTGGCAACAGTTCCTTAGCCCATTTATTGATTGGGTTATTTGGTTAGTTTGTTTTATTGTTTTTTCAGTGTTAAGTTTTTTGAGTTCTTTATATATCCTAGAGATTAATGCTCTATCTGAGGTGCATGTGGTAAAGATTTTTTCTTGTTCCATAGTCTCTCTCTCCACATTATTGATTGTTTCCTTTGCTGAGAAGAAGCTTTTTAGTTTGAATCCATCCCACTTGATTCTTGATTTTTACTTCTTGCACTTTAGGAGTCTTGTTAAGGAAGTCAGATCCTAGGCCAACATGGCAAACATTTGGGCCTACTTTTTCTTCTAGTAGGTGCAGGGTGTCTGCTCTAGCGCCTAAGTCTTTGATCCACTTTGAGTTGAGTTTCATGCCTGGTGAGAAATAGGGGTTTAATTTCATTTTGTTACATGTGGATTTCCAATTTTCCCAGCACCATTTGTTGAATAGGTTATCTTTTCTCCAGTGAATGTTGTTGGCACCTTTGTCTAGTATGAGATAACTGTATTTATGTGGGTTTGTCTCTGTCTTCTATTCTGTACCATTGATCTACATGACTGTTTTGGTGCCAATACCATGCTGTTTTTGTTACTATAGCTCTGCAGTATAGTCTAAGGTCTGGTATTGTGTTTCCTCCTGCACTCATATATTGCTTGTAGGACTGAAAATTGGTGCAAAGCAGTATGGAGATTCCTCAGAAAACTTGGAATGGAACCACCATTTGACCCAGCTATCTCACTCCTCAGTTTATTCCCAAAGTACTTAAAATAAGCATACTACAGTGATGCAGCCACATCAATGTTTATAGCAGCTCAACTCATAATAGCTAAACTATGGAACCAACCTAGATGCCCCTGAAAAGATGAATAGACAAAGAAACTGTGGTATATATACACAATGGAATATTACTCAGCCTTAAAGAAGAATGAAATTATGGCATTTGCAGGTAAATGGATGAAGCTGGAGAATATCATGCTAAACAAAATAAGCCAATCCCGAAAAACCAGACACCTAATGTTTTCTCTGATATGCCAATGCTAATTCACAATAAGGAGGGGAGTCTAGGGAAGAATACAGTTACTTTGGATTAGATAGAGCAGAGTGAAAGGAGGAGAGGGAGTAGGGAATAATGGAATGAGAAATTATACTCCATTTATGTATGATGTGTCAAAGTGCATTCCACTGTCATGTATAACTAATTAGAACAAATTTAAAAAAAGAGACTGGTAATAGTAACAAATAATAAGAATAGGATAATTATAACAGCATATTGCAATAAAAGCTATGTGATGGTGACTTCTCCCTACCCCCCTTGGGAGACCAACTAGTGTATACAGTGTTTACAAAGGGATTATTCACATCCCAGGAGGGATGGTGGTTCCATTCCTAGTTTTTGAGGAATCTCCATACTGCTTTTCAATGTGGTTGCACCAATTTTCAATTCCACCAACAGTATATGAATGTGCCCTAAGAAAGTCAGTATTTAAATCGTCATCAAATGAGCCAAAGAACAACTTCCATCTACAGAAGCAACATAAAAAGAGAAAATGTAACAAATAAGTTGCTAGAAAGTGAATAACTAATATTCATATGACATGTGAATGAAATCATAGGTAAAAGATTAAAAATTTAATCCTAAATTTTAAAAAATAGATGGAGATATTTGGCTGAATGGATACAGCAGAAAAGTAACTTTGAAAACAAAGAAAGAAATAAAAAGCAGGTATAAAGTTCTCCAAAAGAATACACAAATGGAAAATGAGATAGAACATTTAAAAAAGGTTAAAGAAACATGGGGAATACCTGCCAAGAGGGAGTCAAAATATTTAAGGTTAAAAGAAGCCAATCTTGGGGCTAGGGACATAGCTCAGTTGGTAGAGTGCTTGTCTCGCATGCACCAGGTCCTGGGTTCAATCCCCAGCACACACACACACACACACACACACACAGACAAAGCCATTGAGTCCTTGGAAGGATAAATAAAATAGACCTACATCTGAACCCAACATGGAAAATTTTCAGAAAGCTAAAAATAAAGAGAAAGTCCTACCCAAGGTAGAGACTGAAAACAGATAATCTACTTAGGTTTTAAGATGAGATTTATGTTAGACTTCTCATCAGTGATACCAAATGGAAGAAGGCAATGGAGCAATGTTTGTTCTGCCCCATATTGAGAAGGATCTCAAGTCTTAAGATTTTTTTAGAGAAAAAAACATATGATGAATTCAAATAGTATGAATCTGTTCAACACTCTGTTCAACTTACTATTGTAGAAGGATATTAAATAACCTGAAAAAAAAATATTAGTGAAAAAAAGCTAAACATCAGCAGACTCCCAAAATTGTATTTTTCTAATTATAACACATGTATGTATATATGACATAATATGTATTATATATATAGTTTCCAGAGAAATAACACAGAAGAAGTAAATACAAATAGTGGTTATCTCTGAGTGAAGATTATAAATCAGATGATATTTTCTCTTTTTAACTTTTTTTGTGATTTTTTAAATATCCACAATAAACTTATGTGTCTTTTAAAATTTAAAAAGTATATTTAAAACACAGAATAAATCAGTGATTGATGTTATCTCTTAGTCTTTGAAACCAAAGAACTACTAAAGAAAATAAAGATAATTTTCATATATTTCTCATCTCATTCAAACCTCAGAATGAACTACTTTCTAATTTTCACTTCTTTTATTAGAGCATTATAACTATATGTAATAGTGGAATTCATTGTTACATATTTGTACATGCACACAAAATAACAATATAATTTGGTCAATTTCATTCTAATTTTTATATTTTAAAGTGACACAAATTTAAATGAATTATACATGTTTGACATTACCTATAAATCTGGTCTAAGAAGGTTAAAAACTCTGACTCCATTTGTACTTAATTTTTTAAATTTCTGACATTGGTATTATCTGTAACATAACCATAAAATTTATCATGTACAAGTAAAAGGAGATGCTGTCCCTGGATATATTGGGACAACAGGCATACCCCAGTACAGTACCAGCCAAATGAATGCACATATTTGATCTGATTATCAACAATAGCTGCTGGGCACAAACATATTTGTTGTCAATGTACAGGCAGGGAGACCTCCTTAACTGTGAGCACAGGCATGGGCTATGGAGCAAGTTCTCCAAGCTGGTGGGCTCCTGTTGGATCTCCCACCCTGCCTATCTTACTGAGGGCTACTTCTCAATCAAGGCTACCTGGCCTCCATCTAGTTCCCCTGGGGCTAACTCCTATGATTGATTTATTAATACTCATATGCCTGATTAGCAGCTAATTTTGCTCAATGTCATACATTTGCATTTTAATGGGAGTAAGTTAGATTTTAATTCAACTGAATTCATGTACTGAAATCAGAAAGTGAATGGGAGGTTTCTGGGTATTCCCCCAATTGCTGGTTCCCTCTTGCTCACCAAAGTAGAAAGGCAGAAAAAATCAGGTTCATTACAAACCACTGAAGGAGAACAGAGGAAACACCCAAAGGCTCCAAAGCCTTTCAAGTCATCTGACCTGAATGAAAAAGCACTGGACCCCACCCACACCTGGGAGTCTGAGTGCCAGTTTTGGTTTTTGTCCTAAACCAACTGTGAAACCTATTTTCAATCTATCGATGTCCCAATAATCACATTAGCTTCCTACTCATGTGAATAAGACCAGAGGCTCCTCATCACAATGATTTTTTAAAAACCCAAAAATACATTGTCACCAGTTTACATGCAAAAGTATTGATATGTTTACAACAATTTGCCCATTGTAACAGTCCTTGTTGGGGCTGAAGATATAGCTCAGTTGGTAGAGGGCTTGCCTCGCATGCAGAAGGCCCTTAGTTCAATCCCCAGCACCACACACACACACACACAAACACACACACACAGTGTCCTTGCACAGCAGCAAAAACATTAGAGCCAAATGAATTGTGTGTTCTCAGCTGAGATCAACAAAGGGGATATTTGCCTGGCACAATGATGCACACCTGTAATCCCAGCAGCTCAGGAGGCTGAGGCAGGAGGGTCTTGAGTTCAAAGCCAGCCTCAGCAAAAGTGAGGTGATAAGCAACTCAGTGAGACCCTGTCTCTAAATAAAAAATAAATAGAAAAAAATTTTTAAAAGGGGATGGAGATGTGTCTCAGTGGTCGAGTGAGTTCAATCCTGGTAAGCCCCCCGCCCAAAAAAGTGGGGGCGATAGTCTACCTTCTTGTTTCAGCTCTCATTCTGTAGACAAATGTCTTTTTTGCAATCCATTTAGTGTGGCATTTTTCACATTTTTGGTGCTTTTTGCTGGTGATTTCCCTGTTTAAAATGGCCCCCAAGCATCTTGCTGAAGTGCAGTTAGTGCTCCTAATTGCAATAAGACTGTGATGTCTTACAAAGAAAATGCATATATTAGCTAAGCTTTGTTCTAATGTAATAGTGTTGTTTATGAGTTCTATATTAATACATCGACAGTATATATTAAATAAGTGTACTTAAACACAACACATATGTATAAACAAGGTTATATGTTAATTGGATGGTAAAAATATGACCAGAGGTTCACAAGAAACTCACCTTGTATTTCTCTTCAAAGTAATAATTATTTGCTAATTCAGGGATCAAGACCTTTTTAGAATATAACCACCACACCTAAAAATCAACTGAACTTTTAAGGAGAAAGAGAATAGAGATCACAGTAGAGAAGAAAATAAGAAAGAGCTTTTCATCTTTTTGCCCCCAGAAAGCTACCTTCAAAATATTTACTACTCTTATTATTACTAATTGAGTTATTTTCCTGGGTGTAGTCAACCTCAAAACCAAAAGAGCTAGGTTTGAGGTGGCTTTACATAACACCCACTTTGCAAAGAGAATGTAGAAGATGCCATTTCCCCGGTCAGCTCTGAAGAACAAGGGGCTAGGAATCACATTCAGGTAACAGGGGAATGAGGACAAACATGAGAGCTTGTAGAAAAGCCTTCCTTCAGATAAGCAGGGATACCCCACAACCAGGTGGAAACATGTGACTCATTCGGCGACATCGTGGTTTTTAGAGTCACTTAGTCAGCAGCAGCACTTTAGCGGGTTCCCTTTGAATCAAGACCAGATCTCTATGGATATGACCTGGTCATGACTGGTCGCTGCCCAAAGGTCATCTTTTGAAACCTCAGATATTAGGACCCACAATCTCTCTTAATACCAAACTGCATGACCCTCAGCCCACGGATACCTCACTTCTCCTAAACTTTAGCTATATTTATTAGGTAAGCCTTAATATAACACAAAGTTAGGCCTGGAAACTATACCAGATCCATCAGCCATAGGCCTATTCTTCAGCCAAGCAATGAATGATTAAGATGAAAATCATGGCCCATGATAATAGTGTTGTATTTAAATCTCTCAATACCATAAAGAAAAATGGAATGATGTCATTTGTAGGAAAATGGATGGAACTTGGGACCATTGTTTTAGGTGAAATAAACCAAGGTCAAGGGTCATATGTTTTCTTTCATATGTGTAACCTAAAGGGGAAAAGGGGAAAGAAATGTGGCAGTGGGGATCTCATGAAAAGCAAAGGGAAATCAACAGAGTAGAGGAAAAAGACCAGAGAGAGGGAAGAGGAGAGAGAAAGGGGAAATACTGGAGAAAGATATTGGCCAAATTATATTGTTATATTGCATGCATGTACAAGTATGTAACAGTAAACATCACCATCATGTATGACTGAAATGCACCAATAAAAAGACATGAAAAAAATAATCACAAAAAAATAAATAAATAAATAGAAACTCTCTTCCTAAGCCAACATGGTGAAGATTTGGGCCTACTTTTTTTTTTTTTTTTTTTTTAAACTCTAGATGGACATAATGTCTTTATTTTTTATTGCTTTGTATGTGGTGCTGAGGATCGAACCCAGGGCCTCACGCATGCGAGGCAAGCACTCTACCGCTGAGCTACAATCCCAGCCCTGGGCCTACTTTTTCTTCTATTAGGCACAGGGTCTCTGTTTTAGTGCCTAAGTCTTTGATCCATTTTGAGTTGAGTTTTGTGTTGGGTGAGAGAAAGGGGTTTAATTTCATTCTACTACATATGGATTTTCAGTTTTCCCAACACCATTTGTTGAATAGGCCATCTGTTCTCCAATGTGTTGTTGGCGCCTTTGTCTAGTATGACATAGACGTATTTATGTGGGTTTGTCTCTATGTCTTCTATTTTGTACCGTTGGTCTACATATCTATATTTTGGTACCAATACCACACCATATTTGTTACTATTACTCAGTAACATAATTTAAGGTCTGGTATTGTGATGCCTCCTGCTTCACTTTTCTTGCTAAGAATTGCTTTGGCTATTCTGGGTCTCTTATTTTTCCAAATGAATTTCATGATTGTTTTTTCTATTTTTATGAAAAATGTCATTGGGATTTTAATAGGAATTGCATTAAAACTGTGTAACAGTTTTGGTAGTATGGACATTTTGACAATGTTAATTCTGCCTGTCCAAGAGCATGGGAGATCTTTCCATCCTGTAAGTTCTTCTTCAGTTGGTGTAACCATTATGGAAAAAAGTATGGAGATTCCTCAGAAAACTTGGAATAGAACCACCATTTGACCCAGCTATCCCACTCCTTGGCTTACACCCAAAGGACTTAAAATCAGCATACTACAGGTACACAGCCACATCAGTGTTTATAGCAGCTCAACTCATAATATCTAAACTATGAAACCAACCTAGATGCCCTTCAACAGATGAATGGATAAAGAAAATGTGGTATATATACATAATGGAATATTACTCTGCCTTAAAGAAGAATGAAATTATGGCATTTGCAGGTAAATGGATGGAGCTGGAGAATATCTTGCTAAGCAAAATAAGCCAATTCCAAAAAACCAAAGGCTGAATATTTTCTCTGATATGCAGATGCTAATTCACAATGGAGGGGGGTTATTAGGGAAGAACAGAGGTACTTTGGATTAGGCAGAGTGAAAGGAGGGGAGGGGTATGGGGGTAGGAAAGATAGTAGAATCAGACATTATCACCCTACATACACATATGACTATACAATTGGTGTAATTCCACCTCATGTACACCAGAAGAATGAGAAGTTATACTCCATTTATGTATGGTGTGTCAAAGTGCATACTGCTTTCATGTATAACTAATTAGAACAAATAAAAATGAAAAATAAAAAATAATAATAATAAAAATATAGGATAATGGAAATAGATTCACTACTCCATAAAGGGAAAAATTCTCATAGCTAATCAATCATTATAAAATTTGTACCACATCATTTAAATAATACAAATAGTCAACTTCATCTAAACTCTATAACTCATAACCTCTTATACCACTATATAAAACTCAAGTCAAACACATGTTAACCCCATAAACCAGTAAAATTTTACTTAACAAAACTAATTTTGTATAACACATGATCATTATCTTGCAGAAGCAAAAATGCTTATCTTGTAGCCACAAGTACAGTTCTGTTTGTGTTATTTTTAATTTGTTCATTTGGTTCTTTTTATTTTGAGCATGAAGGAACATCATTCAATCACTTTTGTTGAAATATTGGAATTTTCTTTCTAAACAATAAATTTGTATTTTAAGCCTAATCCTTAAATTTAATGAGCACATGTATTTAATTCTGTTCCTCAAAATATTGGCAAAATGTAAAATGTCAGTTTAATTAAGCTCTTCATTGTATAACAACTATGATGTTCAATGTACATTACATCTATGGAATTGAATATAAACAATAAATATAAATTGTTAACCTCTAAATAAATAAATAAATTCCACAAAACCACCTACCTCTTCTCTACCTACAGCGCTCATGATCATTTGATATTTCTAGGGTGAGTTATTTTCTAAACCTTAGACTTACATTATATATATGAAATTTAAAAATATTTTTCCAAGACTTATCCTTTAAAAAGTAGCCTCAAAGAATGAATCCTGTACTTGAAAATTTATTGCTGCTGCAATATGGTTGACATGTATCCAGAAAAGTATTATTTTTAAAAAAATAGTGGTACTTTCTTATAGCTGTTACATTATCTTTTACTAAGAAGGAAAACTTAGTCCGAATTTCTAAAATCTATGGTTCCATCTGCTGGCAACCTCCAGTACTGCTTTACATTGCATTGATAATTTTGCCTATATGTAAGGCCTATACTAAAACAAGCACTATAAGCACAAACATTAAAGTATATTTGACATGAGACACATAAAACACTTTTTTTACTTTAAAATCAAACCATTAAAAACAAAAATTTTACATGTTTAATGACTACCCCAGCTGCCTTCCCCATTTATCTATTTCTTCCTTTAGTTCTTCCACTGTTACCTACTGAATAACCCAAGCATGCTATGCAGGAATCTCCACTCTTTTTGCTAATTGCATAAACATGAAATCGTTTCTCAGGGATTACATTCATAGAGTTAACCTTAGAGTAAATGTGCTTTCTGTTGTGAACATAGGGCACATTCAATAGATGTTCTCTGATGATTATAAAAATATACTACAAATGATCCTTCAAGGATAGAAAGTTTCCTTTACATCTTTCATGCAATGATAAGGCAACCAAAGTTTTTACCCTAATGGAAATTATAATGTAAATAACTACAAAAACTCTAACAATTATCTCTGTTGTTGTTGTTGCAAGAGTTTTATTAGAATTTAAAATTATAAGAAAATTACACTTCTATGTCTATCAATGTGTATCTCCTGAACCATGAGGCACACAATGAACAGATGTTTGATTCATACCCGAAACATCTAGGGAGCAAGAACCTGCCTAAGATGCATATGATGGCAGAGTAGAGGTGACTGAGGGGAGGGAATCAGAAAGCAGAAAAATAATTAGAAGTCCACCATGCCTCCCACAAAACCATCCTCCATGTTATGTGAATGTCCAGGAGCAGACTCCAACTTGAAAAGAGGATGAGTTTTAACTCTGAGTTTAGAATTCTGATTATTTTAATTATAGAAATAAGAATATCTTTGAAAATCACAAATGACACTAAGAGTTTTTATTATGTGAAAATGACTATAAAATCACATTATAGACCATTATATACACATACAGAAATGTCACAATGAAACCTAGTAATTTGTACAATTAAAATGTGTTAACAGTTATAATTTTTAAAGTCATGGAACTTGCTGTATATTTCAGGAGAAATCCTAGCACAGAAGGGGGAAAAAAGTAAGTTGCTTTCTGAGGATATCTTGTGAGTCCTGCTTACTCAAAATATCATTCCACTAATATTTTATTAGAAATTTTTCATGTTTATTCAAGTGTAAATTGCCATAGTTTTCTTTTCTCAAACTATCAAGTTTTGGAATTAATGTGATGCTAACTTCATAAAATAAATCTATGAATTTTCCCTCTTATTTCATAATTGGGATAATTTAGGCAATTTATTAGTTGACTCTTTAAAGTCTGTAAAAAATTTTCCTATAAAACCACTTGAGCCTATTGTCTTTTTTAAATGCTGTATCTTTATCTTGCATACATTTGCATATTGATTAATCTATTCAAGGTTTTCTACTTTCTTTGTGGGTAATTTTAGTTAATATTTTTGTTAGGACATCATGCATTTCCATTAGATTTTTAAAAATTATTACCATAGAACTATACATAATACATTCTTATCATTCTTTTCCTCTGTTCTATATCCATGAATACATTCAGTTTCTCATCCCTATTGTTGAGTTTTTTTCTCTTTTTCCTTAATTATTTGTGGCAATGGTGGACTTCTTTGGAAGTGCATATAGAAGAATCTGTCTTTCATTTTGTTTGTCCTTTCTACTCTATTTTTGTTTGCACTCTGTTTCATATCAGATTTTAACTTGAGCTTCCTCCTTTTAATAGCTTGTCGTTACATTGCTTACTTTTTAGATTGTTGCTTACAATTTCCCCCATCCCTCACAGTGCCCACAGAATTTACCAGCAGAGTTTTCCATCAACAATTCTTTCTCTTCTCAGTCACCACTCTCCCAGTCATCTCAGCTCTCCTTGCAGATTTCAGAACCCTTCCATACTCCACTCCCAGTTAATGAACTCTGCTCTCCTATCACTGAAAAGATAGACACAATCAGAAAACCACCAAATATGCAAACCTAATCATGGCACTAACTGATCTCCTGTTATAATGATAAACTACTCCTGCTCCAACCTAAAACCCAGACCTCCTACATTACAGCCTCTATCTCTTCTTCAGTAATCCATTCTCTCTGCTACATCATCAGTTTCTTGGACCATTCCCCTCAGTATAATGTCATATCACCAGTCGTTTTTAGAAAGAAAAGAAAAGAAAAGAAAAGAAAAGAAAAGAAAAAGAAAGTAAAAAAGTCTTACCTTGCTTCTGTGTCTCCTTCCAACCCCTTCAAATTTCTCTGCTCCCCTTTATAGCAAAAGTCCTCAAAAAGATGTCTTTAAAAAAAGAGAAAGAACTTTACTTAATTTCTCTATTCCTCATCTCCATTTTGTCCTCTGTTCAAATCAGGCTTTTGAAGGCAAAACAGCTACTAAAATTTCTTTTAAGGAGAATTTTCTTCCCACTCAGCCAAATCCAAGGGTCCATTCTCAGCAGTATTTGCCATAGTCAATCTCTCTTTCTTTGAAATATTTTTCTCTGGCTTCAAAACCACCTAGTATATTATGTTCTAGTATTCCCAAGCAGCAGTCTCTGGCATAAAAAATTTTCAATTTAAAATATTTCTTTATATAACTAAAATTAATGTCTATTCAAGTGCTTAGTCTGTCTGATGACAGAAAATATAATCAATTGTTTCCATGTGAATGCAATCACTTTCGTGACCTTTGAGTACCTTTCTGGCTTGTCTTCACTATTAATCACTGATTTGGGGGGTCATTCCCTCCCTTTCTTCTCTATCCACACCACACCTTTGTTAATTCTTTGGTACCGTGGATCCCTTTAACAGCCTGGAGAAGTTTCCGAGCTCTTTCCTAGAACAACATTTTTAAAGGTATACAATGAAGTATATAGAATTATAAAGAAAACAAGTGACTTTGACATATAATTGTCAAACTACTTATTAAACAGTATTTTGCTTGTGGCATGCTTTTTTCATGCATTCAATTACATGGTCACAGGTGATCTCAAGGTAATGATGATAAGTTTCCCAGGAAATAATATTTCAAGATACCTACAACAACTGTAATGTGACATAAAAAATCTTTTGTTTCTATTAAGGACAAAGTCACAGATACTACAAATACTGCTATGGTTTGTAGCCTACATTCACAAAGTAAATAAATGCTAATTCTCTACAGAGATTACTGAAACCAAGTATGCAATTTTTTAGAAAATCTACTTTCACAGATATCTTGAATTCTATCTAGAGATCTTTTAGGAGTCTATGTACCCATATTAAGAATACTTTGCAAATAGAAGAGGCCATCAAGAGCCTTCCAATCAAGAAAAGCCCTGGACCAGATGGATCCTCAGCCGAGTTCTACAAGACCTACAAAGAAGAACTAACTCCAATACTCCTCAAATTATTCCATGAAATAGAAAGGGAAGGAACCCTTCCAAACTCATTCTATGAGGCTTGTATCACCTTGATTCCAAAACCAGACAGAGACACGTCAAAAAAAGAAAATTTCAGACCAATATCCCTGATGAATATACATGCAAAAATTCTCAATAAAATTTTGGCAAATTGCATACAAAAGCATATTAAAAAAATAATGCACCATGATCGGGTGGGGTTCATTCCAGGGATGCAAGTTTGGTTCATCATACGGAAATCAATACACGTAATCCATCACATCAATAGACTTAAAGATAAGAATCACATGATTCTATCAATTGATGCAGAGAAAGCATTTGACAAAATACAGCACCCTTTCATGTTCAAAACACTAGAGAAACTAGGGATAGTAGGAACATACCTCAACATGGTTAAAGCAATATATGCTAAGCCCAAGGCCAACATCATCCTAAATGGAGAAAAATTGGAAGCATTCCCTCTAAAAACAGGAACAAGGCAGAGATGCCCTCTCTCACTACTCTTATTCAATATAATCCTTGAAACTCTAGCCAGAGCAATCAGACAGACGAAGGAAATCAAAGGGATATGAATAGGAAAAGAAGAACTCAAACTATCATTATTTGCAGACGACATGATTCTATACTTAGAGAATCCAAAAAGTTCCACCAGAAAACTTCTAGAACTGATAAATGAATTCAGCAAAGTTGCAGTATATAAAATCAATAGCCATAAATCCAATGCATTTCTATCCATCAGCAATGAGTCCTCTGAAAGAGAAATTAGAAAAACTACTCCATTAGCAATAGCCTCCAAAAAAATAAAATACTTGGGAATCAATCTAACAAGAGTGGTGAAAGACCTCTACAACGAAAATTACAAGACACTAAAGAAAAAAATTGAAGAAGATCTTAGAAGATGGAAAGACCTACCATGTTCCTGGATAGGCAGAATCAATATTATTAAAATGGCCATACTACCCAAAGCACTATACAGATTCAATGCAATCCCAATTAAAATCCAAAAGTCCTTTCTTATGGAAACAGAAAAAGCAATCATGAAATTCATCTGGAAAAATAAGAGACCCAGAAGAGCCAAAGCTACCCTGAGCAAGAAGAGTGAAGCAGGAGGCATCACAATACCAGACCTTAAACTTTACTACAAAGCAATAGCAACAAAAATGGCATGGTACTGGCACCAAAACAAGCATGTAGACCAATGGTACAGAATAGAAGACACAGAGAGTAATGCACATAAATACAGCTATCTCAAACTAGACAAAGGTGCCCAAAAACATACATTGGAAAAAAGATAGCCTTTTCAACAAATGGTGCTGGGAAAACTGGAAATCCATATGTAGCAAAATGAAACTAAACCCCTATCTCTCACCATGCACAAAACTCAACTCAAAGTGGGTAAAAGACCTAGGAATTAGACCAGAGACCCTGCATTTAATTGAGGAGAAAGTAGGCCCAAACCTTCATCACATTGGATTAGGCCCTGAATTCCTTAACAAGACTCCTATAGCACAAGAAATAAAAGCAAGAATCAATAAATGGGATGGACTTAAACTAAAAAGTTTCTTCTCAGCAAAAGAAACTATCAATGAGGTGAACAGAGAGCCTACATTCTGGGAGCAATTTTTGCCACACACACATCACATAGAGCACTGATCTCCAGGATATATAAAGAACTAAAAAAACTTAACACCAAAAAAAACCAAACAGCCCAATTAATAAATGGGCTAAGAAGCTGAATAGAAACCTCTCAGAAGAAGATATACAATCAATAAACATATATATGAAGAAATGTTCAACATCTCTAGCCATTAGAGAAATGCAATTCAAAACTACTCTCAGATTTCATCTCACCCCAATCAGAATGGCAGCCATCCAAAATACCAGCAATAAGTGCTGGTGAGGACGTGGTAAAATAAGGTTCACTCAAACATTGCTGATGGGACTGCAAATTGGTGCAACCAGTCTGGAAAGCAGAATGGAGTTTTCTTAAAAAACTTGGAATGGAACCACCATTTGACCCAGCTATCCCACTCCTTGGCCTGTACCCTAAAGATTTAAAAACAGCACACTACAGTAAAGCAGCCACTTCAATGTTTATAGCAGCACAATTCACAATTGCAAAACTATGGAAGCAACCCAGATGCCCTTCAATAGATGAATGAATAAAGAAACTGTGGTACATCTACACAATGGAATATTATTCAACAATAAAAGGGAATAAAATTATGACATTTGCAGGTAAATGGATGCAATTGGAGAACATTATGCTAAGTGACGGAAGCCAATCCAAAAAAACCAAATGCCAAATGTTCTCTCTGATTAGTGGATGCTGATACATAAGGGGGGTGGGAATGGGGAACATAGGAGAAATAGAGGAACTCTGGATGAGGCTGAGGGATGTGGGGGAAGGGAAAGGGGAATGGGTGTAGTAAAGATGGTTGATGGAGATGGTCATCACTACCCTTGGTGCATGTATGAAGACAAAAATGGTGTGACTCTATCTGGTTTGCAACCAGAGAAATGGAAAAATTGAGCTCTATATATGTACTATGACTTGAAATGCATTTAAATAAATTAATAAAAAATAAATCTGATCCTAAAAAAAAAAAAAAAAGAATACCTTGCTTTTAACATCCACTCCCTGAGTGCTCTCATGCAGTCTATGGATTGTAAAACTATGCTGATGGCTTCTAAACATAGTTCTCTAGCCCCAACCTCTCTCCTGGGTATCAGATTGTTCTATTAAACTGCCTACTGGATATCTCTACTTGAATGTCTAATATTCATCTCAAATATATTATGCCATAAACTGAACTTAAATTCTTTACCCTTCCAAGTTCATCAAATAACACTACAAAAACCCAGTTGTTCAGAAAAAAAAAATCAAAGGGTTACCTTGAATTACCCTTTCCTTAACACCCTGAATGTCATATTAACTTTCCCTTTAAAATACATCCTGAATCTGGACACTTAACATTTCCACTGCTACCACCCTGTTCCCAGCTACCATCACCATTTGCCTGGAGCAGAGAAAATTTCATAATGAATTTCTGCATCTCCAATTCATCTCCCTATAGTCCCTTCACCAACAACAATAAGAATGCCCCTTATAAACATAAATAGTATTATGTGACATCTCTCTCAAAAGCACTCCAAAGAGCTTCCCCTCACATGAGCATAAAATCCAAATTCCCAACCCATCATGGCTTAGAAGTTTCATGTGATCTCCCATTTCTATATCCTCATCTCCTCACTCTCTAGCTTGCCCAAGCTGCTGTGGCCACACTGAAATATCTTACAGCTCTCTAATCACACCAAGCTCATCTCAATCCCAGATTGGTGCAGTTGATATCCTATGGCTTGAGATCTTTGTGTGGATCACTTCCTCGCTTCAGTGGAGACTGTTCAAATATTACCTCCTCAGAGAGGTTTTCCATGACCTCCCTCTAAAATAACCTAACCTTCTTCCGGTTGTATTTATCTTCACAGTTCTTATTACTACCTGAAATGACTTTGCCAGTATATTCTATGTGCGATTAAGCACCATCTTTTAAGTATGCCATCAACGGATTTTATAATCAGCACAAAAGCTTGATACTAGAAACTGTATCTTTCCCCAAATGTGGAAAATGTGTTTTTAAAAAAATAAAACCACATAGCTGAGCCATAAAATAAGACAGGGAAAAATTCAGGTGCCATAAGTTAAGAAGAAACTCATGTCCAAAGTCATATAGCTGAGCAAGAGTTGAAGTCATGCAGCCTTCAAGGATGCTCACATTAGAAAAATGCCTTAGAGTTTGGGTCAAAAAGCCAGAAGCCTGGGAAGACGCTCCACTTTTAAATAGTATCTATGAAAACTCTACCACTGTCTAGAGTCATGATACAAAAGTGAGACATACCCCAGGCTCTAGTAGGAAAAAAATTACCAGTTTCAAAGTCCAAGACTACCATATATATATATATATACACACACACACATACACACACACACACACACACACACCTAAATGGCACATAAAAAGCCAACTGTAGACATAGTATAAAAACTCATCTGGATACAGGAAACCAACAAAGCCCCAACAGAACCTGTAGTATAACTGCCTAGGGAATGACTGCATAGCTTGAGGTATTCAAGGGATTTTTGAGTAAAATATCCACCATCAAAAATGAGCTCATGCAGAAATAACAAAGCACACAAAGGAAACCCACCACCATACACAATGGAAACCCACCACCATTAGAGATATAGTCAGCAGCTAAAACAAATGAAGAATTCCCCACAAAGAGCTAGAGACCATGCAGCTAAATCTGAAAGTAGCTTTAAAATAAGTATTTCTTAAAATATTTAGAGATATATAGGAAGAAATGGAATTCACAAAGTAAAAAATGTACGTTTTGCCCTCTCCAAGATAGACAGCCTAGTTGCCATCTTTCATCTTTCATTCTGTCCTGCTCCTATATCTTGTAGCCTCCAAATGGTTTCCAGAAAAGTCATTACTTATTGCTTCACTATTATATGGGGGAGGGGTTTATAGACCAAGGCATGGTGGAATTATATGAAATAGAGGTTTATAATAGCTATGAGATTGATCTCATAAGCTCTAAAGTTTTATGGGACTAAGCAGTAAATTCTCTATGTTTAGTTTAGTAGAAACAACTACACAATAATAAATAGAATGTATAACATCCAAAGTGTTATTCAAATTTTTAAAATGGAACTTTAAAAACTAATAAGAACTGCCAAGAGTCTCCTTAAGTTGTGGTCCAGTTTCATAGCTAATCACAACAGGGGGTGCCACTGAGGCAGTTAAAACACCAAAAGGAAAAACAATGTATAAATTCAAAGCTACAACCCACTGCAACTACAACTCTGACCTGCACGAAGTCCACTTCTATATTGGGTCATTTACCCTCACAGCAGTACTCATCAGAAAGTGAATAAGGCCGATTCAGGAGCATAGTTTCCAAACCTCAATTCAGAAAGAATCACACATGCTATTTGAAAACATCCACGATGACACTTCCAGGATATTATGGGGAGAAAAAAAGCCAAATAGTTCTAGAACTGAAAAATAAAGTATTAGAAAATGAAATGGCTTATACAGTAGACTAGAGATAGCTGAGGAAAATCTTAGTGAATCAGAATATAGATCTGAGGAAATCATCCTTAACATGGTACAGAAAGGGGAAACACATAAAAAGAAAAGAATAAAATTTATATCCCTAGAGGGATATTTTATCTTAAATTCCTTACCATAATTTTGGTTTTTGTCTCTTTTATAAGAGTTTTCATTTTCTGCATTTGTACATTGTGTTTTTTAAAAAATAAAGTCATGGATATGATCATTTATCTTCCTGAATGCCAATGTCTTCAGTAATAAAATTAAAATCTGCAGTCTCAGATACTTTCATATTCTTTAATCCTATTATTATAAACATTCTCTTAATTTTACTTAAAGTAAAATACAGAGAAAACTAAAAGTGTTTCAGCTATAAATACCACATTTATAACCAAAGCATAAAGTTCTATTTGGAAAATTAAAGTGTTATTTCCTCTTTTCCTTTGTAAGAACTATGAATAGATACCATGAATACTTTTTCATGTAGACTTTACCTTTGTGAAATATCAACTGAAAGAATATGAAAATCTTATTAAGTGACAAATCTATTACAGAAGAGGAGCCACTATTCATCATCATTATCAACAAGGAGCAACCTTTTATTTTTCAAAATATAAAATGGACTCTTTTGCATACTGATTGCAAAAAGAACATCATTTTTCCACCCCTCCCTGATCTATGCCCTTTGCAATATGTCTTTGCACCAATTCCCATCAAGAGGTGGAGTCTATTTCCCCTTGAACTTGCCCTGTGATTTGCTTCAGCCAACAAAACGTATCGGAAATGACATTGAGATTGAGTCAGCTCCAACCTGAGACCTCAAAAGGCCTTGAAAACTTCCTCTATCTCTTGGACCTCTGCTTCCACTATGAAAACAAGGCCAGGTTAACCTGCTGGAGAATGAGAGCCCATGAAGAACAGAACAAAATTCTTCTAGCTGACTACAGATGCAAGACAAACCCACATAAAATCACCAAAGCTAAACACTTAGCTTTCTCATATTCAAGAAGAAAACAAATATTTATTGTCCTATGACACTGAAGTTTTAGGATTGTTGGCAGCATTATAATGGCAATAAATAACTGGAAACATACTCAAAACATTTATTGCATAGGATATAAGTTCACTTTTTATGAAACTTATTCACACATTTATTTTAATGTGTTTTTTTTCCTCTGTTTCATTTGTGATCTTTGCTTTACTCAAAGTTTTGTGAATTTGTATTTTTTTCTATGTGGCAGGAGGAAATAATTTTCTTCCTGCTTCTTTAACAGATACTCTGGGAGGACTTAATTTCAAAAGCCATGTTTGCAGGACAGTCTCTGCTATCACCTAAGTTCTCAGATTATCTGATGGCAATAAAGGTAAAGATAGCCACCTCCTTGCTATGTGGATCAGTAGAGTCAAACATGAACTTAGGGACTCCTGCCAAGGCTCATCACAGACATGCTTTGGAGTGACAAAGCCTCTTTTGAAAATACTTACATCTCTAGAAAGAAAGAAAATATGTACCATCATCCAAGCTCTAAGAGAAAAGTCCAGTATCAGAGGAGTAAAATAAGAATAGAGGCAGCTGGCTGGCCACATTTATGATTTCCAAAAATCAGTGAACATGATGTGATTTTCAGTTTCATTACAGATGCTACACACAATATTAGAGCTAATACTATCCTCTAAGTTGAGGAAAGGGAAAAAAAGACGATGCTTTCTCAGGAAAGAAGTTCAGGAAAGAAGATTGGATTTACTTGAGTATTATTATTTCATCAGGGCCTACATTGCCTATTATTTTAACATCATATATATTTCACATTCAACTTCCATGAATCATTTTAAGGAGAACATGTAGCAAAATAGAAGAAGTAGAAATAAAGTTGCAACTGACAATGTAAATTATTTCACGTTATGTCACAACTTACAATTTTCAAAACTATTTTTGCAAAATGAACGCATTTGCTGCAGAACATTTAGAAAATATAGGCAAGCAAAGAAAATTAAAGTCATTCACAATCCTACCACCCAGATTGGTTGCA
Organism: Geosciurus inauris; assembly: GCA_004024805.1. NCBI lineage: Eukaryota > Metazoa > Chordata > Mammalia > Rodentia > Sciuridae > Geosciurus > Geosciurus inauris. The sequence goes on along the minus strand of PVHX01000375.1, from coordinate 49,127 downwards.
TATAAATATATACCTTTTTTAAACATACATTCTCATAAATATGTTAATAGTGATATATTTCTGCAAAACTGAAAAATAGTCTAGACACTTATTTTTCTAATTAACACTACATTGCAAATCCTTTCTTTCTGATTAAAATTTACCTGACAAGATCCTTCATTATACAGACATACTGTCATTTATATGACGTTGTTGGACGTTGATGTCATTTAAACTTCTTCACCACTTCATCACAATGCTGTGGTGAACAAACACATTCACAGTTATATTGTTGACTACACCTGAAATCCTTTGAATAAATTCCTTGAAATCATCCCAATTAATATATTTTTCCAGCTAGTCTTATCAGCATTTACAAAACAGTCCTTATCTCCCAGGGTTAGAATATGTTTGTCTTTGACGATCACATTGGTGTTGCAATATTGATTCTAGTCTTGCTCTCCTTGGCCCTCTGCCTTTCATGATTTCACTCTCTCTGAGTTGTTTACACTTTGGAAGGGTACTCCAAAGACTGCAGAAGCAGGGAAAGTTTACTGTTAGCACCTCTTTTCCTTGTCCTAGCAATCTTTCTCTCCCAAAATTCAAGGTCTCATGCTCTCACCAATCCCTCATGCCACTAGCAGATTAGAAATTTACATTATTAACTAGTTTGTAAGAAGTGTGGGATCCTTTAGGAGGTTTGATGTGTTTTTCCTTCGGTGTTGCAGATTTATTTGCAGGAAAATCAATTAGAGAAATGTCACTTTTTAAGCATCAGAAATAGATCTATTTAGGAAATTGAAGGTGCAAGAAAAGCCCACTTGGTATGCATGGATTTGTGGATTGTGTGGTGTTATGTTTAAAACATGTAAGTGGAAAATGCAAAAGAGCACGTACAATATACTCCATTTGTACCATCTATTTGCTAGGGGTAGGGAGAGAGTGTATACTTTGCTTGTATATGTATGAAATAATTCTACAAAGATACGCAAGAAACAAACAAATGGCAGCTGCTTTTGGAGAAAGGAAAGGTGATGGGAAGGCTAGAAAGTGTAAAAGATGTACTTGAAATTTGAAATGCAATGAGATGTGTTCATATAGTTATCTGTCTCATTACATACAGAACAAGATAGAAAACATTTCTTGCCTTAAAATTTTTATACCTGATGTGCATATACATTCTGAAATTTTTTAACTAATTCAACAAAGTTCATGAAGAAAACCATTCCTTGCTTCATGAATAGACAAATCCTACAAGATTTGAAAGAAACGTTTATGGCAAATTATGTCAATCCAGTCTTCATGAACTCAGGCGAAACATAGGAGATAAGATACTTTGGCCAGAAAAAGTGTCATCTACTTACAAAAAAAAAAAAAGCCATCAAATCAAATTCAGTAGAGAAGGGGAGCTATTGTTGCAAATTAAAAAGGACCAATGGGATAAAGTCCTTTCTTTTCAAACATGAAGATCATGCACTCTTGCAGTACAGTGATTGAATTAAAACTATTTTCTTGTTTCCTGTCTAGAGTATCAACACTCAGTTTATGATGGAATGAAGTGAAAAGAGACCAAAGGAGAAATCAACATATTATTCGGGCAGATAACCATCAGTGTAAGAGAAGGGAGCATTCAGAAGATCAATTTTCAGCTCCCGAGACCATTTATTTCACACTTCTGACATCTCTAGTTGCCCTTCCAGCAATCTGTCAACAGTTTCTATCTGCCAAAGACACATATTTAGCATCCAAAAGCAAAGATAAAGGATATCCAGCTCCCCACCTATAGAGTTGAGGTTTGGCTCTAAAAATAAAACAGTATATTCTCAAAGAAAAAAAAGAGAGACCACTTTTTCTTTAATGTGCAATTTTGGTATTTCATAATGCAAATAACCAGCCTGTGAAGACAGCTATTGATGTCTTACACATCTTCTCAGTTAATAAGTTTCAGGCATCTCTTCGTTCATAGCCTCCTACCATAGAGGAGTGCTGGGTTCTGGGGATAGAAGGAAGGATAAGAAATACCATTGAGATTTTTTGGGCTGATGGAGAAAAACAAAGCAGTACATTGTCAATTACAACTGAATATAATCCATGTCTTAACAAAAGCTTCAGGATGTCATAGAAACACAGAAGACAGAACTCAGCCTAGCAGAGTCAAGAGAAATCTTTCTAGGAAGGACCCTGATCTGGGCTTTATGGCAAGCAAGAAGTAGAAAGATGAAGAATTAAAGAAAGAACACTCCAAGAGGATTCTGTTGTGGATATCTGATTCCTGCTATGATGGACCTGACTCCCTTTTCCCACTCATACAGTCTCTGAATTTCCTCTGTTCTATTACGAATCTCAGGGGCTAGTCCCCATCGGCTGTAATTCCTAGGTACTGTCAGTCTCTGAAATTCAGAACAGAGAAAGGAGGCCTGACAACTGAAATTGAAGATCAAATGGCCCAAAACCATCACAACAGATAAACAATATTCACAGAATTCTTAAATTGTTTGTCTAGTTGTAGGCAGTGGCAGGGATGGAAAGATAGAAGGGGCGGAGAAGCCAGGTTCTCTCTTCTCTATCATGGACCGTATCTCCAATACAGCTAAATCCCACTGTGATTCCACCTTTCACTGAGAAGACCCACCAAAATTCCAGCTTGGATGAGTTGATTCCTCCAACTTGACTCCCCATTCTCTCTTTCCTGACAAGGATGGGAAGAGCTGCCTACTATTGCTAATCTCTGGTGGTTTCTGTGGTACCTGTTTGGCTTCTCAGCTCATCCATCACCCATGTCTACAATTCCTTACCATCATTATTGCCTGAGTCACTGAAGTCTGTCTATCTTAAATATCCATGAATTTTCCTTGTGAAGCCGTAATGAATGAAATGTTCATTATAATCTGAGCCTCTCAAGGACAGGAGTGGCCTTTGAATTTGTTTGTCTACTGCACCTGAAGAACTGAGACACCAACAGAAGAAAGAAGAAAGGAAGGAGGATGGCCTATTAAGAAATAGAGGGAGCCGGGCGTGGTGGCTCAAGCCTGTAATCCCAGCACTCAGGGAGGCTGAGACAGGAGAATCGCGAGTTCAAAGCCAGCCTCAGCAATGGCGAGGTGCTAAGCAACTCAGTGAGACCCTGTCTCTACATAAAACACAAAATAGGGCTGGGGATGTGGCTCAGTGGTCAAGTGCCCCTGAGTTCAATCCCCAGTACCAAAAAAAAAAAGAAATAGAGGGAAGCTCTAGATACTCTTGGTTGACCAGAACTCAAAGGAGAGCCAAGCAGCTGTTGAAATCTGGACTTGGCCTTGTGTTGTGTACACTTCCTGAATATGAAGATAAGCTCATCTGTATTGTCCACACTGTTGCTGACAAAAGCACACCTTGTTTATCGAGACAGGCCAGCTGGTTACTGATCACAATCAAAAGTCTAGTTATTAACACCCATGTTCTAGTCATCCAATTTCCCTTCTGCCTCAAAAATCATAACACCACTTCGTACCCCCACAAATATATACAACTATAATTTGTCAATTAAAGGAAAAAAGCATAAGAAGAGATAGCCAAGCTAAACTACTGATAGTATACAGCATGAAGTCATTAAGACCTTGACCCTTCTGAAATGTGGGAGTAAAACATAAGGATCATGTTTATCCCACATCGGTTTCCTGTCTATATTGTTTATTTTTAAGCAGTAAACATACTTGGATGGTAGTGATGTAGCCTGTAGAAGAATTCCTAAGAAATAGGACACAATTTCTGTAAATCTTTAGATGGTTATTGATGTGAAATTCTAAACACAGTACGGGCATACTTTTTTCCTTTCCTTTTTAGTTTGTAAAAAAAATGTGAGTGGTTTTGACAGATTTGTGGTCCTTGTCCAACATTAGAAGAGTAAAAATTATTACTAATTGCATATCTCTAGTTATTCTAATGGAAGCTTTTTGAGTTTTTTTGGTTATGACTATATGGTTGTGTTTTCAGAAACCACTGAATATTCTCCTGTGTATCTTTTTTGCCATCTCCACTTTGTACTGGATGATGTGGAATGGCACAATTTGTGACTTCCTCTGAAACTACAAAGCAATCCAGGAGTTTACCAGCCTTTTATCATTTCTGGATATCATAAGTATCCTCAGTGCATCTCGAGTCCATACCGCTGCCAGTTGAGTTCATGCCCACCTTTCAGAATCCCCATGATTACTGGAAAGGCCACCAGATTAAAGGTAGACCAGAAGTCCTGACTTTCGACTACCCTCAGCTACCCTTTTGTAATTTTCACTAACCTTTATGTAACTTTACTCATATTTAGATGGTATGAACCTTTTTATTTCCTTATCTATAAAGTGGTTCAACCACATAAGTATAAGAAAAGTGAAATTAAAAATTAAACATTAAAGAGCTCTTTTTTTAAAAAAAAGTATAATATCACTAGATAGTTATTGCTCCAAATCACCAATTATCATCTATGACCTTGATCATGTTATTGTACTTCTCCAAGCCTCAGGTTTCTTATCTCTGAAATCATGGTAATCATACCATATGTTCTATGGCTGTACACTAATTGAGTGAAAACCTGTACACAATGCTCTTTGATCAGAAACTGGAATATAGTTAAGTCTGAAAAAACATTAGCAGTCATCATTAGTAGCAATAACAGAATGGTTGGCGTGCATTTATTGAGTACCTACTATAAGCAAACCACTTGGATTCATACAGATAAATATGGGACATAGTTTCTAGCCTTGAGAAAGATGCAAATATTTAAAAATCATGTGTACATAAAGTATCTTAAATTAATAGAATATATCCTGAGTAAGGTGACCAACACAGCATGAAGAATTTCAGAGATGGTCCAGTGGGACTTAAGGGTAATTTAGCTAAGACCTGAAGCTGTCAAGGTGGAGCAGGGAATAGTCTTCCAATATGGACAACCTGGGAAAGGAGTGTGGCTTTGGACAAGGCAAGGCAATTTTCTTCAGTCAGGGCAATTACCACAGAATCCTGGCTACTAATAGCTGTCTTGAGACAGCACTTTCCACTTCTGGGGAATAGGTTCATCCATAAAGATGGATCTGAAAAGCTCAGCATAGTGTCCACATATGAGCTCTCAGGAATCATTCAAAACAACCCTAACTGATTCAGAAATGCTTCTGACAGGGATGCAGTTGGCCTCCAAAAGTCCTTCCAAGACAGTTCCAAAATGGAACAATGAGGGACCCCTCAGAACCATCTAGAACATCTAATTCAGGACATCCCAAGGCCTGCTGTGCCCAAAAGAGACCTTCACTTATCCCAGGATTATAACACTCAAAGGTGACTCCAAAGGTGGATATGTCTCAAAGAAGTGGGTGTAGATCAACTGAGATTTGAGAAAACTAAGAAACTTCTGTTCAAATTCCCATGTGTGCAGAAAACAATCCAAAATGGCTCTAAATCACTTCACTAAAGTTCAGTTCATCACAAGCTAATTTCCTGAAAGTCAAATCACAAAGGGAGTAATTCTATGAGTTTAACTGTTTTTTCATATCTGGTTGTATTTGACAAATATTGATGTTATCAATATTAACATTTTAAAAGATGTTCAATTTGTCTCTGCTCCATCTCCTCATTGCTGTAGCTAGAGGCTAAGAAACAAAGAGGAGAGACTAAAGATCAGAGATGGTACAAAGACAAGGGTGTCCTGAGACATAAGAATCTTTAATACTAACTCTTGGACATGTTTTTGAATATGTAGAAATATTAAAACTATATTCTTTTTATACCTCCTTCCAGTCATCTAGGTATTGAGTTTAACTGACTTTCTAAACAAATTAGACAGTCTGCTTCCCCAATAGATGCATGCACTATGGAAAGTGGTAGAATCCCAGGAGTTAGAGTTGAAGAGAATCCTCCCATCCAATGAAACCAACTACAGCATGAGTCACTGAGCTTCTCCATGGACACCCTGGACAAGGTCACATGTGAGCTCTAGAGGCTGCCTCTTCTATCTCTGGGCAGCAACCGTCTACAGAAGCACTCTGGGGTCTTCTACTTCACCCCTGGAGCCCTGCAGAATACCTCGCACCACATCCAGGTGCTGCTCCCTAATATGGTTGGTGGAAGGACCTTTCATATACACCTGAGTTTCCTCATTCCCCTATTTATAGCCCATGTTCCTCACAAGAACTCATTTTGTATATTTTCCTATCATTTTATCTTCCTAAATGTTCACCTCTGAATCCCTTCCAGTGGATCATCTCCCTCTCAAAAGGTCAATGCCCTGTTGTAATTTTTTATGAATAAAATAAATTTTAAAAGGTTCATTATTTTTGTTAATATATTTTTTTAGTTGTAAATGGCCACAGTGTCTTTATTTTATTGCTTTGTATGTGGTGCTGTGGATCGAACCCAGGGCCTCACACATGTGAAGCAAGTGCTGTACCACTGAGCTACAATCCCAGCCCCAAAAAGGTTCATTATTATAATGTATATTATGTAGTATATGAGGATTATATTAAAATATTTTAGGTGTTTATTGCAAAAAAGTCAGAAGCCATATTGGCCAAATTGTGTTGTTATATTTTGTGCATATATGAATATGTAACAACAAATCCCAGCATTATGTACAACTATAATGCACCAATTAAAAAAATGAAAAAAATTTTAAAAAATTAAAAACCACAGATAAAAAGAAATGTGCTGAAGCTAGGGGTATAGTTTAGCAGTAGAGTATTTGCCTAGTGTGCTTGAGACCCTGGGTTGATGCCCAGTGCTTCCAATAATACTAATAATAATAACTAAAAGAAAGGAAAATAAAAGTGCCCATGGTCTGTAGTGGTCATCTGTTGTTTCTGCCCTCCCAGCACCCCCTCCCCTTTCTTTGGTAATAGCACTGGTTTCCCATCAAAGTGTCCTGCTTTTGTGGAAATCCAGGATGGTCACGTGATCCAAGCTAGGACAACAAAATTCTCCTCTCCTTAGGATTTTCAATCTTGAAGGAATATATGTAAGGATGGAAAATGTTTGGAGCTGATGAAATTCAGCACCAGTGGCTACTCTTTATTTCTGATTATCCATATCTGAGAGCGGCCTTCAAAAGTGATCTTTCAATGTCCAGGTGTTGGGGTCTTTCTCAAGTCTGTGTTCTACCCTACATCTTCCAAGACATTCTGTATTTACTTCAGTTACTCAGAATTGTTTTTTAATTTTGCCATACCCCAACTGCCAGAGGTAACCAGCAGTTAACATACTGTGGATACTATCTTGGGTTTTAGTTTGTTTGTTTGTTTGCCTGGGTTAAAACATAATAAGAATCCATATGAAAAGGAAGGCAGATCATGGAGATCATTTTTCCAAAAAACAAATGAAACAATATAAACTGGTTGATAAGTTCTCTTTTTTATTGAACAAAATGTGGTTGATCCTTGTAATGGTCTCTCCAAATGTATTTTTCTTAAACATGGCCATAGAGTAAAGCTAGGACCCACCACTTCATAAACACAAAAAGCCAAAACACAATCCCTTCTCTCCAGGAGCCCACAATTTGACTAAGGAGTTGATCCAGAACACAATAACAGAAGATTTACAAAGAGTTCTCCCTCAACAATTAAGACTTCAAATGCTCAGATCAGGGGGCTCTCTGTTCCACTGCAGACTTCTCTGCTTGAGAAGGCAGGAAGGGGTGATTTTTCTATCTGCCATGCAGGCTTAACCAATCAGTCACCTCTCAGCCCCTCCAGCAGCAGCCTGTTGTCGCGTCTGGCCCTCCTCTGATCTGTCACCACCAGGACATGTGGAACTTGCACCTTCTGAGACTTCCACTATGATGGGGAGCGGTGGGAACTGAACTTTGGTACTTAAGAGTTCCCTGACCCAGGAGGCTATCTCTAGTACAAGGGAGATTTCTGGGAGAATCAAGTCACACCTTGTCCTGACACTCGACTCACAAAGTACTGGAGTGCTGGCTCACATCCAGACTGAAGAGAAAACTTTAGTGCCCACAAACGTCCAGAAGGGAGGACACAGGAAGTGGGGCAACAAGAGTGGTGACTGGAGCTGTGTGTAAGAGAGGCATTGGTTACTTCTACATTGTTGGTGGGAACATAAATTGGTACAGCCATTATGGAAACAATGTGAAGTTTCCTAAAAAATTAAAAATAGAATGACCATATGATCCAGCAATCCCACTTCTGAGTATATATCAAAGGAAATAATATGAGTAGTTTAAGAGACATCTGCACTCCCGTGTTCATTGCAGCACTATTCACAATAGCCAAGATGTGGAACCAATCTATGGGTTCATCAATGGATGAATAGAGAGAAAATGTGGCATATACGCAAAATATAATGCCATTTGGCCTTTGAAAAAAAAGAAATTTTGTCATTTCTCACATGTAAGAACCTAGAAGACATTGTGCTAAGTAAAAGTAGCCAGGCACAGAAAGAACAATATTGATATGTGGAATCTAAAAATGTTGAACTCATAGAAGGAGAGAATAGGATGTTGGCTGCCTAGAAATTGAGGTGGGAGGTGGTGGACAGGGAGGAGAGGATTGAGAGATGTTGTCAAAGGATACAAAATTTCAGGTAGACAGGACATAAGTTCTGGAGATCTAGTGGACTGCATGGTGACTGCAGTTAATAATAATATACTACATTTTTGAATATTCCTAAGAAAGCAAGAGATCATAAATGCTATCACCACAACACCAAAAAATGAATGAGCATGTGATTTGGTTTGACTTAATCATTTCACAATATATGTGTGTGTGTGGGTATTGAAATATTACAAGGCATACCAAAAAATATATAATTTTATTTGTCAATTATTTCTTAATAAAACTGAGGAGCACCGGGCGTGGTGTTGCACACCTGTAATCCCAGCACTTTGGGAGACTGAGACAGGAGAATCGTGAGTTCAAAGCCAGCCTCAGCAATGGCGAGGTGCTAAGCAACTCAGTGAGACCCTGTCTCTACATAAAACACAAAATAGGGCTGGGGATGTGGCTCAGTGGTCCTAGTGCCCCTGAGTTCAATTCCCGGGAAAAGAAAAAAAAAACTGAGGAGCAACTGAGTATAGGACAACCTCCCTGGGCCATAATATGAAGACCTTTAGAGGCACCCTGGGGCCTCTTTATTCTTCCATCCTGTCACTGCTCCCATGCCTTTCCATGTGACCACCGCCCCAAGCATATCTCTGACTCACAAGAGCATTCAAGGTAGCTGGAATCACTCCTTCTGAGGACGTTTGATCTCCAATTCAGTTTTTATCTTAAGCTGAAAAAATATAGGGACCTTCTGCAAATATTCCATGAATTCCAAGCTTTTGTCCACTCAAAGAGCCTGAAAACTAAAATTATGAGAATTTCTAAATGCTGTCCTCCAGGGATGGCTGAATCTGGAGCGCAAAAACTGAGGTGCTGAATCCAGGCCAGAGAAGTCTCCTAGCCTTAGACCCTTATCCCAGGGGCCCTGCAGAGTTTGAGAAATCCTCAAAACCCCCTGAAGCCTAGGAGTAGAAGCCCAGATGTGAGACACTCACAGTGATGGAGGGCAGGGGAGCTGGGACAAGGCAGAAGAGGCTCAAGATCTAGCTGTATGATCTCAGGAGACTTACTCTTACTCTCATCTGTTAAATAAGAAAAGGAATAATCTCCACTTTGTAGGTTTATTTTGTGGTTTCAATAAGATAGGGTACAGTAGGTTCTCAGCACATTGCCTAGCAAGGGGTAAAATCTCAAAAAACATCAGCTACTGTTACTTTTTTCCATTCTCCAGCTGCCAAAAAATCCAAATTATGAAGTGAGGAGGCCATATTTTCCTACCTCTGCCTCTCTAATGCTAATGTCATAAGTCAGCTCTGTCCAAAAAACAATTTCTGTAAGGATGGAAATGTTCCATATCTGCATTAGCTAATTCAGTAGCCACGAGTCACATGTGGCTATTGAGTACTTGGCATGTTTGGTAATAGTGATGGAGAAAGCTAATTTTTTTTATTTCAGTTCTTTTTTTATTTCATTGAAGTTTAAATAGCTACATGTGGCAAGTGGCTACCTTATTGGACAGTGCCGCTCTAAATGACAAATCAGAGGTGACAAGGCTTTGAAGGCACAGTGATAGTAAATTACAAATTTATGCTAAAGGAGGCAAGACCGTGGCTAAAGCAACAACTGATAGATCTTTTCCAAGGGCAAATAAAGATCAAGGATGGGTGGCACTGGGTGTTTGAAAGACTATTCAGGGGAAGAAAATGAACCAAAGGGGCAGCTGGAGCATCACCCCCCCTACACACACACACACACACACACACACATCCAGCCCACAGGGGGCCAGGCTTTCAGGCAGCTGCACTGCATGGCGGGTGCAATAAGGATGGGGTCTCTGTTTCCACATGTGGTTAATCTCTTGGGGCCAAGGTGACTGTTCTTGCTATCAGGCAGATTAACTGTGTATTTATGGCCCTGCCTGGAGAGTCCAAAATAAGTCATAAACAGTTCCAAACAGCACACTCAGATCCTGTTGAGAGCCTGCTTTTTCTGTATACAAGAGAGGAACTTGTTATAAACTGCTAAAAGGTTGGAGAGGGTGGAAGGATAGGAGGAAAGAAACAGAAAAGCCCTTTTCTTGGTGGGATGCAATGCGGAGCGATAAGGTGACCAAGTCTCAAGCTGGAGACCAGATGCCCTCTCGCCTCTGCACTTGGAACAAAATGAGAAAGGCGAGATGATACTGAGAAAGGAATGATAGCTGGCAAGGAGGGAGCTGCCAGCAGGAAAGCACTTGGAACTGCTGTCTTTTATCAGGAGCAGCTGTAAGTGATGGATTCGCCCTCCAATTTACGTGTCTGCTTGTCTTGCTCTGACTTGGGAACTGAAAGGCACATTATTTAAAAAAAGAAAGAAAGAAAAGAAAAGCACCCTAGTTTGACTGAGGACTTTGTTCTCAAACTAATCTCAAACAGCTTCAAGAATGCTATCATTGAGGTTTCCCCTCATTACGAAATTATATATAAGACAGCAATGATAAATACTCATCTGAGTAACAAGACAACACTCTCACCTACACAACCCTCAGATGCCATTTTGGGGTAGTTTAGTTTATATTCAAATCCCTCTTTTTTATCTGCCTGGAAAAGATAAAAGTTGTTTGCCTTAAAAATGTTTGTATCGTTGACCAAGAAATTCCCCTTTTAGGAGTTTATCCTAAGGGGGGAAAAATAATCAGACACACACACAAACATTAATGCACACAGATGTTTATTACAGCAGTATTAAAAACAAAAGAAACTATGTAAATATCCAGATAGGGGTTGGTATATTCATATAACGGAATCTTGAAGCCATTAAAACTCATCGTTTCAAAGATATTTATTAACATAGGGAAATGCTTGTTTTCATGATATTAAGTGAAGAAAAGCAGGATTTGGAATTGTTTATAGTATGTGATGCTCTCTTTCTCAGGTGAATGGCTTTGTGGATGAAATCAGAAGCCCCTCACATTCTGTGGCTTCCCAGCAGGTAAGTAAATATAAAGGATCATGGGACAATTAGGCTGACAAGAATAGCTTCTAAGAACTTCCTGGTCTGAGTTTCTTCTTCTTACCCAGCGAACACAATAGTTAATTTCATTTGTGGTCTTCTGGCAAATTTAAAGTCACTCCAGGCTTCCAGAAAAGTTTTCCACAACATTCCCCAATATATTTTATTTTCCCCACATGTACAAAAAGAAATGGGCTTTCCCCAATGTGTTTATGTCCTGGTTAAGAGGGAAGTATTTCTGCTCATTCCATTAGAGTCTTACAGACATTTTATTTTAATTCCCAATTCTCATTAGTTATAACTAGCCCTCTGCCTTGTTCTCAGCTGCTTTCCAGTCTAGAAATATGGAAAATATGAATTCTATCAGCCCAGTGACTTTGTACTGGTCAATGTTGTACCTCTAGCACCTGAAAGTATCTGGTATATAATTAATGATACTAAACAAATACCAATCAATGGAAGTGAAATGGAGGAAAGAAGAGAAGAAGGAAAAGAAGAGGAGATGGATGGATAGATGGACAGACAGATACATGGATGGAGCTTTCCTTGTCAAAACTAAACAGAATAAGCAAACTTTTATGTAAATCACTGAGTCAACTTCTGTGCCTGGGAACCCTAAAGTGTGTTTTTCAGAAAGAAATAAATGGTCAATGCTTAGTCAATCAATAAATCAATTATGCACAATAACACCAGACTCAAAAGAAGGAACTAAGCAGCCTTAATTTCTTTAACTTAGTAAATCACCTTATCACTTTTAGTCAACAATCATACTCGATGTATAACCACTGATCCTAGTTTTAAAGTCAGTGTTTTCTTCTTTTCTACTTCATGACCTACAATGTATGATTTTATTTTCCAAAAATGTCTACAGCAATGTCTCCCATTCCACACACTTTTCTGAAATGAGACCTTAGCCTTCCCCTATCAAGTGGTAGAATTCATTTCTCTTCCCATTGAATCTGAGGATATTTAGTAACTGCTTTAGGCAGTAGACCATGGAGGTGATCAGCTGCCATTTCTCCACCTTAGTCTGCTGGAAAGACCCCATGGACAGACCTCATGGAGAGTCCCCAAGAACATGAGGGAAGAGAAAAGTACCCAGCTAAGCCCATTCCCAGACATGCCTGTTAAGGCCTAGACATGCTGATAAAGCCACCTTGGACCCTCTAGGCAAATCCAGACCACTGAGTGATTCAAGTCAATACCATGTGGAGCAAAACAATTGCCCCACTGAACCCATCCAAATTTCTGACCCTTGACACCATAAGATATAATAAAACTAATGTTATTTGAAGCCACTAAGTTTTGGTGTAGTTTGCTGTACTGCAATAGATAAATGGAACACTTACCTTTAATTAGATCACTACACTCCACAAAGAGGTAGCTTTAATTCACTTACTTAGGGTGGCAGGATAACTTAATGGAGAAAATAACTTCTCTTTTAGATGTTTTAGAATGAGAAATTAGTGATATTTTCTTCTCACAAATTCTTCCACTTCATCCAACCCCCAAAACAAGAATGGTATGGGAAAACCAACAATGCTTTGAATACAGAAGTCCTGTGTTATCTCTTGCCCATAGAAGACAAAAACTGTGAGCCCTCCTTTGGAAAATGGGTGGACCATTGTAACTATTTCAGCCAACAGAACACAGCAAGGGTCATGCTCTGTGCTTTCCAAGGCTAGCTCATAAAAGGTAGTCCAGCTTCTGCCTGGTACTCCCCCTCAAGAAACTTACTTTTGAACTCCATTGCTGTGCTTACTCAAGGGCCACACTATATGTACAGAGACTGAGCACATGTTCCAAACAGCACCTCAGCTAAAGTCCTAGACAAAAGTCATCATCAAATACCAGACCAGTTAAGAACAAAGCCCCAGCTCAAGCTGCTGACTGACAGTTAACTCAGGAGATATTCTTTTATTTTTTCTTTATTTGTTCTACTTAATTATACATGACAGCAGAATGCATTTCAATTCATTGTACACAAATAGAGCACAACATTTCAATTCTCTGGTTGTACATGATGTAGAGTCAGACCATTCGTGCAATCACACATGTACCTAGGGTAATGATGTCCATCTCATTGCACCATCTTTCCTGCCCCATGTCCCCTCCTCTTTGCCCAAAATTCCTCCTTTTTCCCATCCTCGCCCCCATTATGAATCAGTATCCACTAATCAGACAAAACATTCGGCCTTTGGTTTTGGGGGATTGGGTTACTTCGCTTAGCATGATATTCTCCAACTCCATCCATTTACCTGCAAATGCCATAATTTTGCTCTCTTTTAATGCTAAGTAATATTCCATTGTGTATACATGCCACAGTTTCTTTTTCCATTCATCTATTCAGGGGCATCTAGTTTAGCTTCCACAGTTTAGCAATTATGAATGGTGCTGCTATAAACATTGATGTGGCTGCATCACTATAGTACACTGCTTTTAAGTCCTTTGAGTATGGACTGAGGAGTTGGATAACTGGGTCAAATGGTGGTTCCATTCCAAGTTTTCTAAGGAACCTCCATACTGCTTTACAAAGTGTACCAGTTTGCAGTTCCACCAGCAATGTATGAGTGTACCTTTTTCTCCACATCCTCACCAACACTTATTATTGATTGTATCCTTGATAACTGCCATTCTGACTGGAGTAAGATGAAATCTTAGAGTAGTTTTGATTTACATTTCTCTAATTATTAGAGATGTTGAATATTTTTTCATATATTTGTTGATCACTTGTATATCATCTTCTGAGAAGTGTCTGTTCAGTTCTTTAGCCCATTTATTGATTGGGTTGTTTGGGGTTTTTTTTTTGTTTTTTTTTTTTTTCAATTTTTTTGAGTTATTTATATATTCTGGAGATTAGTGGTCTATCTGATGTGCATGTGATAAAGATCTTCTCCCATTCTGTAGGCTATTTCTTCACATCACTGATTGTTTCTTTTGCTGAGAAGAAGCTTTTTAGTTTGAATCCATCCAATTTATTGATTCTTAATTTTTCAAGAGACATTCTGAGTGAAAAAAAGCTGTCCTGCCAAATTCAAACAACCTCATAAGTATGAGAGATCATCATAATAAATTATTGTTGTATAACACTAGGTTTGAGTGGCGTGTTATGTAGCAATAGATACACAGAACACTGGTCTCAACATCCGAGGTAAAAATAACCCAGTAAGACCTTGAGCATGGCCTGGGGCAAGAAGAGAGAAACAACAGGAGAAGGATGCTTTCAACACCCTTCATCCTGCAGAAGAAGAAAGGAGAAGTGAAAAACTATTTGGGGAACAAAGTATGGTCCCAGACCCCTTTGAGAACATCTATGAGACAGATAAATAACAGCAATTCATCAGAATGGGAAATTCAAGATGAGCCCCCAAAATCCCAAGCTCCTGACTCCCAAATACCCCAATCTTTTAGTCACATTGTACTGTGGTTGGACTCTTTCATCAGTAAGTTCCCCTACAGCTCAAAATCTTGATCATTCTAAATAGAATAGAAAATAAAGAAATACAATTTCTTTGACTACTTGTTATTGACTCATCGAGAAATATGTGTTTAAAGAAACATAATTTAAATTTTGAGATTTAAATCCTGAGGATTAGGTTCTCTATGTTCCAATCTTCAAGTATCTCACTTCTTGTGTCTTTATAGTATCCTGTCAAAATCAAGGTATCTCATAAAGATTCCATATATATCAGAATATCCATAGACTCTGCTGCTTAATGCCACAGTCCATTCTCCCTTTTCTAATACAGTCCTAAATTCTAACCACCTCTCATCAACAGACTGTCATTATTTTTCCCTCTAGGGCCCATTATTCAAAATATTTGGTCAATAATCTGTACTTCAAGTGTTAAGTCACTATTAACATCCGACTTTTTACTAATTTGCAAATTGAACTTTTTTTATTAAGCAAGTTTCTTTACTTCTGATCAAAGTATACACAATGTTAATCTCTCAATATATGTGTATGTATCATATATGCATATCTGTATGCGTATGTCATTTTTGTTGTTGTTGACATCATTGTCCCTAGCAACATCTCCAAACTCCACTCCCACCAATATATATTTCCTTTGAGTTGTCTAAAAAAAAAAAAAAAACTTTTGTTCCTTGTCTCCTTTACCTGAGTCCACCACCCCCTCAGTAGCTCCTTTGGGAGGCAAAACTAGAATGTTCTTTGGAGAAGAGTTGCCCCTGGACCCAAGGTCCCCAGTTCTTAGTATACAACTTAGGTTGTGATCTGAAAGGAGGGGCTTTGCTGAACCAGAATGTCCTTTTTAGATTTCAACTAGAACTAAAGCAAATTGTCCAAGTAAAGGCAAAGGAGACAAAAGGGAAGATGAACAGAGAAACTGAATAAGCATCTTACAGAAAAGTCACATGTGTGGGCCCTAATTTAATTCTTCCCTTTCACACTCTGGTTCTGCTACATCCTGTGCCGTCCAGATGTGGGGGCTGAGCTTCCGCTTGGTACCTGAGCATCTGTCTCCTCATTGTAAAGCTCCTACGGCTTAAAGCAATTTGAGTAAATCTCACATTGATCAAAAGTCCTCATAAGAATAGTCTCCCATTACAACACCATAATTTTCTGCTGTACACTCACCCAAATAGCTAAAAGGTAAAAATAGAAAACCCCAAATGTTGCTGGAGATCTGGAGCAAATGGGACCTTCACAATGACTGATGACAGTGTAAACTTGCACAGTTGGAAAACTGTTTAACTATGTCTAGCAAAGCTTGTTATATGCTTACCCGATGATTCAGCAATTCCACTCCTACATAGAGGCATGTGTTAGTCAGTTTTTTGTCACTGTGACCAAAATACCTGACAAAAACAAATTAGAAAAGTTTATTTCAGACTCATGTTTTTGGAGGTTCAGTCCATGGTCGGCCCTCTCCATTGCTCTGGGCCTGAGACGAAGCAGAACATCCTGGTGGGAAGATATGACAGAGGAAAGCTGCCAGGCTCATGGCAGCCTGAAAGCAAGGAGAGATGAAGGAGTCATGTACAGATATAGTCTAGGCCATTCCCCCAGTGACCTGCTTCCTTCAGCCACACCTCACCTGTCTATAGTTACCACCCACTAGTCTATTCAAATTATTAATTTATCAAATGGATCAACCTACTGATGAGGTTACAGCTCTCCTAATCCACTCATTTCATCTTGGAATATTCCTGCAATAACTAACACATGAGCTCTTTGGGGGACATTTTTATTTTTTTATTTTTTTAAATGTTTATTTTTTAGTTGTAGGTGGGCAGAATATCTTTATTTTTTATTTTTATGTGGTGCTGAGGATCGAACCCAGTGCCTCACACATGCTAGGCGGGCACGCTACCACTGTGCCATAACCCCAGCCCCTGGGGGACATTTTTAGATCCGAATCATAACATTGCCTAATTTAAAAAAAATGTTAATTTGTTCACCAGAATGTCCATGGCATTTTCTAATACAGAAACAGTAAAAACCATGTAAAGGACCACTGATAATAAAATGGAGGAACAACTTGTGACAGAATCACACAGTGAAATCCTTAATATCAGTGAGGATGAAGGATCCACAACCTTCATCCTCATCGATGAATCTCACAAACATAATGCTTTATAAAATAAGCCAGACACAGATGATTCATATTGAATAATTCCATTCACAGGAAGTACACAGAGACAACACTATGCACAGGGTTAGTGCACAAGGTTAGTGCCTACCTTTAGGGAGGTAGTGATCCTCAGAGGGCACCACAGGTACAGGGGGGATGCCAACTGTGTTTTGTTTCTTGGTCTGGAAATATGTTCAGTTTGAAAATTCATAAAAGTGGTCCCCATATTATTTAGGCACTTTTGTGTGTGTATTATGCTTTAATAAAATGTTTTTAAATATTTTAACCTATTATGTCTGAGTGTCCCATGCCCTGACAGCCCCAGATCCGGCACCATTATAAAAGATGATACATTGCTGTGTTTTGTAGTTGTTTCAGGTAAGTAATCTACTTTGTTTCATCCCGAACTTCATCAGTGTCAAAACCACTGTATTATGTGAGCTTTCATTCTAAACAACAAATAATATTGTACTCAAACTTTCATCTACTGGCAAAACCATTTACCAGGTTAGAAAATCACGATTGCTTGCAATAATAACCTACTACAAATAAAAATTTTAATATCTTGATTTTTAAAGTGTTTCCTAGGGAGGTATTATACATTTTGGCCAAGATTGTCAAAATTCAAAATTAAATTCTCCACTCTAATCACAGATTGAAATGACTTTGCACTGTCTCAAGCATGTGCCTTTTCCAGGGTCTTTTTGTCTGGTTGGTTTTTGTTGTTGCCAAAGTTTTATTTTGTTTTGTGTGTGGTGCTGGGGATCAAACCCAGGGCCTCACACATGTTAGGCAATACCATACCATTGAACTACATGTAGCTTCTGCCCTATTGTTTGTTTTTCACTATGGCAAAAAGACATATAGGATCTACCTCTTAAAATTTTAGATGTGTGGTACAATCTTGTTAAATATAACAATATAGCAGTTAGAGACCTATCCTGATAGCAAATTTTAAGTGTCCAATACAATATTGCTAACCATGAGCCCAATGTTCTACAGCAGATCTCTAGGGCATTTCCATCTTGCATGACTGAAACGTTGCACTTGTTGAGTAGATATTTTTTCATTTCCCCTCCCCCGAGCCCTTACAACCACCATTCTATTTCAATGACTGATTACTTCAGATATCTCATTTAAGTATAATCATGAGATATTGATCCTTAGCTTATTTCATTTTGTGTCATGTCCTCAAAGTGAATTGATATTATAATATATGACAGGACTTAGTTATTTTTTTAGGGTTAAATAATCTTCTACTGCATGTATCTGCCACATTTTTTTATCTATTCATCTATGAGAATGCATTTATGTTATTTCTAACCCTTGACTACTGTAAACAGTGGTAATATGAACATGGAAGTGCAGATATCTCTTTCAGATCCTAATTTCAATTTTTTAAATAAATACCCAAAGTGAGATTGCTGCATTATACAGTAGTTCCATTTTTATTTTTTTGTAGACCTTTCATACCATTTTTCATAGTTATTATACCATTTTACATTCCCACAAACAGTAAACAAAGATTCTAAACTTTCTCCACATCCTTGCAAATATTTGTTACTTTCTGGGGATTGTTTTCATAAGAGCCATCCTAAGTAGGTTGAGTTGATACCTCATCGTGCTTTTGACATGCATTTCCCTGATAATTATTAATACTGGCATCATACCTGTTAGGTATATCTTCCTTGGAGAAATGTCTATTCAAATTTCTTGCCCAGTTTTTAATCAGATTCTTTAATTTTTGTTTTGTTGTTTTGCTTTGCTTTGCTTTCTTTGTTTTTAACTATTGATTTGTAAGAGTTTCTTATATATTTCTAATATTAACCCTTTATCAGATACTTGATTTGCAAATATTTTCTTACATTGCATAGGTTCTTTTTGGTTGATTGTTTCCTCTGCTGCATGGAAGCTCTTTAGTTTGATGTATTCACACTTGTCTGTTTTTGCTCTTGTTGTCTTATTTTGGGTGTTGTATATCAGAAATTATCGCCAAGACCAAAGTCAAGAATATCCCCTATGTTTTCTTCTCAGAGAGTATGTTTGCAAGTTTTCTGCCTAAGTCTATAATGCTTTCTGAAATGAATTTTGTGTATGGTATAAGGGTCCAGTTTCATTCTTTTACATGTGGATATCCAGTTGCCCAACATTATTTGTTGCAGATACTTTCTTTTGCCATGCATAGTCTTGGCACTCTTGTCAAAGATCATTTGACCACACATACATGAGTTTATTTCTGAGGTCTCTGTTCTGTTCCAGTGATTTTTATGTGTACCTTTACACCATTACCATACCATTTTGATTACTATTACTTTGTAATATGTTTTAAAATCAGAAAATATAATACACAGACTCCATTGTTCCTTCTCAGGATTGTTTTGGATATTTGGGGGTTTTCATGGTTCCCAGGGATATCAGGATTATTTTTTTCTATTTCTGTTTAAATATGCCCTTGAGATTTTGATAGAGATTGCATTGAATCTATAGATCACCTTGGATAGTATGGACATTTTAACAATTTTAAATGTCCCAATCAATTCATGACTATGGAATGTCTTTCCATTTATTTGTCTTTAATCTATTTGACCACTGTTTTGTGGTTTTCAGTGTGCTAGTCTTTCCCCTCTTGTTTAAGTTAATTCTTAGGTATTTTATTCCTTTTAATGTCATTATAAATGGGATAATTTATTTAATTTCATTTTTGGGTTATTCATTGTTACTTGTTATAAAAGTGAAACTGATTTTTACATGTTGATTTTATATCCTGCAACTTTGATGAATTTATCTGTTCTACTAGTATTTTTTGTGTGAATTATGGAATCCTTAGGGTTTTCTACATACAAGATCATGTCATCTATAAACAGATCATTTTACTTCTTTTTTTTAAATTCAATTTGAGTGCATTTCATTTCTTTCTCTTGACTGATTACTATGGCCTAGCACTTCCAGTACTACACAGAATATAAGTGTCAAAAGTGAGCATCTTTATCTTCCTCCTAACCTTAGAGGAAACACTTTCCCCTTTTCACCATTGAGTATGATGTTAACTTAGAGATTTTCATATACTGGCCTCTTTATTTTTAATTATCTATAATTTCCTTGCCTTTTCCTACTTGTGGACATCTGGAATCATAAAGAGTGATAGAATTTGACTAATGTTTAAATTCAGTTACACACACAGGGTTCAATTCTAGACCTTTCTAGATTTCCAATTTGGACTTTTCTCGGTAAATACTGATATGAAAGAAAAACATTAATCTCTTTATTCTGTCTTTAAAATTCTCTTGGAAAATATGGTAATGTGCCACATTATTTCACAGCCCTATCTTGCCACAAATACAGAAAAAGATTATGAAAGTGATCCCACCTAAATTGGCATACATTTGTCTTGGCACCATTCACTTCCTGGGAGTTAGTATATTTGTTATGCAACTCAAAAGACTGGGCTAATTGTTGACCTAACAATAGTGCAGCTGCAAGCTGAAAAAACAGCAGGTCCCCACAGGACAGCTAAATAAATCAAAAGTGCATCACTTGTAGCACACAAAGTGACTAAATTCAGTCCCATAGGCACAATCAAGAATTTTACCCATTTTTTTCTGAGAGGAAAAATAAAAAGCTTTTTCTTATGACAGAACTATTGTCTGCAAGTTAATAAACAAATATGATTAATGTGGTTCCTGAAAATAGTGATGCTACAAAATAAGAAAAATGGTTGATTAATTCTGAGGCAAGGACCTATCCTATACCTCATTACCTGGGATTGGCATTATTCAGAAATGTACTGTCCAACGCATTGTGGCTATTAAGCCTTGAAATATGCTAGTACAACTGAGAAATTAAATTTTAGTATAAAAATAATGTGAAATATTAATTATCTTAATATCTGTTACATATTGAAATGATAATCTTCGGGACATACTAAGTTAAATAAAATATATTACTGAAATTAATTTTATCTACTTCTTTTTTGGGGGAGTGGGGGGAATACCAAGGATTGAACTCAAGGGCACTCCACCACTGAGCCACATCCCTAGCCCCATTTTATATTTTATTTAGAGACGGTTTCACTGAGTTGCTTAGTGCCTTGCTTTTGCTGAGACTGGCTTTGAATTTGAGATCCTCCTGCCTCAGCCTCCCGAGCTGCTGAGATTACAGGCATGCGCCACAGCACCCATCTTATCTACTTCTTTTTACCTTTTTAATGTGGCTTGTGGAAAATTATAAACTGCCTATATAACTCATATATTTCTAGCAGATAGCCTTGGCCTAGAGAATCACACTAATTCTCCAATTCATTTTTGGAATGATAATCTAAACAAGGAATCAAAGATTTCACATCTTGTTTTTTATTACTGCTATGCTGTGCAAACAAATACCAATTGCATTTTTAAATCTTATATCCAAACGTTTATCTATGCTCCAAGTACCACATGATGGAGGATAGATACAGAAATAAAATTCAAACACCAGCTTTCCAGAAACTTAGAACCTCTGAGGCCGTGACCAAGGAAACCAAAACTGGAATGGTGTAATAGGAAAAAATATGCATGGAACCACAGAAATGGAAAGCTTGGCCAGCAGAAGTAGGAAAGACCTCCTACAGGAAGGAACAGTTGAATAAGCAATTGTTCATGCTCTTTATTTAATATTTCCTTTTTTTATTGATACATATACAATATAGAGCATGTTCTGTGGGTGACTCTTCTCTAGGGAGATTTGCATCTCCTTGGTCTTTAGTTTGTTCAAATATAATGAAGAGAAGCGATGGAAGTATGCACCAGTGCAGCTCAAAGTTTCATTTCAGATCTGTTGTCTCAGAAAATCAATGCAGGGGCTGGGATTGTAGCTCAGTGGTAGAGCCCTTGCCTCACATGCGTGAGGCCCTGGGTTCGATCCTCAGCACCACACATAAATAAATAAATAAAACAAACATCTATAAAAAGAATTTTAAAAAAAGAAAGAAAGAAAATCAATGCATCCTCTGTCCTCAAAAAGCATCTCCCCTCAGCATGTCATCCTGTAGGCATCTCATCCTACAGCAAGTAGGGTACAAATTGTTCTGAGGATTTGTACCCTATTCTTGACCCAGAGAGCTATGCTGGCTCTATTAGCTATTGGCATCCTCTTCTAACATTATCTAGGTTTCCTTGTATTTCATTTACAATCAAAATTCAGGGTTGCCATTATAGCATTGCTTAGTTTTGGTGAAGAGGGAACGATGTTAATTTCTACCACTGTTTTTCTTGTGATGTTTTGGATGATTCTCAGGAAGGAATATCTAGTAAGATCATTTTGTCATTTCACTTGAAGTTTAATTTGTGTGTTTCAGAAAGATCATTCTGGCAGCAGTGAAAAAAAATTAAAGAGGGGCTGGGGCTGTGGCTCAGTGGTAGAGCACTTGCCTAGCATGCGTGAGGCACTGGGTTCAATCCTCAGCACCACATATAAATAATAAATGAATAAAATAAAGATCCATCAACAACTAAAAAAATTTTAAAAAAAATTAAAGAGAACAAGGAAAAAAGAATATATATGTTTTTAACAAATATTGATAAGATATTTGAACTAGCAGATACTAGAGCAGGCAAATACACAAGTACAAGATACATATATGTGTGTATACATACATGTATGCAGGTATGTACACAAATGTACATATGTATGTGAGCAGAATTGTTGCATCTTGTATTTTAGAAAACAAGAAAGCACAATTAAAACCTATTAAAGGGGCTGGGTTGTGGCTCAGTGGTAGAGCATGCGCCTTAGACGTGTGAAGCACTGGGTTCGAACCTCAGCACCACATAAAAATAAATAAAGGCATTGTATTCATCTACAACTAAAAAAATACTTAAAAAATAAAAAATAAATAAAACCTATTAAAGTCAGGTCAGAAGCACTCAGGAGCCAACTTAAAGAGGTGTTCAGTGACCAAAGATGGAAAAATTAAGTACCAATAAGTATAATAATTGTAACAGATCAAAACATAAGTAACACAATTTTTAAACTCCTAATAGGCTAATGTGCCATTGTTGGAGAATGCTCAATAAAGGGCAAGATAAATAAAGGAAAAGAATCAAGCATTTATCCTGCCTTTGCTATATAATTGTAGCAGTAAATAATCAAATAGTAACTATAGAAGAATTCCAGTTAATGAATAATAGAATATCATTGACTTGCCGGCACAGTGGCACATGCCTGTAATCCCAGTGGCTGGGGAGACTGAAGCAGCAGGATCATAAGTTCAAACCCAGCCTCAGCAACTTAGTGAAGCCATAGCAACATAGCAAGACCCTGTCTCAAAATAAAAAATAAAAAAAGCTGGAATGTAGCTCCATGGTGAAGCACCTCTGGGTTCAATCCCCATTACAAAAAAAAAAAAAAAAAAAAAATGTTGATAGCATAGTCGTAGCATTATAAAGAATCAGCTATGGCAGCATAATGGATCCCAAATCTGAGGAATGCAACAATAAGCATTTATATCTTCCTTCTGCATCTGCAGATTGGGCTAAGTTTAGGTGACTGAGGCTGAGCTCAGCTGGGCTTGACTTTAGGCTGCAGTTAGTTTCAGGACTCCTTCACCTTTCTCATCCTCCTGAAACCAACACACCACGGGGAACCAACAGATAGAAATGTTCTTTGCATAGTTTTAACAGAACTACAAAAGGCAGGCCAAGAGCCTAAGTACATCACTGGACCTTATATCAACTAACATCCCATTGCATCAAATAAGACAACGGAGAAGTCCAAACTCAAGACCTAGGATAATCCACTAGCTGTACAGGTTTTGCTGTTTCTCTTATGGAAAGGCACTGAGGAGACTAGAAAAGTATTTAGATTTGGATCACCTTCTGGCACACTGTCCAAGTTAAAGATCACTGACGTCTGTGATATCTCATGATGTGCCAATACAGAGCCCCAAGAGACTGAAGGAAGAAGAGCACATAACCTCCAAGTGAAATTTGAACATGTCCTGGGCGTTTTTAGAGAAATTTGTGGCTTGTTTCCATTTTCCTTCTCCCCCATCAGGGAGGAAAAACTTTCCTAACAAACACACTCACAGACAGGACATCCATCCCTTGGGCTAACACCAGGAAAACTGTGAAGACAAGACTTTGTTGACACCAGAGACTGTGATGTAGTGAGCCAAAGTCACTGCCTGCTGGGCCAAGACAACCAGGCAGTGTTAAGGGGCTGTATTTAGACAAGCACTTGAGCCCACCAAGAGCAAGAAAAACCTACCACTGTCAGCCAACCCAGTAGATGCACCCGACTTCCCAAACAACAGTATCCCCAATGCAGCTCAACAGAAATGTTGATTTAAATTATTCGTGCTAATGTGAGTGCAGGATAAGGTGATGTGATTCTTGGCTTGCTGACAGCAAGCCATGAATGATGTGGTAATGGTATATATATCCTAGCCTGGATGCCCAAGAAGAAAGGTGGGACTGTGAAGTCACAGCAGGATCCTGCCATTTACTGCCCTGCAGAGTGCAACACACACAGGATTCTGTCCAGGCCTGTCCATAAGAAGTAGCCAGGCAAGCTCCAGGAGTCCAGAAAAGTCCTCAAACTTCTCCCAAAAGCTTGTGTGGAGAATATCAAGAAAAAAGAAAGAGAAAGAAAAAGAGAGAGAGAGAGGGAGGGAGAGAAGAAGGAAGGAAGGAAGGAAGGAAGGAAGGAAGGAAGGAAGGAAGGAAGGAAGGAAATGGAAGGAGGGAGAAAAGGAGGGAGGAGGAAAGGAAAGGAGGAAGGAAGGAAGAAAGGAAAGCTCTTCACATTTTAATTACAAGTGATAGTAATATCACTAGATAGATAGCATCTTGTCAGGACCCACGGATGTTTGAGAGATGGCCAAAGTATGTGGGTTCCCACCTTTGCCAGGTGTGACCTGGCTTCCAGGTTCCCATCTTTACAACAGAATGGGTGACTTTGAGACACAGCATTACTTAATTTGTTGATGCCAAAAAGGAAAGAAATTTTGCACTTTGAGTTTTAGGAGACGAAAATAACTCCAAAAATATGGTCATTAATTTCAGAATGGTCATAATATAAAATTTACTAATTTGGTACACACTAAATTATATTTTATATTGTGTGCATGTATGAATGTATAGCAATGTATCCCACCATTATGTATGACTATAATGTACCAATAAAAAATGGGGAAAAAAATTTAAATATAATAATAAATGAACTAAAAAAATTAATCATTTGAAAAAATTAGTCTGGAAATTAAGTACCACTGTCCCTCAAAATGCCTATAGTGACCATCAAAAAAATCTAAAACAGTCCATAATAGGCAAGGGAATTAATTTGGGATGTAGTTAAGGGACATCATCTTCATCTTCTTTTTCTTTATTTTTTTTTAATTGTGTGGTTTTTGAGCATAGATCTGCTCTCTCATGTTACCGAATTTTAACATTTGGAGTAATGGAATGATTATGCAACCAAGGACTTGATTTGAATATAAGAAATACAGTCTGATACTGAACCCACTCATGGTAACAAGTGAACTTCCAAGCAGCTCAAAAGAGCACGCGAGATGTATTACTCAGCCTAACACACACAATGACAACATCTTGGTAAGATATCGTGTCCTGTACCCCAACACACTCACACAGAGCACTGGATGACATATGCATCTGCAAAACACAGTAAAACCAATATTGCTCATCCTGATGGTCACATTAAACATCTTCCAAAAGTCTCTGTCTGCCGTGAGAGGGGTTAGTCTGAATCCCACGTGCAGTCCTGTGACCTGGACACAGACTTCTGGACCTATTATTTCTGGTCTTATGCTGGTCAGACAAGGAAAATGGCTTTGTCATACAACACAGGAATAACCCAAATTCTACTTTTATTTTTATGTTGGACATTCAACCCTCAGCACTTTTTCACTAACTATATTTCTTTCCATTTCTTTTGAAGCCTCACTACTGATCTCAAGCCCAACAGTAACTCAGCACATGCAAGGTCTGGTAAAGAAATGATCCTTTAAACTTGATTTTTATAGAAGGGGGGAAAAAAACATGTTGATTTGGAAAGATTTCTTAAACTATTTAAATACCCTGAAGATCCTGCTTCCCTTTCCAACACCCTAGAGTACCAGAAAGCCTATACAAGAAACACGGCAAAAACACAAGCTATAGCCCTGGTGTTTTCTTAAAGTATACATTTAGTCTGGGCATTAGTAAGGGGAAAAGAACTGTACGAAACCGAATCAGATTTTATAGCAAGGTGGTAAAAAGCCAATCTCTTGGGACTGAATTAACTCTGGCAAATTACAGAAGAAGAAGAAAAAAAAATCAGGTGAGTTGTTTTAAATTTATACCCAAGCAAACAAATTAATTTTGCCGTGATTCCAGACCATGTTTTGCTCTCATCTGAGGGGAAGAACTAGCTCATTTTTACAGCTCTGGATATAACAACTGCTGGTCTTCATGCTCTCGATAATTCCTTGAGGTTGCTTCGTTTTTGTTTTTGTTTTTGTTTTTTTTAACTCTAAAAATGTTTGAAATTGAACTACACCCTCATTAGCTGGAAACCTTAAATTGGTAGCAAGGCCCAACTTCTCTCCTAGAAACTTTTTTTTCCCCCTAACATCTGACCCCAGCTCCTCCCCACACTGCCAGTCTCATTCGATCCCATAAAGCCAGGCACCCACCACTGAATTTGAGTCCAGACATTATATTTTGGGGAATGACTAAAAATACCAGTCCACCTATTTTTAGCATGGAGAATAAACATTATCTGTGTGTTTCTTTGGCTCCCAGGAGATTGTTTTTAGTCACAGAATTGAATACCCCTCCTTCCCGCCATGGATTATTTTTAAAATGCAGGCTCAGAAATAGCCCACATACAGAACATCGAAGACCTGACTGCCCTCAGAACTAGAAATATACTATCCAGAATCAAAAACTGATGCATGAAATATGCAACCAACAAAAGTCAGAGGCCTGGATATCCGACACATCTTTGTTGAAGATTTGTCATGCTCCAACATGGCACCGAAGACCAGCCCTCCTTTCAGTTTAAGTAGTGACTCAGAGTCTATTAAGTGAACTAAGTGAGAAGTTGTAATGGAAACTGAACTGATGAGATGGACTAGACTGGAAAGACTCTTCAGAGGAAGAGTCTTAATTCATCTGGCCAGCTGGGGAGACCAGTAAGTAGAAGTTCTTTCTATTACTTTTTAAACTGTTGGGTCAATTCATGTCAAAGACTACAGTGATACTCATGAAAAGAAAGAAATTATGTCCTGCATTGCTGTTAGAGGGGTCACTGTCACTGATTCCAAGCTCTAGAAAGCCCCACTCTGGACCTCATCCAGCCACAACTTGCCCTATGCAATGAGACAGTCTTGGAGCCAAGGAGATGTGTCCACTCTTGGGAACCCATACTTACCCTCTGTCATAGGTTGGCTTGTGTCCTCTCCAAATTTACCTGTTGAAGCCTTAATCCTCAGTACTCATTTGGAATGTGATCTAATGTGTAGATAGGATCTTTGCAGATATAGTCAAGCCAGGATGAGGGCAGACCCTCACTCAATGTGACTGGCTTCCCTATAAAAAGGATAAATTCTGACACAGACGTGCACACTGGGAAAATGCCAGAAAAGGCAGAGAGGGGGTGGTGTGTCTACAAGACAAGAAATGCCAGAGATTAATGAGTAAATCACCAGAAGGGAGAGAAAAGGCACAGAATCAATTTTTCCTCACAGCTCTCAGAAGAATCAATTTTACTAAAACTTTGATCTTGGACTTCCAGCCTTCAGAACTATGAGACAATGAATTTCTGTTGTTTTAGGCACTCTGTAGTACTGTTACAATTGGTGTTGGCACACTAATCCACCCTCCTTCTGGAGCATGCATCTCTAGTCAGGACCCAGAAACCCTCCAGGGCCCACTGAGGGCAGAAACTGCCTCTGTATGTACCCTCTAGGCCCAAGTGGGGCTGAGGGACAGCTGTTCATGGGGCATGTGTACACCAGCTTGCACATGAGAGAGGCTTCCGCTGGTACAGGAGGGAGAGAGAAGTAGGCAGAGAAAGGCCGCAGGCCTGGGCTGAGGTCAGCTGTCCCCAGACAGCACAATCCAACAGAGAATTAGATTAATTTCCTTTCATTTTTAAAATTCTAAATTTGAGCCAGGTGCGGTAGCACACACCTGTAACACTAGCAGCTTGGGAGACTGAAGCAGGAGGATCTTGAGTTCAAAGCCAGCCTCCACAACTTAACAAGGATCCTAAGAAACTCAGCAAGACCCTGTCTCTAAATAAAATATAAAAAAGGGTTGGAGATGTGGCTCAGTGGTTAAGTGCCTCTGGGTTTAATTACTGGTACCAAAAAAACAAAAATCATTCTAAATTTGAGCCTTGCCTTCCAGGTAAAGATGAAGGTGAATATATTAGAAGAGAAGGAGGCTAAATTATGCTTCTTATTGATGGTTTTCAGCTTATTCTCTAACTTCTAAATTGCCTGACATAGGGTATGTGGGCCTCCTTTTTTAATCTAGCTTCCGTCTCCCAAGAGCTAAGAGAGGGCAGTCCTCTTGGTTTCATGCCAAGATGCAATAGTCCACGCAGTCAGTCTGAAATAAAGCTCCACCCAGCATCAGCCTTGCACTTGAAAGCACAACTATCGTGAAGTCCAAGTGGAAACCCGTGTCCTCCTGCCTAATGGAATTGTATTTGTTTTTCAAAAAGGAAAAAGACATGTTGAAGGCAAAAGCCAAAAAATAAAAATTCTTTAGCCAAAATTTCCACCACAGCTAATTAATTTTTAAGAACTCCTCAACTTCTGAAAGAAAAGAGGAAAAAGGGCTTCAGGCAAGTCCAGTGTTAAACAGCAGAGCCACCCAGAGCTCCTGGACTCACTGACCATTCACTTCCTTAGAATTGCATGAATACCCACCCAAGAATACTTCACGTCCATGTCAGAGGCCTACCCTCAGCTCACCCAAGATCTGCCAAGCCAGGCCAGAGCATGGGAAACTGTGTTAGAAGAGATAGTATAAATTTATTTCAACTGATACCATGGCCTGAGATCCTAAAGTTCAGAGAAAATGTAACACCTGACACACAAATCTACACACACAATAGTGCCAATGAGTTCATACTTCCAGGGAGGATGACGCCTGACTTCAGGAGATTCATAACTGAAACAGAACCCTTTTTTTAAAAATAAAACTATTTTGAGAAAAATATGCAAATCAGAATGGTTAAACCAATGGCTACATTAGGTCATAAAATAACCCTCAAGAATATGCATAAGAAGAATTAAAGCACAATTAATCTGGCAGCCACAACAATGGTTTTTTTGTAGGTCACATGTCTAAACAGTAATAAAGGAGAAGTAAATGAGAAAATCCTGGATACAATATAGAGAAAACACAGCTTTATACAAATTTTTGGAACATACCTGTGAGATCTCAATTAGCATTTCAACAAGAGACCTGGCTCTGTTAACATATAAATAAAATAATCCAAGTTCAAGACAAAATTATGTAGCAATAGGTGCTAGGGTTGCAAGTCTATTGGATTATTTATTTCCATCTTTTTTTAAGTAAAAAAAAAAATTTAAGGAAAGAACACTTGTTTTCTGGCTTAGTGTTTAGCCAATGAACAGTCTCCCCAATTACCTTGGAAAGCAGGAAATAGTTAATAAAAATTTAAAAAAAAAAAAAGCAAGCAGACCAGTTCATAAAAGTGGGTAACAGACTCCAACACCTCATATTCTCACTGCTTTCCCTTATAAAATAATAGAAAAAGCATCATAAAATCAATATTAACTTATTTAAGTAGCTGTAAAAGAGCTCTCTGGTCATTTGGTCTAACTATAAAATTATCTCACCATCTCACTTGACTGGTAGTCCTTTGAGAGCTGTCTATTGTGGCTGTCTATTAGTCCTTAATGATCAATACTTTTATTAGTCCTGGATTATTTATTAATTTTTCTAAAGGTTAGAGAGGAGTTTTTTAAATAAACATATCAGGTATTGCAATGGAACTCAACATTACCAAAAGTTACTGTATATACTCACACAACTCACAGTGAAATAGTAGTAAAATTCTCATGCCCTTTCCCAAATAAATCACCCCCAAGTGTTGTGTAGCCAATGCAAAATCTAGAAACTAACTTCCCCAAACTTTCTTGTACTTATCTTGGTATACTCAGAATAATAAATCATACAGGTCTCCTAACATGGTAATTGTTCGATCAAAGAATAAAGCATATACTTTTTCCCAGCTTTTCTGTTTTATTTTTGTTTGGAGAAATAGCTCACAACTCCTCCTGGCCAGCTTGAAGTGCTAAGGGATTTTTTTGTTTGTTTTTTGTTTTTTGCTTTTTGTTTTTCTACTTCGTTGCAGTCACTCAATCACAGTGCCCTAATTTTGCAGGCACATGTTAGAGCTTTCCTTCAGACTTTATGGTCAGGAATGGCCCTGCTTTTCTTAACAACTGGTTTGTTTCACTGTAATTCTTAATGACTGATGATGCTTCCCTCTGCCTGGGCTGCCCTGCCACCTGTTAGTTCCTCCTCTTACCCCTGCTAGACAATTTTTCCCCCACTCCAATTATCTTTAATCATTTATTTTATCTCCTAACTGTATGATTTTTGCCTTAATATTTTATCTATATTTTTAATTGGTACATTATAGTTGTACATAATTTGGGGCTCCGTTGTTACATATTCATACATGCACACAATATAACAATATAATTTGGCCAATATCATTTTCCTTGTCCCTCTCATCCTCTCGCTCCCTGGTCCCTTTTCTCTATTCTTTTGATCCTCAATTTTCATGAGACATCCCACCTTTCTTTCCCATTTTCTTCTCTAGCTTCTACATATAAGAGAACACATAAGACCCTTGACCTTCTGAGTTTGGCTTATTTCACTTAACATAATGGTCTCTAGTTCCTCCGTTATCCTGCGAATGACATAACTTCATTCTTCTTTATGGCTGTGTGTATACACCACATTTTCTTTATCCATTCATCCGTTGATCACACCTAGGCTGATTCCATAGTTTGGCTATTGTGAATTGTGCAGCTATAAACATGGATATGCATGAATCACTATAATGACTTTGGGATAAATACTAAAGAGAGGTATCACTGGGTCATATAGTGGTTTCATTCCTAGTCTTTTGGGGAACCTCCATACTGATTTCCTTAGTGATTATACTAATTTAAAATCCTCCCTAATGGCAGTCATTAAATTTTTATCTTTGGCTTTCTTAATACTATCACACAAATTTATTTTTGATCAGATTTTTCTAGGAAACTAGTCCAGACAACATAACTCAAATGTTTCAAAAAATCCCTTAGCTTAACTTCTCCACCCTTGTGTTAAACAAGCACTCATAAGCACATATCCCCTAAGCATAGCTAGGTCTCTAGCTTGTCAGGGTTGGTTGTACGCACTTTATCTTATTCCTCCATGTTTGCATGTAGTTTATTTTATTTCTCCTAGGCCAGAAAAACTATTTGAGAATGGAGATTGTGCCTATACAACCATCACTTGCCAGTTAATGTCCTCTTGATTCCTGAGTAAATCACATTGCCTAGAAGGCACACTATTGGCTGTTAACCATGAACAGTCAGTATAAGACAGGTTATGTTGCAGTAAGAAAACAAAAGAATCTCAGTGGCTTCACGTAAGAGTTTATTTATCACTCATACAAAACACACTGCAAATGTGAAGGACTTTCCAGAGCAGCCATCCTCCATGTGGTGCCTCACAATCCATGCTTGATTTACGAGCAAATTCATCAAAACATAAAAATGTATCCATGATCAAAAAGACAGTAAAAAAGAAACAGGAGCATTGCAGAAAGTCTGAAAGCAACCCAATTCTCTTAGATTGCTATTTCATTCACTGAACAAGTCTCACAGTCTTAATTGCCTTTGGACTAGGAATATAGGCTCCCATACACCCAGGAAGAACATAAGAGTCAGATATTGGGGAGCCGTAGTAACATCTATTGAACATGCCTACTTTAAAAAAGAAAAAAGAAATTTCAACTTCTCACAAAGACTTAGGAATAAAATCAGGATGATTTTGCTAATTTTTTTAATGGTACTGAAAATTGAACCCAGGGGTGCTTAACCACTGAGACATATCCCCAGCCTCTTTTTATTTTTTACTTTGAGACGGAGTCTTGCTCAGTTGCTGAGGCTGGTCTCAAACTTGCAATCCTCCTGCCTCAGCCTCCTGAGTTGCTGGGATTAAATGAAGTTATTTTAAGTTATTGAATAGGGTAATAAAAATACCTTCATTCTCTGGTTGAATCACCGTCTTCTCTAAAACTTTTACTGGTCTCCCATTGACTAGGAGATCACATTTCTCACCTAAACAACAAAAACCCTTAAAACTCAACTTCTCTTTCCAGCCTTATCTCCATCTCCCTCAGAGAGCATTCTGCTCTAAACAAAAAATAATTCAATAATTTTTAAAATAATAATTAATAATTATTATTAATACTAATAATTCACAGTTCCCTAAATATACTCTAAACTTTCCATTTTAAAATTTCACAAGTTCAAGTTTTCCCAATAATCTTACTCTGTGTCATTTACTAACCACAAAATTTATCTATTAAACTTGCAGAAAACAATCAACTTAACTCTTCCTTTTTTCTGTTCACTGCCTCTAAAGTTTTAAGGCATTGCTCAGAATTATCTCCTCCTCAATACGAGGAGTGATTCAAGATGTTTCCTCTACACAAAAAGTATGAAAAACAAATTTACAACAAGCCTGAACTGAAAAACCTAGACTTCACTTCTTTATACTCTAATCTAATTTTTAGGGTTATATGAATAAGATAGTTTCAAAACTTCAAACTGTATTCAGAAATATGTAACTTTGCTAACTAATATTTTTTATGCACCAAGTAATATGCTAGGTGCTTTATGTGAATCATATCATTTAATCCTCACAACAACCTACAAGATAAGAACTATGGGTACCTGTGCTTTGTAGATGACAACACTGAGAAAGTTTATTTATGTGTGATGTGTCACAGTGCATTCTACTATCAAGTATAACTAATTAGAACAAATTTTTAAAAACGGAGAAAGCTTCAGAAAGTGAAGCAGCTTGACTTAGTCAAAAATGAGTGGTAGAGCTACAATTCTACTAAGCCACCAGCCCAGGAATCAAAAGTCTATGATAATCCCATCCCCCCAAAAATCCTATCTTCAGTTGGAAGTTTCAACCTGAGCTTTCAAAATGAAGAAATAAAATGCAGTGAACTCCTTCCAATGAGATTATCCACCTATAAAAGAAAGCACTAGAAAGTCTCTGACTCAACTCTCCACAGGACATTGAGAAGTCCATGTGGCGCCACCTGGCCAATGCTTCTCTCCCCCAGGTTGACTCTCCCACCTGATTGTCTCTCTTTTGGTTCAAGGTGCCAATCTTTCCTTCAGGTGAAAGTAATTCCCAAATGCCATTTGTTTGTATTATTATTAATAAAAGAAGCCTGGAATGGATAAGACAAATGACCACTAAAGCACCATGCAGATTTGCTCACTGTCTGATGGAGACAAACAGCATGAGATCCAAGAACTGCCTTTTTTGTTGGGGAAAACTCAAAGAGTTCAGAGCCTTCTCAGAGAAGGTTCAAGAGAAAGGAAGTTGCTCTAAGCCTCTGACAGACCTCCAGAGGGCAGAGTAGAAAGAAGTGCTGAAAGAAACCTAGGAAGGACCACATGGACCCCACCCACTGGTTACACCCAGTTATGCTCTTAACAACCCTCCAGGTATTTAAAATAAAGAATGTTCATTCTGCTACAAGATGGAAACACTGCCTTCACTATCCCTTTTACACTTAAGGGCATCCTGAAAGGAAGAAGTTCTTAATTTAGGGAGGTTCCCTCTGAGACCTGTGAAAGCAACAGACACTAAGCCTACATCAGGGGAAACATACACAAACAATATTTGACATGGAACTTCAGGAGGTTGCTGGACACCAAATGAAAAGCCAGAATTATCAGCAGTAAAAAGAAGAAAATAGGCAATGTTCTATAAGATAGGGTTCCTGTGCCTTTACAGTGCCTGAGGCAGCAATTCACAAATAGCAACATCAGAAGAAGTGCATTCTCTAGAATGCAGAGAAGTCTGGTGTTTGCAACCTTTTTCTATCAAAGTGTCCAAAGTGTTTTTCTGAACTGGGAAGAAACAAGAAGGTGGATAAGTAAGACAGAGAGAGGTGCAGCCACAGCCAGCTGGTTAGGCTGTTTTGTACAAAATATGGAAAGCAGCTCCTTCCATGAGACTCTGCTACAGCATGTTATAAAAGGCCTCCATGATAATCTATGACATCTGCAACATGAATGGCACCCTCTGAAGTTGTCTCAAGGACAATCCACAAAACTTGTGTGGAGCCCAGAAGACCATGAAACAGCCAGAAAATAAGACCCAAAGGGACAGGCTAACTAAAGAAATGATACATTCATCCAAGTGAGAAGCATGTTAAGCAACTTTTCCACAAAGGGCAACATAATGCCAAGGAGGAAGACTATAGGTATAGCCTGAATGATGCTGCAACAGAGAAGCAACAAGTCGCCTAACAGGTGTAGTGGGAAGACTCTACCTGAGCTTGCTGAGGATGCTCTAGCATCTCCTTTCTTAGAGCTCAGAAACCCACATCCATTTTCATGTGCATATCTGCCCTGGCTTATGTACTCACAATTCTCTCTTAAATTTGACCTCTCTTAAACTAGACCTCTTTCTCCCCCTTAATTCCTAAG
Organism: Geosciurus inauris; assembly: GCA_004024805.1. Taxonomy (NCBI): domain Eukaryota; kingdom Metazoa; phylum Chordata; class Mammalia; order Rodentia; family Sciuridae; genus Geosciurus; species Geosciurus inauris. The sequence goes on along the minus strand of PVHX01000375.1, from coordinate 14,283 downwards.
CTAGGCCGCAGTTGTAACACATAAAGATCTGAGTAAAAAAATAAACCAACAAAAACTTTGGAATGCAACCTATTCCCACCCCTTATCAGTGGAGGCTATGGTTGAATCCACTGGGTTCATTAACATCTCAGATTAAATGTACTACCCCAGAGATGGTGTCCTTCTGACACACTAAAACACAGTTCCTACCATCCCATCAGTAAAATTTACTGATAGTTATCTTGGGCCATTTATTAGTTTCCTTCCCATCACTTTCTATAGCTCGCACTGTTTTACCTGTCTGTTCATTTGTTTTCTGTAACCCCCATTAGAATGTTACAGCCACAAGGAAAGAAACGAGCTGGGCATGATGGTGCATGCTTGTAATCCCAGCACTTTGTGAGGCTGAGACAGGAGAATCGTGAGTTCAAAGCCAGCCTCAGCAAGGGGAGGTGCTAAGCAACTCAGTGAGACCCTGTCTCTACATAAAACACAAAATAGGGCTGGGGATGTGGCTCAGTGGTGGAATGCCCCTGACTTCAATCCTCAGTACCAAAAAGAAGAAAGAAAGAAAGAAAGAAATGGATATATTTTCATCATGCTCATGTATATATCTACCACCCACAGCAGTGCACAGCATATGGCAGCTGCTCAATGTTTGATGAATCAGGGATGTTTTCTGAGCCTTCTTCCTCATCTGTAAATCAGAGGTCTACTGCTGGGACAAAAGAACACAGCATAACAGAAGGGACCTTGATAGTAGCCAAGTCTACCTCGGCTGCCCTTAAGTCTACCCCAGACTGCCTTGCAATCATGTGTGGTCTTCTAGCTACAAGTCATCAATAGCAACATCAGAAGAAGTGCATTCTCTAGAATGCAGAGAAGTCTGGTGTTTGCAGCCTTTTTCTATCAAAGTCTAGCAATGTCTCCCTTTATGTCTCTTTGCTGTTTTTGTATCATAATCTACTGTCCCCAGGAAAGGATGGCACTAACGGGGGGAGGGGGGTTAGGGACAGGATGGGTAGGTGAGCACTTATGCTGCAGTCATCTGTAGCCTTCCCTGAACACAAAACACCTGGCTGATGGTCTGCTTGAAGACATTCTTCATCATTTCTTTGTGGGGCTTCTCTGAGACCAGCTCATAAAATAAGATCTGTGAGAGTTAATTTTACACATCAACTTGGCTAGGCTTTGGTGCTCAGTTGTTTGGTCAATCATTAGTCTCCATGTTGCTTTGAAAGTATTTCGTAGATGTGATTAATATTTACATCAAGTAAAGCAAATTGACTTCCATGTTGTAGGTGACTGCCATCCAATTGGTCAAAGGCCTTAAAACCAAAGACTGAGGCCACCCTAGAAAAGAAGGAATCCTGCCCCAAGTCTGTGACAGCCAGCACCTACCCTATAGATCTGACACACCAACTCCAACAATTAGCTGAACCAATTTCTTATACCAGTGCTCTGTATCTCTCCTCCCTACACACACACATTACACAAACATGTATGTGCTGATTATAGATATATAGAAATAGATGTAGAGATATCCTATTGGTGTTTCTCTAGAAAACCCTAACTGAGCCTGTAGAGCATTTCTTAGAACTTGTGATTTTTTTACATGAAGAGAATCTACCTTTTCCATAGCACTGAAAAGCTGATGTTTTATTCTGTCTCAGGAAAACAATCAAAAACATCAGGGTATCCAACAAGAGAAATGGTCTTCAAAAGTGATCTATTGCTAGGTGCTTTCTGACCTCCTAGAACCACTTAACCTAGGCCACCTCTCTGTGATTCAGAGAAAATCGAAACCACAGCTCAGAGCATTGAAAACAGTTCATCAAGTGGAGAAATCAAGAGCTCCTCAGTTCTGACGCAAATGGAAAAGATTTTTTTTTCCACCCCCGGTTACCCCTCTGGGTGCTTTCACCACCTGGAAAAAAAAAGAGTGGTACATGATTGAGCAGAGTAAGTGCCTCTCACTCCCTCTTGAATTCCACTTTTTTTTCATCTTGTCTAAAAATACAGGGAATTCTATGAATCTTTTTTCTGCTTCTGAAATATTTTCTGCAGAATCTAGTACTTGCAAAGCGGTGATTATGAATGACTAAACAGTCATGCATATATTTCTGGAATACTTGGAAATGCCCATGTTATTTTTGGAAATGGGTGCTTGTTCAGGTTATTCTGGCGATGAGCAGCTACTGAAAAAATTCTTCTGTGATAAAAAGCCTGTAGCTCCACCTACTGCTTTCCCAAAGATTTCAACCGGAGTTTCAATACTGAAAAATGAAAACTAAGATCCAGTTAAACAGCTTCATTTTCAAAACACAGCTCATCTATTTAGTTGCTTTCAGTAAAAGTAAGTGAATGTGTTTCTACCACAGCAAAACAAATATATAGAGCACATACATTAGGCATTACTAGCAAAAGAAAGGAAATAAAAAGCAGGCACAGAATGAATTGTTTGAGTATTTTGAAACATCTATCAACGTCTTTGCCAACATCTGCTGAAAACTGAGATGACCAGAGAAGTCCTTGGAGAATGCACAACTTCGGAGGGGAAAAAAAACTGACTTTAAAATACAGGCAAAATAATCACAAACATGAGGACTGATGATTTCAGGGCATCTTGTTTTGCCTGGATTTGAAGAAAATGGTGAAATGGGAGCTGCAGGCAAGAAAGAAGTGAGAGAATCCAAGTCTTTAAATGGTCCTTTTAAAATGATCCAATTCTCAACTTCCTTGTCTTTTTACATGGCTCACCCACACAGGATCTGGTCCAAGAAACAATTTCCACTGGAATTAATTCTTTTGTTTTGACTATTTCCACTGCTACCAAATCTCCAAATCAATGCCCCTCCATTGCAGCAAACTTTCCTAATTTCTGCACCCTCAGCCACAGTTGATTATGCTGTTCCTCTCTCAAACTTGCTTTTCTTCTCTACTTTTTTATTCTTCCTGTGAGTCTCAAATGCTTTTCAGGCAAAAACTAGCTTTCTATCACAGATTGAAAAAATAGAGAAATCAATACATTTCTCCCACTTTTCATTATAAATAGTGAGCAGCACAATTGAACCAGGACATAAAATTAAGAAGACCACTAAGAGCCAGGCGTGAGTGGTGCATGCCTGTAATCCCAGCACTTTGAGAGGCTGAGACAGGAGAATCGCCAAGTTTATAGCCAGCCTCAGTAACCGCAAGGCACCGAGTGATTCAGTGAGACCCTGTCTCTACATAAAACACAAAATAGGCTGGGGATGTGACTCAGTGGTCGAGTGTCCCTGAGTTCAATCCCTGGTACCAAAAAGAAGAAGAAGACCACGAAGAACTGTCAGGATTGTCAAGGTATACCACCTCTTTGTTGCTAAGTCTAAAAAGATGTTGTTTCTGTTTTCATCCATGAGATTTAATCATGTAAAACACATATATACCACTTTGGTTTAATGATAATGTAAATCATGAAATACAAAGGGACCACATCAGTAATATTTGTGTTTTGTACTTTTCATATTGGTATAGTTTTTTGTTTTTGTTTTTGTTTTGTTTTTGTCTTTGGAAAAACTTTTTAATTTGATACAATTTTAATTCTCAAAAAAAGTTACCAGAATAATAGCACTTCCCATGGAAACTTTACCTAGATCCAAAATGATGCAAACTGTAAAAATTGTTTTCCCTTTTTTTATAACTTCCTGTATAAATATCATTTTTCCAATTCATTTGAAAATAGTCAACATCTTGCTTCTGTATTTCTTTAAAAAAGGAATGTCTTCTTACATGATTAGTAAAATTGAAATTTAACATTACTGTAATTCTACTATCTAATCCATAGTCCACATTTGAATTTTACCACTTGTCCCAACAAAGTTCTCTTTAGCTATATTTTTAATTCTAGTTTAAGATACAGTCCAGATTCACTCCTTCAGTTCATTAGCATTTCTTGTTGGTCTCTTTTATTTCAGAGTAGTTCTTCAGCCTTGTTCTTTCATGACTTTGACATTTTTAAAGTGTCCAGGCAAGCTCATTCATACAATCTACCCATTTAGGGTTATGTCCCTTTTGATATGACTGCCACAGAAATGATGTTGTATTCTCAATGCATCACATCAAGAGAAACATGATGGTGGAAATATTGACTTTTGTTACTCAAGATGAATGGTGCTTAACAACTTTTTCCATTAAAACTATCAGTTATCCCTTCATAATGAATAACTAACTTGGGAAAGTACTTTAAGACTTGGAAAATATACTGTTCCTTATAAAATTTTCCCTTTTAGTTTTGAATACACCAATATTTTTCCTAAATTAATTACTAATGATGATTTCAAAACAGTGATTTTTCTAACACCATCATCCTTTCCACATTACTAGATAGCCTACCATATTACAGTATCACCTGCAGCTCCCAAATGCAAATGAAAAGCATGATTCACAAAGACATAAGCTGCTTCTTGAATTTAAAGAGGATTCTGAAAATTCAGTAAAAAGAAAATATTAAATAATTCCCCCCAGAACCCTCCAAATTTTTCAGTAAATTCTTTCAAAATCTTGAAATTATCAAGTCAAAACAAAAATTAAAAACTGAGTCAAGTGCTCTATCTTTCTCACCTCCATTTTCTCCTTCAAAATACACAGATCTCATCACACCCCATCCTTAAAAATCTTTCAAACGATCCTCACTGCAAGCAGGAAAAAAATTCAAATTCCTTAGAAGACATAAATGCCCATTACAAGAGGGTATATCCTCTCCTGTAGCCCCTCTCCCCCACCCTCACCTCTTTACTCATCCAGTGTTATCACCTCCGAATCATCATCCTCAATTTCCATGTTCTTCCCTATCTTTGCTCATGCCTCTGCCTGGAATGCTTTTCCCTCATCCTCTTATATTGACAGCCCTGGACCATGACAGTCTTCCCTGTTCTTTCTCTTACTCCTACAAATTCTAAACTCCTCATCTGAATAGTATCTGGACATTCTATCATAGCACTTAGTGTAAGCACTGTAATAGTTTACTTATTTTTCTCCAAATTATGAAGTTCTAGGGTCAAGTTTCACATCCTGTTCTTTCTACCCTTAGTTCAATTGGTGCCTTATGTAAAAAGCACCAATAACAGATGCTCACGAGATCGTTGAATTTAATTGTCTCTTGAGGAATGAGGAAACTTAGACTCAAATGTTTGAATTATTCATTTAAGTCACCCAATAAATTAATGGCAACATCACAGTAAAACCATTCACAAGAGCTTGATTTGGGAACCAATCTAACAAAAGAGATGAAAGACCACTACAATGAAAACCATAGAACACTAAAGAAAGAAATTGAAGAAGACCTTAGAAGATGGAAAGATCTCCCATACTCTTGGATAGGCAGAATTAACACTGTCAAAATGGCCATACCACCAAAAGCATTATACAGATTTCATGCAATTCTTATTAAATTCCCAATGACAGTCTTCATAGAAATAGAAAAAGCAGTCATGAAATTCATTTGGAAGAATAAGAGACCAGAATAGCCAAAGCAATCCTTAGCAAGAAAAGTGAAGCAGGAGGCATCACAATAACAGACCTTAAATTATACTACAGAGCTATAGTAACAATGGCCTGGTGTTGGCACCAAAAGACACATAGATCAATGGTACAAAATGGAAGACACAAAGACAAATCCACATAAATGCAGTTTAGACACACTAGACAAAGGTACCAAAAACATACATTGGAGAAAAGACAACTTCTTCAACAAATGGTGCTGGGAAAACTGAAAATCCATATGTAGCAAAATGAAATTAAACCCCTATCTTCACCCTGCACAAAAATCAACTCTAAGTGGATCAAGGACTTAGGCTTTAGACCAGAGACCTCACACCTACTAGAAGAAAAAGTAGGCCCAAATTTACATCATGTCAGCTTAGGACCTTACTTCCTTAACAAGACTCCTAAAGTGCAAGAAGTAAAATCAAGAATCAACAAATGGGATGGAATCAAACTAAAAGGCTTCTTCACAGCAAAGGAAACAATTAAGAATATGAAGCGAGAGCCTACAGAATGGGAGAAAATCTTTGCCGCCTGCACCTCAGATAGAGCATTAATGTCCAGGATATATAAAGAACTCAAAAAACTTACCAACAAAAACACAAATAACCCAATCAATAAATGGGCAAAGGAACTGAACAGACACTTCACAGAAGAGGAAATATGATCAATCAAAAATATATGAAAAAATGTCCTACATATCTAGAAATTAGAGAAATTCAAATTAAAACTACACTGAGATTCCATCTCACTCCAGTCAGAATGGCAATTATCAAGAATACAAGTAACAATAAATGTTGACGAAGATGTGGGGAAAATGGTACACTTATGCATTGCTGATGGGACTTCAAATTGGCGCAAACACTCTGGAAAGCAGTATGGAGATTCCTCAGAAAACTTAGAATGGAACCACCATTTGACCCAGCTATCCCAATCCTTGGTTTATACCCAAACGATTTAAAATACACAGCCACACCCATGTTTATAGCAGCTCAACTCACAATAGCTAAATTATGGAACCAACCCAGGTGCTTTTCAACAGATGAATGGATCAAGAACTTGTGGTATATATATGTACACAATGGACTATTACTCAGGCTTAAAGAAGAATGAAATTATAATATTTACGGGATGGAGCTGGAGAATATCATGCTAAGAGAAATAAGCCAATCCAAAAAAAAGCCAAAGGCTGAATGTTTTCTCTGATACGTGTTAATTCACAATAAGGGGAAGGAGCTAGGGAAGAACAGAGGTACTTTGAGTTTGACTGAGGACATAGGTATGGGAGTAGGAAGGACCATAGAATGAATCGGACATTATTACCCTATGTGCATATATGATTATGTGACCAATGTAGTTCTACATTATGTACAACGAGAGATTGAGAAATTATACTCCATATATGTACAATATGTCAAAATATATTCTATTATGTACAACTAATAAGAACAAATTTAAAATATTAAAAAATAATAAAGTTACCCAGTAAATTAATGGCAGGACCAGGACTCAATCTTAAGCTATCTGATTCTTGGTTTAATACACAATGTTGTATTCTCTTGGTGGGTTTTCCGTATCAGATATTTCCTCCATTAATCCTTGAAGTAACTCAACTCTTGTGTGCCTAAGTAAGGGGAGAGAACACCAGTGTTATGTCCCTCCTGAAGTCTCTTCTAAGATTCAGAATATGAGATCTGAGTGAGTTCTTACAGATTGCTTACTCTAACCCTTCATCACACTCAAGAGCAAGAAGAACCCAGAGAGGTGAAGAGGCCTACCCTAATTACACAACAGTTACCAGGTATGCCAAGTCCCAGGTCACTGCTAAATCTACTGACCACATTACTTTGTCACTAGAGGCAAGAATCCATTTTAACATGCTTGACCACTCCAGCTAAATTTTATTGGTCCCCTGACACAGCTGCCACTAGACTAATTTCCTTCTCCATTAGGCTGAGTGGAAGGACATCTGAGACTCACACAACATGAAATCTTGTTAGTGTTAGTCACCACCACACATATTTCAGCTCTATCTTGCTCAATCACAGAATGGGGAGTTCTCCATATCCCCTCCCTGCTTTTCATGCCTATCTCAATCTAGAGAAATATGCCTAAAATTTGTGTTATGCAATTTCTCCATTAGAAAACTCAACTCTAAGGGAAAGGTTCTTTTTTTTTTTTTTTGAAATATTTTTTTAGTTGTTAATGGACCTTTATTTTATTTATTTGTATGTGGTGCTGAGAATCGAACCCAGTGCCTCGCACATGTCAGGCAAGCGCTCTGCCACTGAGCCACCACCCCAGCCCTAAGGGAAAGGTTCTTATTAATAAAAGCTGAAAGGGGATTCTGCAATTACCTACAAATATGCAATGGGTATTGTTCAGGGTATAACTATTATCTCTTTTTCAGAAGCTCTGAAGAAAGAATGAATAAATTTTTTCCAATTCCAGCTTGTGGGATCCAAGATAGACACCAAAGAGAGGGGAGGAATAGGACACTCTATGGAGTGGGAAGCTGGAAACAGATTTTCAATAATAAAAACTCTAGAAAAAAATGGATTAAAATCTCATAGATCAACAAACAGTTAAGAAAACAGAGGAACATTCCAAGTAGCCTCATTAGAAACACTGGAAACATCTTAAAAGGAAATTATGTTTTCTGCTCTTGGGAATTCCTTCCCACAGAGAATCTGGAATTAAACTTGTTGGTTGAGGGCATGTAATCTGGGAAGAAGAATTTAACAGGGAGCCAGAGCTCTTGGTTAGATGGCTTCCTTCCTCCTCATCTCTAGTTGCAGGCACATTCATTCAGTATGAAACTGGCTCTCCATGAAAATGGAGCCCAGGATCAGAAATTTCAGTTGAGATACATCATCCCTCTGCACCTCATGTCCTGTTCTAAAACATGGGGACCAGGAAGGAGCAAGAGCTTTGATTATAGACAAACCAGTTCAAATCCCAACTGCACCACTTCCCAACAATGGCTGAGGTTTGCTTTCTTCTATAAAATGAAAAACATATCATCGGTCTACAGGGATTCTTGTGAGAACTCAAGTTAGTTGAAGACCTCAGCACAACATCTTTATTGCATTCAATTTAAATATAGATCAATGGATGGATAGATTCATTCCCACCTTTTCCTACAGAGTTATGGGGTTGGAGAGAGGACTAAATAGCACACTGACACATAACCATCATATAATCAATGTTAATTTTCTTTTTCCTCCCTTCCCACCAACTATGATGATAATCAAGTTTTTGAAGTAGCTAATCCCTAAAATCCCTTCTAATTCTTCAATTCAAATGAATTCTCATCTTCACCACTTTACTTCATTGGTGTATCTTTGGATCCATTACAGTAGCAAGTCAGCACAGTCATGAGTCTTAATTAGTATTTACAGCATGGAATTAAGTTTCCCCAATACACATTGGATTTGCGATAAGGCACATGTGCTGTGTTTCTAGAACTACACACTGAAAGCTGTGACTCCACTTCCTAAAGTATGGGGAGATTATAAGAGTTAAGTTACAGTCTTTCAAAGAATAGCCAACATGACTCTTCTACAAGAAGACCACACCATGTCCACCATCCACAGGGCAGCAGGCATCTTGGTGAAATCCTATAACTGCTTTCTAGAATTCAGCAGCGATCTCTAGCAACAGTTAGATGCATTTCTAAACTATTGTATCCATGTTCGATTTTTAGACGGTGCTCATAGCTCAACAGGAGCCATCAAGGGGGGATCTCCCTTTGAATCCATATTTGATCACTGGCCAAATTTCCCATATCCTGTTCTAGGTTGCAAAAAAAAAAAAATCCGTTTTGATTAAAGAGTGACCAGTACTATCACATTATAGAGGAAATAAGCTTTGTTTAACATGCATGGCTGGTACTATAAATCCTTGTTTAAAGCTAAGGAATGATCAACATCTGTTCCAGTTCCAGCAATACAGGCTAGGCCATCCTGACCTCAAATTTGAGTGGTCAGGTTCTGAGAGGAATTGCCCCGAAATGTGGGACTGGTGACATTACAGGAGAAAAATATCTATCACCTAAGTGTGGTATGCATCACCCCAGCTAGACATGAGAGAAGAAAAGGAAATTCATGGAGATGTCATACTCCATCCCATGATGGGTCTCTCTTAACCCCAATTAATCTCCATTAACACAGTTCTCAGATGTATTTCTCCCATTTTCATCTTCTTCTCTGCCTCTTCTTCGAGTATTAAATAATGAACTTGCATCACTTCAAAAAATTTACTAATTCATCTCCCTTCCTGTTCCATTTTCAAATTTATTATATATATCACCTATAATATTTATTATTTGACATCTACACATTTATGTTAACCATACAAGAAGCACTTATTGTGCACCTAAAGTATACACAGCACTAAGGGGCTCAGTGTTTGGTCTTGTTATGAAGGAGCCAACCAGCACAGAGAAGAATTACCTCATGTACAGAAATGACCACCAAACAGGGAGGGGAAAATAGGTGTCCTCAGAGCAGGAGCAAAAAGTGCTGTCTAAACTCAAAGGAAAGAAAGGCAATTGCCAACTGGGCCAATCATTAAAAGTCATGGCCCATGAACAGGTCTTCAGAGGATTTTAATGAGATATGGTTGTTGGGAGAAGGTTTTGCAGGTAACATAAGTGGCATAAGAAAAGAAGTATCCAAGACATCAAAAAACCAGACACAACCTTGACTCTCAAAAAGATTCTAACCAAACCCTCTCTGTGAGGAGGTAGACTGCAGATACCTAAAAACAGTTGAAAAAGCAAGGCTTATGGGTTTCATAGACCAATTACTGTTAAATGGCGTTAGAAATGATGAATTAAGGAAAGAATGCACAGCAAAGATAGGTGGTAAGCTGGGTACTAAAGAATGGGCCAGAATTGGTGTGCACCACAGCAAAAACATTTTTAGTAGACAAACTAATTGATATGTGATGTTATCTTGATGAGCACCTTCCTCCCACTTTCCCAAACACATTCACTCATTCATTCATCCACACTGAGCATCAGAAATACAGACGTGCTTTTGTAGAATTGTGAACCACTTCAGAGCTTTTGCAGTATTGTGGAGGGGATAATATTTTAAAACTACATCAATCATTATAAATTAATTGCTATTGTCATGAATATGGTGAGCAGGGTACCTTCAGAGTCTGTAATATGAATACAGAACTTGGTTGCCTCTTTACATACTCCACTTTCTCCAAACAGGTCCATGACTGTCCTTTTCTGAAGGCCAAAATGCCTTCCAACAACTTTTAATTTCTCTTCCAATGCTTTAATGATAAGCAGTAAAATCAGGAAACTAGAAAGAAGCCAAACAAAGAAAAGAAGCAAAGGCACTCTATTTAGGAGTCCTTTCTGTTAAAAGTTTCCCATCTGATAAAGTATTTTTAAATGTTCTTTTTCATCTCTCCCATCACTTTCCCCATTAGAAAGTTTTTCAGTATGCTAATGGTACTTTATTGAGATGTAATATATATACAGAAGCTTGCACAAACCTTGAGATTATAGCTCAATGAAATTAACCATTAAACCCATGTAAACATCATCCACATCCGAGCATAGACTTTTCTTGTGCCTTTCCTTTATACCATCCCCCAACAGAGACAAGTTCTGTTCTGATTTATATCACTGTAACGAGTTATCACATAAATGGAATCACAAAGTACGTACTCTTTTTTTCTGGCTCCTTTCATTCAGTAAAATGTTTTGTAATCTCTGCCAGTATTATTGAGTGTGGCCATTTGTTCCTTTTCATTGTTGATTAGCATTCCATTGCATGTATATACCATAATTAGTTTATCCACTCCCCTATTGATGGATATTTGGGGTATCTCCATGGTTGGGCCATTAGAAACAAAGCTGCTAAGACATTTCTTGCACATCCCATTAGAAGGGTTTATAATTTGCTGTAGAAATTCTATATACAAAATCCTTCTTTCCCACTGCCCAGTTAGAAAGCAATAAACCCCTGGGGGTGGCCACAGAATCAGAGGTAATAAATCTGCAAGTCCAGATTCTGGTAGAGAGATTCAGCTCAAGTTCAGTAAGCATCTCTGTGATATTTCAGGAAAGAAGAGTCTGGAAGGCTGACACAGAATGGGTCTTCTACCCCAATGCTCCCTTATGTTCAGGCCCCCTTGTCCATTGACTGTTGCTTTTGTGTACTTGATCTCAGCATGGAACTAACAGACAACTGCACTAACTAACCCACAATGAAGAAAGTATCAAAGCTCGAAACTTCCTCTAAAACTGCACGGAGACATGAGAATCAGCAAACAGAGGACTCGGGGATTCAAATACATACTCCCCCAACATGTAAAGCTTATGTGACTTCTAGGAGGCAGACCTCTCTGAATGAGTTTGGTTTCCAGTAGAGGAAATCCTCAAAATCTCATAGGACATTCTACAAAGCCTGTATACTAAACTCACACTTACTTTACTAATCCCTTGAAAGCAAGTTTCCACATATTGGGTGCCACCTGTTTGTCTTAAATTGTAAAAGTGCTGACTTTACAGAAACTCAGCCACTGAAACTTTATAGTGACCTTATGAGATAGGTCTCATTATGATTGCCATTTTATAATTGAAGAAACAGGCACAGGGAAGTTATGTAAGTTGTCCAAGTTATACAGCCACAAAATTCATGCTACCATGTCCAATGGGCTTGTTTTGGGTCATTTTTAGACTAAACCACGTGAAAGTGGGTGCTCCATAAAAATAGTGACTGTATTTATCTAGAAACCAAGGCCTCAAGAATCTATAACAGGGACTAAGAGAGGCTGCCTTGTCTAAAAGCAGCCACTCTTTACTTAGACCTGCAGATGCTCAATGTGTAACAAAGCAGGATAAAGCTCTGCATCTCTGCCTTCATTTTGTATCTCTTCCCTTTATTATCTTAGATTTGAGTCAGGTCTGCATGTAGGCATGGTAATCATTTAAGGAGTGTTCATCTAAAAACTAGTAGTATGAGTTCTATTCGTCCTGAACATACCTAACCTATTTCGTCCCCCTTCAAGACTGAGACAAGATTTGCAGGGACATTCAACAGCTTTTATAGCATCATGTTTCACATCCCTGAAGTGGCACCTAAAAGTCTTCTGTGGTTGTTCTACACCATCTGGGAACAACAGGAGCCTTGCAGACAGATCACCCCATGGTAAGACTTTTCCCTGCCCAAGCAGGAGCAGTCATCTCATGAGAACTGAACTGAGATCCTTCCAGGATCTCAGGTCTGATAGATAAGCCTTCTGAGCAGCTAGTGGAGATTGCCCCTCAAGTAGGACTTCTCCAAAGCTACCTCACAGGACCAAAATGAGAGAAAGATCAACCAGACCACAATTTGACTGAGACTGATTAATTATGCATCCCTGTTACCCCCCATACCCTAATTATTCCTCTTTTAAACTCGAAGTTTGTGTAAGCACCCTAAAGATAGGACTATGGGTAGGGTCCCCTTTTCTTCCCAGGGTAACTACACCAATTAAAGTTCCTTTCCTGCTTCTTACTGTTGTCTTCTGTTGGGTTCTTCAGGCATGTGGCTGAACCTTGTCTTATTGGAACCCTCAGAGGCAGTCCTCTGGCCTAGAACTCCAGTAACAAACCCAGTATACAGCTAAGACAAGGAAAGAAAGAAACATAGTAAATGGGATTTCCAGGATCCTGAAAAGCTGGAAGTAGCCACATTATTCCAAGATTCTGGAGACTCCAGGGCTGGGGACATGGCTTATTGATGCTAATGTTGGCCCAAGCATCAGAATGGTCCTAAATGCCATAAATGGCTCCTATTGGGGTACAGTTTGCTGCATCAAGCTTTCCCTGGATGGCCTTTCAGGTTCCACGTGTTAAAGAGCTGGGTGCTAAGAACAAAGCACCTGACCCACAGCAGGTGCAAGCTTAGCATAAAAAGAGGCAGCAGTAGCTTAGGGCAGCAGGGTCAGCTCTGCTGCACAAATTCCTGCACTGAGTGGTCCCTAGGCCCCTAATGATATTTCCATGTCCTTAGACACCGTCCAGCCTTAGAGTGCAGAGAGGTGATCTCTTCCAAAAATCTGGGAGCCCACCAGATACTAGCAATTTCATAATGAGGGTTAGAGAAGAGCAAACACCACAGGTTCTCAGTCAGAGCAGTTTACTCTTGGTTGACATATAAGTCTAGCAAATTGAAAGGAAAAAGGCCAGATGTAGCCCATACACAGCAGGAGAAAGGCTCCCTCACATCCTCAAAGAGAGGGCAAGAATTCAAAGATAATGGAAATTCAGCTTAAAGAAAGATTTTTTCCAACTGCATAGTCCACTTTCCATTACTATAACAAAATGCTTTAGTGGGCTAACTTAATTAAGAAGTTTATTTAACTCATATTAGGGACATTCAAAGGCATGGCACTGGCATCAGCTGGGCTCTGCTGAGGACCTACCTCATGGCAGATGGCATCACAATGGCTGGAAGCACATGCAGGAGTTAAAGATTGCAAATTTCTCTCTGGCCTCCCTGGCAGTCCTTTGAAATACTGATGGACTTCAGGCATGGTGGCACATGTCCCAGGCATGTGCCACCACAGAGACTGGTACAGAAGGATGGCAAGTTTGAGGTCAGCCTAAGCAACTTAATGAGATGCTTTCTCAAAATAAAAAATAAAAAGGACTGGGAATATAGCAAACTGGTAGAGGGCCCCAGAGTTCAATCTCAAGGAAGGAAGGAAGGAAGGAAGGAAGGAAGGAAGGAAGGAAGGAAGGAAGGAAGGAAGGAAGGAAGGAGGGAG
>PVHX01000374.1:212642-321844 GCA_004024805.1 Geosciurus inauris | reverse complement strand
TAAACCCTTTGTTTTTCTCATGACAAATGTAGTATTTAGGATGTGGCTATTGCCATTTTATAAACACATGTCTGTCTATCCCTGTCTTTGCTGGTCTCCTGGTCCTGTAAGACCTCACCACCTCTTATCCCTTTGCTGTTGCTCTTCCTTTTATCTAACACTGCGCTTTCCCACACTGCTCTGAGCATTCTTCTGTTGCAATACAGTTCATAATTTGTTATAATGTAAACATTTTCTTGAACTACAGATGCCACTTAGTGGTAGAGCACTTGCCTTGTATAGCACACTGCCCTGGGTTTGATCCCCAGCATCACAAAAGCAACAACAAAAACCGTTTCTTCTCCTGTTCCTCTGTTAAGCAAAATCATTGCTTAAAAAAAATAAATGAATAAACAAATGCAAAACATTACTAACGTTTAAGTAATGTTCTCAGACCCTTTAGTATCTTACTGTAATCTGTAGAGCTCTCTAGGCTAATAAATGAGGACTGTATTACTTCGACTTGTGTAATGAGCCATGCAGTAGGTCAATAGTAAAAATTGGACAACTCCTTAATCCTCAGGCAGTTATAGCCTACTCTCTCTCCATTGTTTGAATTTTATGCACATAAAAGTACAAATCTCCTTTTCATGGTTTTTTTTTAGAATGTAAAATTTATTTCTCAAAATGAATTACATTTAAATAAATACCCTTTCTAGAGTTCCAGAAAAATTATCACCTGTTTTATAACTGAATCCTTCATTCTGGACTTCTATTTAATAAACACAGGGTTTAGAATTATTTTATTTTATTGTGCTTCATCTCATTTTTCTGACAGTCTTGGGTGGCATGCTGGCTTGTGGGCTGCATTCATGTTTCTCTCTTGATGAATATCAACTAATGGTGACAGCTGAAAGACTCTTAATATTTCTTCTGAGGCCATTTATCACTCTGCTACTGTCATTGCACCTGAACAAAGCTCCCAAAACTTACCTTCTCCTCCTGCCCCTATTTCTTGCCATCTACCTCCATTCTCTGACCCTTATCTTGTGTTCTCTATGCCACTAAAAATCTATGACCATAAGAAAATCTCCAAAACAGCTGTTGTGTTTTTGTTATGAATATTCATTGAAATAATAACAGAAAAATGCTAAGGTAGATTCTTGGTCAGCTAAAAGATATTTTTATTAAAATTGAATTTCATCTTATAGCTATTTTTAAAAAACTTGCCAAATAATTTTGTTGCATAGATAAAATATTATTTAAACTAATTCATTTATTACTTCTCTGGATATGATAAATAAGCCTGTTTTTATCCCCCAGTGGTTCAACAGTAATTTTGCTTTTTTATTTTGTTACATTAAAAGTGAAGGAGGGAGGGCTGGGATTGTGGCTCAGTGGTAGATTGCTTGCCTCGCATATGGGAGGCACTGAGTTCGATCCTCAGCACCGCATATAAATAAATAAATAAAGGTCAATCAACAACTAAAAAAAAGTGAAGGAAGGAGAAGATGGAAAGACCTCCCATGCTCTTGGATAGCCAGAATCAATATTATTAAAATGGCCATACTTCCAAAGCACTATACAGATTCAGTGCAATCCTAATTAAAATCCCAAAGTCCTTTCTTATAGAAACAGAAAAGGCAATCATGAAATTCATTTGGAAAAATAAGAGACCCAGAATAGCCAAAGCAAACCTGAGCAAGAAGAGTGAAGCAGGAGGCATCACAATACCAGACCTTAAACTTTACTACAAAGCTATAGTAACAAAAACGGCATGGTACTGGCACCAAAATAGACATGTAGATCAATGGTACAGAATAGAAGACACAGAGAGTAATTCACAGAAATACAGCTACAAAGGTGCCAAAAACATACATTGGAGAAAAGATAGCCTTTTCAACAAATGGTGCTGGGAAAACTGGAAATCCATATGCAGTAAAATGAAACTAAACCCCTATCTCTCACCATGCACAAAACTCAACTCAAAGTGGATCAAAGGCCTAGGAATTAGACCAGAGACCCTGCGTCTAATTGAGGAGAAAGTAGGTCCAAATCTTCATCACGTTGGAATAGGCCCTGAATTCCTTAACAAGACTCCTATAGCACAAAAAATAAAAGCAAGAATCAACAAATGGGATGGACTTAAACTAAAAAGCTTCTTCTCAGCAAAAGAAACTATCAACGAGGTGAACAGAGAGCCTACATTCTGGGAGCAAATTTTTGCCACACGCACATCTGATAGAGCACTGATCTCCAGGATATATCAAGAATTCAAAAAATTTAACACCAAAAAAAAAAATAACCCAATCAATAAATGGGCTAAAGAGCTGAATAGAAACCTCTCAGAAGAAGACATATAATCAATAAACAAATATATGAAGAAATGTTCAACATCTCTAGCCATTAGAGAAATGCAAATCAAAACTACTCTCAGATTTCATCTCACCCCAGTCAGAATGGCAGCTATCCAAAATACCAGCAACAGTAAGTGCTGGCGAGGATGTGGTGAAAAAGGTACACTCAAACATTGCTGGTGGAATTGAAAACTGGTGCAACCAATCTGGAAAGCCGTATGGAGAATCCTTAAAAAACTTGGAATGGAACCACCATTTGATCCAACTATTCCACTCCTTGGCCTACACCCTAAAGATTTAAAAACAGCATACTACAGTGACGCAGCCACTTCAATGTTTATAGCAGCGCAATTCACAATTGCAAAACTGTGGAAGCAACCCAGATGCCCTTCAATAGATGAATGGATAAATAAATTGTGGTACATATACACAATGGAATATTACTCAGCAATAAAAGAGAATAAAATTATGGCATTTGCATGTAAATGGATGGAATTGGAGAACATTATACTAAGTGAACTAAGCCAATCCCAAAAAACCAAATGCCAACTGTTCTCTCTGATTAGCGGATGCTGATACATAAGGGGGGTGGGAATGGGGAGCATAGGAGAAATGGAGGAACTCTGGATGGGGCAGTGGGAAGGAGGGGGTAGCGAAAAGGGAAGGGGTGTAGTAAAGATGGTTGAATGAGATAGTCATCACTACCCTAGGTGCATGTATGAGGACACAAATGGTGTGACTCTATCTGGTTTGTAACCAGAGAAATGGAAACATTGAGTTCTATTTATGTACTATGACTTAAAATGCATTTAAATAAATTAATTTAAAAAAAGATCATTACATTTAAAAAAAAAGTGAAGAAGGGTCAGGTTTGGTAGCATAAACCTGTAATCCCAGTGGCTCAGGAGACTGAGGCAGGAGGATTGTGTGTTAAAAGCCAGCCTCAGCAATTTAGCAACGCCCTAAGCAACTCAGTGAGACCCTGCCTCTAAATAAAATATAAAAAGGGACTGAGATGTGGCTCAGGGGTTTAGTGCTCATGAGTTCAATCCCTAGTACCATACATACACACACACAAATGAAAGCGAGAGACAGCAAAACCAGAACAAATGAGTTACTTTCATTAGTTTCAACCCATCTATGACCATATCCACTAAACAAACACATAAGAAATATTATTTATGTAGCTCAGTGGTAGACTGCTTGCCTAGCATGTGTGAGGCACTGGGTTCGATTCTCAGCACCACATATAAATAAATAAATAAAATAAAGGTCCATTGACAACTAAAAAATGTATTTAAAAAAGGAAATATTATTTATGTTTTTAGTACCTCTAATTATAGTGGCATCTATCTTTATATTTTAGAGATTTTATAAAATATTTTGTACTTCTGGCTGGGAAAGGAATTATTTATCAAAAGTAATTTGAGTAAGAACTGAAGAGTGCAGAGTTGAATAGTGAACGGTAGTGTCACTGGAGGTAGTGTCATTGGAGTCCTGAGAGGAAGTGGGGAACCCTAGCACTCAGCCACATATCTTATAGTTAATATCGCCTTTCCTATAAAACAGCAGTAGCTCAAATGCTGCAAAAGTCATTCAGGTTCATGAAAATGGGATTCCACTAGTACTAATTGCTTTCATTAAATATTGATGAAATAAGTCAGTTTGGAATTAACTACATTATTTTAAGTGAAATAATTAAGAGCACATTATTTGATATTTGAAAATTGTACTTTGTACCTATAAAGTAGTGGCGGTTGTTTCCTCAATAAAAGTATCTCATTCCTTTTAGTAGTAAGGTCTGCCAAAATATTTGCAATGAGATTCACTTTTCAAACATTTATTTATATGCACACTTTTAGGAGTACATCTCCTATATAAATGAGCCATATCAGTGCAAATAACGACTGTAATAGAACTGTATTAAAATTTGTCCCATAGTATACATTTTGCAAACATTACTATTTGTTTAAATAAACTTGTGGAAATCCTGCAAAACATTGTGTGAAAACCTTAATTTAGAACATAAACAGATCTTATCCTCCATTCTTAAGTAGATAATGTAGCCTGACTGGCTTTAAAAGGTATTGAATTATTTATACATATTTATGTCCATTTAATTTCCCCAAAGCTGATTTTCAGAGGAGTTTTAGTAGCTTTAATACAGAGCTACAATTTTATTTGGTAATATTTTCCATGTTGCACAGAGAATTTTCTTTCTGAAGCTGAATTAGTGTAATCAACACTCTGTCCTTAGAATTACTTTTCTGATCATTCTTTGAGAGCAGATAAAGTATGAATGGAACAATGTGACAAAAATGTGTTCCTAGATGTGTAAGATTTTATTCCATGTATAATATGGAATAAAATGATTGCAAACTAGTATTGTCAGTGTGTTGAAAAGATTAAATCTGCTTTACTCTGAAAAGGTGATAAAAATGAAATCTTTTGTTATATTTAAAAAGTCCCCATTTAGCATAATGGTTAATTTTTTCTTTCATGGCTGGAAAAAATAGGCATCAATTATGAAGATGATTTTCTCCCCTGTACTTTCCTAGTTGTTTCATCACTAGTCTCAAATTCTGACTGAGAAGACAGATCTAACCATGCATAGAATTTGGAGTGACATTAATCTATATTTTATAAATACACAGAGATTTTATATTTTGACAGCCTCCTTGGAAGAGATAAGAATCAACATTTTCTTTTTGTCTTTTCTTTATAAGAAATTATAATTAGGGCAGGAGTATATTTATAAAATGTCATGCCATAAAAACAAATTAGGATGGCTGAGTGTTTCCATAACAGGACTTCTTTTTAGATTTGGAAGATATTCTTTGCAACTATGATTCATTTATTCATTTCTTTTTTCTTTACTTTGGTGAGTGATTGTATAACCCAAGAAAACCAAGAGAAAGAAAACCAAGAGAAATCAGAGGCAATCATTTCTTTTCTAATTGATTTGCATAGTTATGTTAAATATATATGTATTTGTAAACTGAATATCTATTCCACATCTGTAATGCATTCTTAGATCAAAATGATGTTGATAATCATTCGTGTGGAAATGAAAACCATATCATCTTGGGTATGGAATTCAAAAGGCAGGAACATCCCCATTTGTTATTATTAACTAATATTTGCTGAGTGCTTACTATATGCCAAGCTCTTTAAGTATTTCACTAATGGTCCCAATGTCCTTAAACCCTAAAAAGAAAAAAAAAAATAGAAAAAAAGAAACCTAAGTACCATGAGGTTAATCAAGTTGCACAAGATCACACAGTTAGTGAGTAGAACCTGCATTTGAACATTAAACCAGTATTTTTCGAACTGCAGCTCATAACTATTTTTTAAATGAATATGAGGCCCTGAGTGTGATCACTTTTAAAATAAAGAAAAATACTGAAGAGAGGCTGAGGTAGAGGGTGAAGAAAACCCCATTTTTCATCTTTAGAGTGCAAACACAATGTGAGCTGTTATTTTGGTCCAGAGTGCAGAAACAAGAAAGGTAAATGGCAGAGGGGAAAAAGCAGCAAATAGAATAGCATTACCTAACGGAAAAGAAAGTGTCAGTGTGCAGAGCTGCTGCTTAAGCCTTATGTGTGTAGTTATTTGTAGTGGGTGGTGATTTAAAGTAATTTATTTCTTACTATGGATTTTGACTGAGAAATGTTGAGAAACGCTGCAGTATACTATCCTGCCTTTTATTTTGGGTACCAGTTGCTGAGTCTCTTTTAATTTGTTTTATGAAGTTGCCTTTCACCTCTCCTGCCAAAATTGACAAATAAAAGCAACATTCTATTGCTTGAAAAGAGTTTTCCAGGTAACCTTTTCTTACTGTCTTTGTCCTAGGTTATATTCCAAGCTTTTAAAATAAAGTCTACAAAAAAAAAAAAAAAAAAAAAAGCTGAACATTTGGTTAAAACCAGAGAATCCCTGATATTACTGTTCATTCATTTGTTGTTGTGGTGGTGGTTTTTCATTTTTTGATTGTTAATTGTGTACAGTTATGTGCAAAGGATTCTTTAGTTTCTGGCATTATGAAAGAATAAAACTAAGTAGTTACTATTCTAGTTTTAAAAATCACTGAAGACTGGAGGAATAAAAGAAATAGGCAAGATAAAAACTCACATTTTTTAAATGAAGAAACATACCGAAGAGAATTTGAGAGAGAGGACAAAGGAAAACCCATTTTTTCGTGCTTAGAGTGCAAACACAGTGTGAGCTGTAATTTGGTCCAGAGTGCAGAAACAAGAAATGTGAGCAGTGGAGGAGGATGGACCCGCACCGTGGTCTCCTGACTCCTGCCTTGTGGTGTTAGCAATCAGTGGCAAGTTTTCTCTTGTATTTTTTGTTTAGTTGTATTTCGTCACAGTACCTTTATTTAATTTTTATGTGGTGCTGAGGATCTAACCCAATGCCTCACATGTGCTAGGCAAGCACTCTACCACTGAGCCACAACCCCAGCCCAATGGCAAGTTTTCTAAAATTGAATTTTAAATTTTTGCCCAGGCTCTATGAAATCATACTTGTTTTATTTTTAAAACCTGTTACAGTGGTGAATAATCCACACCCTGTTAATCCAGCAGCTTCTATAACCCTTTTCTACTTCAAAATGTTTCTAAAGAGTAAATTCTGAGAAAACCAAAAAGAACTCAGTGACAAAGCTATACTGAAGTTACTTATTCCTTGCTGAGTGGCTACTGTTTGTCCTTAGTATACATCCCCCCGCCCCCCAAGGAATAGTAGCTTCTTTCTCTCTTATTTATCTCCTACCATTTGTCTGTGTATTTTTATATGTGAGATATTTCTCTCTAACACACACATTTAATATACAGCATGCATCTTGACCTGGAATTGACTACCGACATTTAACTGTTGTTGATCAGAGAGCACTTCTTTATCTCTTTAAGTTTTAAGTGCTGTTTCTGACGAATGCCAGTCCTTTTAGTCTACTCTGTAACAGATACACCAGGAATCAATATACCATCTAGATGTCACAGAAGGAAAGGAACACTCAAGATGGGGGGGCGGGGAGCACTGTTTAAACATGGTAGGTATTATATCTTTTACTTATTGGGTTTCAGTAAAATCAAAGGAATTCAAGCTTAAAAAACAAATTTATGATACCACAATAGTAAATAATGGGTCTTAAGTTGTTTAAATAAAATGTGAGTGCTGAGAAAGAAACTAAAAATTATTCCATATTAGGTTATACTTTGAATATTTTTTATTTGCTAATAAAATACATTAAAAGTATTATAATCTTGGCATTAAACTTAGATACAGTTATATGCCACATTGATTTTAGGGATTTTGATATAAATTGTATTCCATGGCCTTGGGAGTTTGCGCTCTAATCAGCCCAAAAATGATTTCAGAGAGTTCATTCTGTATTTGTGAGATTCTGAAGGAAGTCATAGGCCTTGCTTTCAGCTACAACAAACATTTACAGATACTGTGTCCTTTAGTCTCTCCCCACACTGTAAATAATGTATAATTATTTTATTGTAAAGTAACTCAGATTTAGTGAGGTGCAGGAGCTCTCCAGGGTCATACATTTTCCAAGTGGTAAGTCAAGGAGTCCGCCTCAGTTCTGTCCCTCTTAGTGAGCTGGTTGATTTTAGTTATAAACAGAAAAATATTTTAAATTTTTACTTTCTTTACGTGCACATTGTTCCCAATTCCAACTATCCTTCTCTCTATATTGGCAAAAGGCAAGAGATTTACTTTTTGGAGCAATTGCACCAGAGAAGCTTCTGATATGAGAATACCAAGCACAGCAGAGGAAGGGTTTAAGGTAAACATGGAAACCAGGAGGATTAACTGAAAGCTTTGAGTACTGAATAGTGATGGCCCCCAGGTCCCTTGTGCTGTTGTGCTATCAGAACTCTCTCAGCCAGACTATACCAGCTCCACGTCATGAGACAGAAGAGTATATTATGCTCTGGGCATACCAACTAACTCAAGAGAAGAGACCTAAAATGTACTAATATTTAAAGATTCCAGTTGAAGCCCACCTGATTTCCTTTCAGTGGAGTCTACCAGTTCACATTGCTACTTATTGCTCCATGTACTTCAATCAGCTCTTACTGCCCCTTCTTTAAAACAGAGGTGCTTCTAAGTATTAGTGAACATTTAAAAGACAGACTCCAGTGTGAATGATGACCAAGACTAAGGCAAATAAAACGGTAAAAAGAAAAAGGAAGGAACAGTCAATTTAAGAAGCAAAAGAAGCCTTAAAAAACAAAAGACCTGGAATATCTCTTTCTTTCTCAGAGAAAACTATTACATTAACAAAACTAGAAAATGATGCAATGGAAAACAAATAATCAAGAAAAAGCAGTAATAAAATAGTAAAAGAGCTGGAAAGTAGGTGCAAGTCTCTTCTGAAAAGAATATCAACTTGATATGGGGAAAATGGCCTAGAAAGAGGCAATTAGAGGACTAGAGTGGGGGGAAGGGGATGTTTGGATTCACAGCCGTATGCCAGTCTATTATTTATAAGTAGAGGGACCTATAGCAAATTACTTAATTTGGGGGATCATTATGTAGCAAAATGCTATTTATTTATATGATCTTCATGAAGATATTTTCAGTATATACTAATCTTTTTAAACTAATTATTACTTGTTCAATGTGATATAGTAGTTTAAAATATGGTTATGCAACTTTTGTGCTAGAATTTAATACAAGTGCAGCAAAGTGTGAATATATACTACACACACGCACACATGCACACATATGCACACACATATATGTATGTATGTGGACTCTATGGTTCATTTACAAGGTTTTTGAAGCTTTTTTTAAAAATTTTTTTTAGTTGTAGATAGACACAATATCTTTATTTTATTTATTTTATGTGGTACTGAGGATCGAACCCAGTGCCTCACGCATGCGAGGGAAGCACTCTACCACTGAGCCACAATGCCAGCCCCTGTTGAAGCTTTTTTTAAGCTTTGTTTTTAAAATAGAAAATTGGTGTAAGTTATTTTGTGTGACTATGTTTCTAAATTCACAGCATTTGCACTATGTATAGCAGATTTGGTTTTCTACTAGCAGTTACCTACTAGTGGAAGTTTTGAATAACTCTAACAGAGGTTAAACCAACACTTAATTTAAGCAGCCTCCAATGACATTGTTTTTTAGCATTACTCAGAAAATGATAAACTGAAGCAACTGAAATGGATTGTGGTTAATATTACTATCAGGGTGATGAATAATCCTGACATACACCAGCAACACACTGCCAGTCAGTAATCTTTCTCCAAGTTGATATTTATCCTGTAGTCATGCTAAGTTACAGTGGTATGGAGAGACCATTTACTGTGTTATTCATAAACGAATTGTTTGACTTGCATAGCATTATGAGTTTCTAATGGTAGAAACTAGTAACATACCTTCTATTTTCTTTGTTTAGTGTAGACTGTAGAAACCTCTGTGCAGTACACCTTCTGTGGATCTGCATAAAAAGTGTTTTCAAAACTTAGGAGATGTGATTTTTTTTTAAGTTTAATAACTAGTTGTGCTGTATGTCTAATTTTAGGCTGGAGTATTTTTAATCATAAAAATAAATTATTAAAAGGACATTTTTAAACTATATATGTTTGTAGCTTGTAAAATATATTAACAGCTGGGCATGGTGGCCCCTGATACCAAAATAAATAAATAAAAATACATCAACAGCTTGTTCTTATAATACCAGTGTTTGTTCATGTGAATTTTTAGTATTTTTTATAGTGAATAGTGTAATAAATTGCATTATCCTTTATTTTTATGTTAAAATTCCTGATCATTTATTTTTATTTATTTATTTTTATTTTTTCCTGCTCATTTCTTTATCCTCAAATTATTTCCTGGGTACCTCTTTTGTATATTATTCTGAAGTCTGTGCCAGAAAACAAAGTTGAGTAAAATAGTCCTCATTTTAAAAAAGATCTTTATGATTGTGTTATCTATTTTACAGAAGAGTGGTCAAAAAGCATTTATTTCTATCCAACTTATTTTTCAGACTGTCCTACTTTCAAAAAATGAATTTAAAAATATGTAAGTCCACTGTGTATAATTTGAGCCAACTTTTTCAAGTGGAAAGGGTAGATTCCATAAACAAAACTATATATATATTGTTATTTGTTCAATATAAAAACTAGAAGAGATAATTAAATAGAAACAGTTTTTTAAATGTAGGAAGTAAAGAAAATCAGTAGTGTTACTAGGCAGTATATCATGTGAAGCAACAGTACTTATTTGTTTTATTTATTTACTTTTTCCTGGTGCCAGGGATCAGACCCAGGGCCTTGTAAATGCTTAGCAAGCCCTCTTACTGGTGAGCTGAACCCTGGCTCACTTATTTAATTCATGAAAAGTTAAAGGTCTAGTGTGACATATCTCAGTAAATAGTTTAAAATTCTGAGTGGCACCTTCTTTGTTTCTGGTTTTGTTTTTTTGAGATGAGTCTAGCTGTGTTTGTATTGCCCAGACTGGTCTCAAACTTCCTGGGCTCAAGTACTCTTCCTGCCTCAGCTTCCTGAGTAGATGGGACTATAGGTACATCTACTGCACCTGGCTTAAGAGGTACCTTTCTAAAATACAACATAATTAAAAGCCATTAGTTAGAATTATACAACCATATTGCTAATGACCTTTTTAAACTTGAGATATGGCCCTCTTTTTTTTTTTAGTTATAGATGGACACATCTTTATTTTATTTATTTTTATGTGGTGCTGAGAATTGAACCCAGTGCCTCACATGTGCAAGGCAAGTGCTCTGCCACTGAGCCACAACCCCAGCCCCAAGAGATATTGCCCTCTTTAAGGCATCTTTCTAGAATTTTGTCCTACACCCTGATTTGTTCAACAGTTACATAATAGCTATACAGCTAACTTGACAATAAGTAAAATATGAAATATTGGGTCATTTGGGAAGATTGAGATACATGGAATATTCAAGTGAAAATGGAGAATGAAGTTGTGTGTAGGTTTAATATCTTATGGTATAATGAATAAAAAGGAAGAAGAGAGGATAAAGAAAAATCAGTGTTGGGGCTGGGGTTATGGTGCAGTGGTAGCGTGCTCGCCTAGCACGCGTGAGGCACTGGGTTCGATCCTCAGCACCACATAAAAATAAAATAAAGATATTCTGTCCACCTACAACTAAAAAATAAATATTAAAAAAAAATCAGTGTTAAAAATATGACACTTAACTGCTTTATGGTGGTGCACACAAGTAGTCCCAGCTACTTGGGAGGCTGAGGCAGGAGGATCACTTGAGCCCAGGAGGCCAGCCTGGGTAACACATCAAGACCCTGTTTCTAAAACCGAATATAAGAAAAAATACGTATGGAACATATATATGTAAAACACTTGTGGGAGTCTCATTGGGAAGAAGGAACATTAAAGATTTGACAGTTATTCCCAACCTGTGGGCTCTGATCATGTGAGCAGGGGCTATGGGTTCATTGCCAGAGGTCTGTAAATGTGTGTGTATGTATGCATGATCTATATACATATATACACACATATCTAACTATGTATGTGTGTGTGAGAGGCTACTTTACTGGAAAAGTTGGAACCTATTGAATTGATTTTATGATTACTGTGACCCAGCCAGTGGTAAAAGCCAGTGGTATTTGGCTTTTCTAAAAACAGATTGGATCAAACAATTAATGACTCTCCTATAATGTGGTTGTTGATACTACTTAATTTTTGTCTAGAGGATATTAGAATGGGAAGGTAAGAGTTGAGGTTCATTTCATGCACGTCTTTGAAAGCCAATTATTCCACCATCATTTATTGATAACACAGCCTTTCCTTTTGAATTGTCTTGGCACCTTTGTTGGAAATCAATCGGCCATATATATAGGTCTATTTGTAAACTCTGTTCTGCCCAATCTGTATGTCTATCCTTGTATCAGTACCACACTGTCTTTGTTACCATAATTTTATAATATGTCATGAAATTGGGTTAAAGGAATCATCCAGATATATTCTTCTTCAAAATTTTTTGGCTTATCTAGGTCCTTTGCTTTTTGAGAATTAGCTTTTTAATTTCTAATTTTAAACAGCTTAGTAGAATTCTTACTGGGATTATATTGAATCTGTAGATCATTTTGGTTAAAAAAATGATGTTAACAATCCTTTAGTCCATGGATATGTTATCTCTTCTATTGATTTAGTACTTCTTTCATTTCTTTCCATTGTTTTGTGACTTTTAGTATCCAATTCTTATATTTTGTTAGTTCATCCTTAAAAATGCATTTATTTTAATGCTGTTAAAAATTTTCAATTCCAATTATTCATTGCTAGTGTATAGAAATAAAATTGAATTTTGTATACTGACCCTGAATTCTACAACCTTTTCAAACTCAAATATTAGTAATAGCTGCCTTTTTGTAGACGTTTGATACTTTCTGCGGAAATGAACATTGTCTCTTAAAATGAAGACTTCCTGCTCTGTGCAGTGAAGACTAGAGGTGCCGAGAGTTCTTTTTCTTTGGTCTTAAAAAAAAGCATTCGGTCTTTAACCATTAAGTGTGATATTAGCTGTAGGTTTCTTGTAGATGCTTGTTTTCAGTTTGAGTAAGTTCCTTTCTGTTCCTAGTGTGTTGAGATTTTTTAATCAGAATTTTGTATTGAATTTTGTCGCATGCTTTTTCTGAAGATGATTGTATCATTTTTCTTTTTTCATCTGTTAGTGAATTATGCTGGTTGATTTTAGAGTATTGTTCTCCTGGGATAAGCCAAATCTTGATGTAGTATTCTTTGAATAATCTGCTGGATTGTTTGCTATATTTTCTTTCTCTTTTTTCTTTTTTCTTTTTGGTACTGAGGATTGAACTCAGGGGTACTTGACCACTGAGCCACATCCCCAGCCCTATTTTGTGTTTTATGTAGAGACAGAGACATGGTCTTACTGAGTTGCTTAGCGCCTCGCTGTTGCTGAGGGTGGCTTTGAACTCACTATTATCCCGTCTCAGCCTCCCTAAGTGCTAGGATTACAGGCATGAGCCACTGCGCCCGGCTAAATTGCTATATTTTCTTAAGGATTTTTGTACCTATGTTTATGAAAGATATTGGATATAATGTCTTCATCCAATTTGGGCTTCAGGGTAATACTTGTATGATAGAATGAATGAATGAATGATTGATTTTGATTTAGTGGCACTAGGGATTGGAGTTAGGGGCACTGTACCACCCTAGCCCTTTTTATTTTTAAGTTTAAGCCAGGATTTCATCAAGTTGCTGAAGTGGTCTCAAGCTTGTTCTCCTTCTGTCTCAGCTTCCCACGTCTCTGTGCCACAGTACCCAGCTTACAAAATGACTATTAAAGTTGTTCCCTCCTCTTCTGTTTCCTGGAAAAGATCTAATGTTATTTCATCCCTGAATGTTTGGTGGAGCTCATTGGTAAACTCATTCAGTCCAGGAGACTGGACTAGGAAGGTTTTTAATTTATAATTTAATTTCATCAGTAGATCTAGGCCTACTCAAGTTATCTCTGTATTCCCAGATGAGTTTTGGTAGTGTGCATCTTTTACAGAATTCATTTATTTCATCTTAGTTGTCTCTTCCCTCATTCTTGGCATTGATAATTTGTTTCTTCTGCCCCACCTCACAGTCTTGCAAGATAATTTAGTTTTCTGTTGCTTTTTTCTATTTTCAATTTTATTATTTTTGCTTTTCATAGCATTTTTCTTTGTACTTGATTCAGATTTCTCTTCCTTTTTAGTATTCTAAGATGTAAACTTGATTGAGATTTTTTTTCCTTTCTAATATAAACACTTAATCTTACCTTTTCTTCCTTAAAATACTGATTTGGCTGGCTTCAACACATTTTTATATATTCTGTTTTCATTCAAAGTATTTTTCAGTTTTCCTTATGACTTTCTTTTTGACCCATGGGTTATTGAGAAGTGTGTTGTTTAATTTACACATATTTTGAGATTTGTCAGGTATCTTTCTCTAATTTATTTCTGGTTTAATCCCATTATAGTATATTTTCAGTTCTCCTAAATTAGTTAAAATTTGTTTAATGGCTTAGAACGTGATCTGTCTTGATTAATGTTCCATGTATACTTGAATAAAATACATATTCATCTGTTATTAGGTAAAATGGTCTATAAATGTCAATTTGGTAGAGTTAGTTTTAACATTATTCATATTTTCTGTATCCTTACTGATTTTTCAATCCACTAGTTCTATTGGTTAGTGAGAGAGGAATGTTGAAGTCTCTAACTATAATTTAGATTTGCCTGACCTCCGGAACTATTCTATTGTTTTAAGTAACTCAGGTACTTTGTTATAGAAGCTCAAGGAAACTAATAAAGTGCATATTTATTTTGGATTATTATATTTTCTTGGTAATTGTATTCATTTATTATTATATCATATTTCTTTTTATATCTTGTATTGTTCCTTGTTCTGAAGTCTGCTTTTTCTGATATTGATATAATCATGACAATATTATTTTGGTTATACTTACCAAAAATAATGGTAAGTATAATAATAAATCTTTTTTTCCATGATTTAAGAAACAACTATCTATGGCTATATATTTAACATTCTTTTTTGTAGATAGCATATAATAGTCTTTTTTTTATATCCAATATGACAATCTTTGCATTTTAATTGGGATATTGAGACCATTTATATTTAATGTACCTTTTTGTACAACCTGTTAAAATCCAGCTTTTTGCTGTTTTTTATTTCATGGAACAGTTGTTTTTATCTTGTCTCTTTTTATGTGCTGCTTATAAATTATTTTTATGAGTCTATTTTATCTGGGGTTAGGAGAACAGTAGTAAAGAAATAATTTGTATTTTAAGTTTTTCCCATTTTAATAAAAAATAAAAAGAAGCTAAAGTATAGGTAATAATATTAGAATGATTCATTTGTTCTTCAATGAACGTAACAAGTACATAACTATATAAAGAAATAAATAGTAACAACACATTTTGGTATTTGGAGTAATTGTTCTTTAACTTGAGCCCATTTCTCAAGGGAGAAATTAGAGTGCTTCATTTCTACTTTTTTTTTTTAATTTTTTTTTAGTTGTAGATGGACATAATATCTTTATTTATTTATTTTTATGTGGTGCTGAGGATCGAACCCAGTGCCCACGCATGTAAGGCAAGCGCTCTGCCAATAAGCCACAATCCCAGCCCCTCCACTTCTTTTTGACTAAAAACTTAATTTCATTGCCTCTTTGGTTTGATGTGTTAATCAAGATTCCCAAGAGAAACAGAATCAGCAGGATATCTATATCTTAATACCTATATCTAAATGGAGTTTTATCTGTAACCTGGAGACTAGGAATGTTAGTGGTATAAGTAAATCTGTGTCTGAGGATCTGAGAAGAAATGAGATCTTAGCTTAAGCATTGAGGCAGAGGAAGAAGAAAATTCCTCTGCCTCTGCCTTTTGTTTGATTCCAGGTCTCAACATATTGAAGGCTGCCCATTCACACTAGAAAAGGCAATCTATTATACTGAATCCCAATTTAAAAGCTTATCTCTTGTGGAAACAGCCTCTCAGACACACCCAGAAATGATGTTTAATCTGAATACCCTATAGCCCAGTAAAATTGGCACACAAAACTATCACATAATGGTAGGTGTTATATGAAAGTATTTTTCCCCCGGTTGTTACAGTTAAGTTAGTAATCCATAAACTGAACAAAATATTATTTTTGTTTTATTTTTATGGAATTTTATGCTACATTTAAAAAATATCACCTTCTATAGAGACAGACCAGAGTCATATCCATCTATTGCATGCAGTGTTTAGGGCCACCAAGTTCTAACTTGGGGCTTTACTCAGAGGATCACAAGTGCAAGAGTAGCTTCAGCAACTTAGCAAAGCTCTAAGCAGCTTAGTGAGAACCTGTCTCAAAATTAAAAAAAAAAAAAAAATTTAAGGACTGGGAATGTGCTCAGTGGTTAAGTGCTCCCAGGTTCAAACCCCAGTACATACACACACACACACACACACACACACACACACTGTTCCAAAATCAGATGATTAAATTTATTTACCCCACCAACTTATATGCTAGTGTAGAGGAAAAGTACAGTGTTTTTATTTAAAAAGGGTAAAATGTAATTTCTTTGTCTTGCTGACCATCTCACTTTATCATCTTATGCGGGAAGGGAAAATTAAGGTATGAACTTTTCTCCTTAGTGCTTGTGAATCTAATGGACTTTTAAAAAACTGATCTCTCCAGCAAGAGAATAATTTATTTGGTCAACAATTTAGCTGCTTCATTTGCCCAACTGGAATATTTTGCTTGTTCGCTGTCAGGACCATCTTTAGAACAGCACTGGAGAGGATTCAAAGGCTCAACTATTTTAGCCATTCACTTCTGGTTGGCATAAGTACTTCAGCCTGGGCTGTTTTATATATTATCACTGATCATTGCTGTGAGTGGCCTTTTTCTGGCAACGTAACTGCCTAAAACACTTGATCATTTGCCTGTCAGATCTTTCATTGCTAGAAATCAACTCCAAAAATATTGCAACTTTTGAATTATCAGAAGTTGCAACTACTGTGTTATTAGAGGTTATTGTACTGAGTTGATTTTTTACCCCACTAAAAGCCAACACATACCTCCATTGATACTTTTTTAAAAAAAATATTTTTAGTTGTAGATGGACACAATACTTTTATTTTACTTATTCATTTTTATGTGGTGCTGAGGATCAAAGCCAGTGCCTCACACGTGAGAAGCAAGTGCTCCACCATTGAGCCATAGCCCCAGCCTCTTCTTCCATTCATACTTGCCCAACAATATTTTGTTTCCTTGTTTGATATTTTAAGTCCAACTAATGGTTTTAAAACACCTTACTCCTCCTCGGATTTTTGCCTACTTATTGACATTTTAAACTTGTCCTACTTTATATCTAATTTTTATATTGAGGCTTAATATTTTTCCAAAAAGCAAACAATTCAAAACAGAGAATAAAATAACTCACTATTCGTCTTTACAGACCTTGAGTTCACCTTCCTTTTGTAATTTTGATATTTTGTTATTCTCCATATGTAAATGTTGAGGGTTTGAAATGTTTAGGGCCCTTAACCCAGATTTATGCTAAACAATAGACATACAGTTTCACCACTTAGGATTGAGTTAAACTGAGTAAGTATAGAATTTCCCAAGTTGGAACTTGTTTTGTTATATTCATATGGATTTTGAAACAAATAGAAAAGGGATTTCAAAACCTGAATGTTCCTCAAGTAGTTTCGATTTTATGTCTCCCCATCTTATGGAAGCTAGAGAAACATTGATATTTGTATTACTAATAACTTAATTTTAAAACTTATAGATGAGTTATTTGATTTTAATGATCATAGCTATTTTTTAAAATAGGTAGATGACATTATCTGTAAGTGGATAGAATGTTTTATGGCAGCATTGGGTCTCTTCAGTGGTTTTCATTTTCATCATTACTTAAAATATTTTTATTAAATATCCTTAGG
Source organism: Geosciurus inauris (assembly GCA_004024805.1). Classification (NCBI taxonomy): domain Eukaryota; kingdom Metazoa; phylum Chordata; class Mammalia; order Rodentia; family Sciuridae; genus Geosciurus; species Geosciurus inauris. The sequence goes on along the minus strand of PVHX01000374.1, from coordinate 304,035 downwards.
TTTTAAGACCATTTCTTTGGTTTTTCCAGGCATTGAGTTCAGCACTGGCATTGGTTTATCAAATTATTATATCAAATTATGTGACTTTCTCAGTGGAGATCAAGGACTACAGTAAAAGTCACTACTAACTGCATCTAATTTACAGAACTATGAAGCCATCACTACTAAATCTACCAATATGAGTATTTGAAATGATTTAGGTTCTACCTAGGCAAAATAAATAAACTGGAATGCTTCGTTTTTCCTGGGGTGTGTTTGTTAAATTGAAATGGTATAGAGAGTATATATTTAATTGCACTTGTAAGAAAGTGTGTTTTCAAGGAATTAAAAAGGAATATCAAACTTAAAAGCAAAAGTGCTTATTTGTTAACTCTCAAAGGCACAGTAGTGTGCTGATGAAATTTTTTTTCTTGACAAGATTAAATAAAGTCTAGGGCATGTGAAAATAAGTGCCAAACCATCTCAGTCACATACAGCATATAACAAAATACTCTAAAAGCCAAGGTTGTATAAAAATGCTGATCACGCTGCTTGTTATACTTGTCATTTAGATAAAAGAGCTGCTATGCCAGAACTGAAACAAAATAGTTGCTGTACTCCCTAACAGTGGCAATGTGGCTTAAGTGACAGAGACTGCGTGTTTTCTTCACTAGAGGGTTGGGGAGGAAGGCAGGTGGTGATGCAAACAGAATTAATTATTTTCTTTAAAATGCTTCAACACAGTAATTAAAGGCTCTCATTTGGGTTCTTTGGTGTGAGTATATAGATAATGAAAGTTAAGAGGGAAGTGAAACAATAAATTTTGGTGGCAACATTTCCCTTTTCTGTTTATTTTTTTTAAAGCTTTCTGCCAGACATCTTTTCAGTGTCCCCAAACAAAATATGCATTTTTTCTCTTCATTTCTTTTCATTTTCCTCTAAAAGGATATCCATAGACTTTATGTAAGTGAGGATAATAATTTAAATAATATTTTGTCCAAGAGTGCATTTAATCTAAATTTCCTATTCTTCTAGCTAGTGTTTTCATTGCTGTGACCAAAGGACCTGACAAGAACAATTTTAGAGAATGAAAAATTTCTTTGGGCCTCACAGTTTCAGAGTGCTCAGTCCATAGATGACTGACTCCATTGCCTCTGGGCCCAAGGTGACGCAGAACACCATGGTAGAAGGATGTGGAAGAGGAAGGCATCTCAGGACTTGGCAACAAGGAAGCAGAGAGAGCTTGGCTCGCCATTGACAAAATATAAACCCCAAAGGCATAGCCCCAGTGATCTGTCTCCTCCAGCCACACCCTACCTGCCTACAGTTGCCACCCAGTTAATCCTCATTAGGGGACTAAACCATTCATTAGGTTATGCCTCTCATAACTTAATAATTTTCCCTCTGAATGTTCTTGCATTGTCTCACACATGAACTTTTGGGGGACACTATTCATCCAAACAATAACACCCATGAGAGGATTCTAATTGCTTGCAAGTTCATTGCTGATACTTTCATCAGTCTACGACAAGGCAAGGATCCTATTACCTCTGGTCATTTGGGTTGGAGGTAGCTTGGAATCTTGCTACTGCCTCTTGGTAGGTAACCAGTGAGTGGTAGTCACTTCATGTCTCCCAGACTCTTTTCTTTTCACCTGTTAATATGTCAGCATATTAAGGAATTGTGAAGTTGCAATGATTTATGTACACCTCTTAGAACCTCCAGCAGATAGTGGTCTTGTCATCAGAAAGAATGGCCCCTTTAATCTTATATAATAGTGTTTTCCTGAAGCGTGCGCAAACCTAAATTATTATTCTCTAATCTAGAATGACCACCCTTATGGTGTAATGTTTCCTGATAATTTAGCCTCTTCATTCTCTGATTTGAAGGTTTTTTTAATCTATTCATGTAAATCAGATAAATTTACACATAACAGCATTGTCTCCTATAACCTGACATTTTTATAATATAAACCTATGAAAGAGCTTTGGGTATGCCCATCTAGTTATCTGTTCCTTTCCTGTCTTTGCTTTCACTTTACAGTGGCTCTCTTTCAATATCTATAGGCCTACTCACTGCCAGGACAGAAGAGAACAACATACAACCCCAGTCTCTTAGATCTTGTAGGGCAGGTTTTGTCTGTAACCCTAGAATAAATAATATTTCCTTCCAATTTCCCACTCATACCAAATGAAGATGATATTGACAGATAGCTCTCAGACTGTTATCAACTTGATAACAGACTCAGACTGTTGAGTTAGAAAGCAGTCACACTCTTTCACATATTCTACCTGAAACCTTTTCCACTTTTGACATCTCTTCTGACATCTCAAAATGTATCTTCATGAAACAATATCCTTCATATCCTTCCATGTTCTAAGGCCCCTGTTTCTGAGTTTTATGCTCATAGGGTTACCTTTTCTCTTTCTCTTTAATCCTCTTTTCTTCTTATCTTTAAATGTTGGAGTTTAATGATTTTTTTAAAGAAAATCTTCATTAAAAAAGCATGAAAAAATCTTTTGAGACTTGTGGATTTTATAAGTTTGTTAATTCAAACAAATTATCTGTTGCATAGAATTCCTGATATTTCTTGCCAATTCCTTATAACGTTCTTGCCCTCAGAAACTATCAGCATGAGCCGGGCGCGGTGGCTCACGCTTGTAATCCCAGCACTTAGGGAGGCTGAGACAGGAGAATTGCGAGTTCAAAGCCAGCCTCAGCAATGGTGAGGCACTAAGCAACTCAGTGAGACCCTGTCTCTACATAAAACACAAAATAGGGCTGGGGATGTGGCTCAGGGGTCGAGTGCCCCTGAGTTCAATCCCCGGTACCAAAAAAAAAAAAAAAAAAAGAAACTATCAGCATGGTCTACTAGTTTGGAACTTTACTTCTGAAGGATTGATGCAAATGGCAGTTCATATATAACTCGCAAAAGAAGAGAAGGAATTATGGTGCTGGTAACAGCAGCAGCAGAGCTAATCGCAGCTATGCTTAATGAATGTGCTGTTTGTGCCAGGAGCTCTCCTAAGCACTGATGTCTATCAGCCTTTTTCATCAACCTATTCAATAAAGAGCATATTTGAAAAATGGAAACAATCTGAAATTAGTTGAAACAACTTGTAAGATACTATAGATAGGTGGATAACATGGCCCAAAGAAGTAGTTTTGAGGGCTGGAGTTGTGGCTCAGTGGTAGAGCACTTGGCTTTCATGTGTGAAGCACTGGGTTAGATTCTCAGCACCACATTAAAAAAATAATAATAAGTAAACAAAATAAAGTTAGGGTGTCCATCTCCAACTAAAAATATTTTTTAAAAATGAAGTGGTTTTGATACTAGGTTTGAGTCTCCTAAATAAAAGTTAATTTTGCTTTAGATTTCCAAAGATACTTTATTTCTTTGTTGTCCACATAGGGATACCTAACTCACATATATATTGTGACAGTTACCATGTTTTATTAATTGCAAAGTTTAAGCTGCAGTTGTTATTTTTTGTTGGGTAATTTCAAGTTAGGGTTCCTGAAATACCAAAGAAAGAATGAAAAAGCCAGATTCCTTACCCTTTTACTAGTAATTAGACTGTTGTGTGCCTTTTAAATGATTTGTGAATGTAAAACTGTTTGATTTCAATTAATGTAGTGGAAGATTATTGTAACTTCCTTACATATATGGTTTTTAAAAATATTTAAAAAAATTTTTTTAAACTTTTATTTTATTTATTTATTTATTTTGTATGTGGTGCTGAGGATGGAACTCAGTGCCTCACGCGTGCGAGGCAAGCCTTGTACCACTAAGCCACAACCCCAGCCCACATGTATGTTTTTAACAATAAACTTGGTAGCTCCTTGGATCTTTTGCTGTTGATTATGTTCTTATAGTAGGAGATGCCATTGATTAGACTATGGTGCACTATAAAGTTTTTGACAGTTAATATGCAGTTCTCTGTGTTTTTAATCCTGCTTTGCCATTAGAGGATTGTGATGTTTAATTATATTATTTCTTAGTAGACTCCAGTAATTTCATCAGGCTTAATTGATGACCTTTTTAGAAAAATTATTCTTGACCAAATAACCTGAAAAAAATAATTATTATGATCAATAACTTACTCTGAGCTGGGTAATTTAAATGTGGCATTTTTATTAATCAGCAAAATTACTTCTCAAAGCAGGTAATAAAAATGTTTTTTATTATAATATGTATTTTTATTGTAACACTCTTTCAGAAATGATTGTAGAATTTTGTTTATCCTGTCTTGAAAGATAACTTTACTGTCTAATAAGCGGAATACTTAGCACTCTACCAGAGATGTCACCTTTGCTATTTGTAGAATTATTTAAATATTGTGAATAATCTTTTGTGTTTTTCCTGCCATTTTCAAGAATTCAAATTTTCTTGCTTTTTAAAAATGTGTCTTTTATACTTTATTCCAAGTTCTTATTTCCATTTTCTGAACAATAATTCATCTGTTAGTATATTCTAAATTCTTAACTATTTTATTTAAGCCTTTCTTTTGTACTATTGTGATGGACATTTTTATTCTGTAAAGTTAAAGATCTTGTTTAATTATCTTCATTAGCTATTTGTGGTGTTTAAAAATTTTAATTTTTCTATTTTTCAGTATCCTAGGGCTGTTTTTATTTGCCTGGTTATGAACTTGAATTATACTACTCTTATATTCTCTAATCAATACTCACTTGTTATTGATTTTTCTAATAACCTATGACCATTTTTAAACAGTATCTTTGGTTTTCTTCCTTTAAAATTTTGCTGATTTAAAAAAATAAACTATATCAAAGCTTGTTCAGTTGTACAAAGAGCTCAATGTAGGATGGTAGTGCTTGGCATCTTCCTGAACTGCCTAGTAATTGTTACTCAATATAGTGTATAAGTAAGAGGAGCCATCAGCATTTATTTTGAGTTCTCCTTTGGTGATGAATAAACATCTTGAAATGCTGATTTAGACAATCTTTTTAAAAAATGCTCTGATGCACTTTGGTGTATGACTGACTCTTGCTTAGTTAAATGTTTTGCAGTATTATAACATAGTTGGATTCAGCTCATTTTTTAAAGCAGTTGTCAGAAAAATATAGGCCAGCATGGTAGAATGTATTAGCTCAATACATTGTCTCCATTTTATTATGAAGCTGCTGAGGAAGCTGTGATATACAGCACTGTCATTACAGATCTATTGTTAGGATGGTTCCACAGTCTTCTTTGCACTGCCATTAATTTATAGCAGTAAACAATATGTAGCCTTCCAACTGCAGCAAAGCAGAATCTTTTAATGAGGTGGATGTTATTACCACAATAAATCAGTGCTTTCACGTAATGTATAATTCAATGTGTGTATTCCCACTGTAACTTCTCTGAGTAAGCTGATAGTGTATCATTGTCATTGCACAGCTCCACTAGTCTTTTTTTTTTTAACCTTCTTTTATTTGGGGACTTCTTTTTTATATGCTTGCAAATAAATGTGGTATGTCTTGATAGCTGTCTTATACCAGGCTTCAGAAACCAACTGTAACAATAACAGCCAGAATCAATACTGTGGGTTCTACCTACATGGATCTCTGCATGATGCCATTTTTTTCAGATGCTAGTGAAATCGATCCTAATTGGTTTTAACATTATATTCAAGAAACGTGATTCTATAACTATTGATTTGGGGGAGGGGGCATTCATTTGGAGAGTAATAAAAATAGGAGCAGATAAAACGAATACTTAATATGCTGCAGAACCATACAAAAGGAGCATTGATTCTATTTTTAATTCGTATAATTTGTCTTCCAGTGATTTTATTTCTTTCTTTCCTTTTGCATGGCTCAGTCTTTAGGGACAGCAACTAAAATACATTTAAAGGCCTTCCACATTGGTCCTATAACAAAGAAAGAATTCTTGGAGTCAGTTTCATTCTTAACTGGCATACATTTAGCAAGTCAGATATAATTCTTTTGTACAGAAATCAATGCTTTAAAATGACATTTTAAAGTTAGTATACAATAACACTGACTTAAAATGCTAATCAACTAGAGACTTTTAAAAATCTACTTGTAAAGTAAAATAATGACTTAAAATAATGTTGATTAGAACCAAAGCAAAGGAAATGGTACCAGCAATAAAAAGTAGTTTTGAAAAAAATATACTTACCAGCTACTTTAAGAAAGATAGCCAAAAGATGAATTAAAAATGTTATTTAAAATCACATAATGTGAAAAGCAGTTCAAAAACAAATCTGCACTTTGCTTTATTTTTAGTAGAACACTTCTGAATACGTTCATTTTAGATCATTATACTTAATTTAATTTAGTTTAGCATTTCCCCTCTAATCCTATATATAAATTATCAGATATTTTTCTTTTTCTTATAAATAAGGAGTAACTAACTCATAGGATTTCATAAGATTTAAAGCAAAAGACAATTCTGTATCTTATTAAAAGAAGTCATCTTACATACCGCATCTTTTTTCAGTGAATTGGTATTTTTTGAACAAGAAGATAGAGTTCTAACAATCAAAATGTTTTAAGAGAATGTTTTTATTTAAAGCAGTTGATCTTAACAAAGTTGAGCCCTACTTTGTTCATCCTTAAGAAAAACGTACATATGCATAATCACAAAATTTTGTCTCCTATTGATGGAGTTCATGTATTCCCTGGATAACTAGAGCAGCAGCAACAGTAATGATACCAGCTAACATTCAGTAAGGTTTTATCTTATGCCTGTGTACTTGGGGCTTTACAGGCAATTGTTTTATTAAAACTCTTTTACTCCATTTCTAAAAGAGCATCTTAAAAACATTAGCACTCATTCAATGTTGTCAAGTATGATTTGTAGGACTTTAATGTACTTACTGATTTTATCTTTCAAAATGACCTTCAGATTGGATATTATTATTGTTATTATTATTCAATTGAGTTCAGGTTTTTACCACTTTGCTTTACTACTTCTGGGACTTTTGCTGTAATGTGGTATTTCCAGCATAAGCTCATAATCTGCCTATTATCCTTTTATATTATTATTTTTTGTAGTTCATAAAGGCATGTTTTTAGTCTCTAACTTCTGATTTCACTCACACTAGTAGAAATTTCTAGTTACATCTTGTTCTTTCGAGTGTGTGTGTGTGTGTGTGTGTGTGTGTGTGTATGTTACTGGGATTGAACTCAGGAGTGCTTTCTCAGTGAACTACTCTTCAGCCTCCTTTTTGTTCTTAATTTTTAAAAATTGTACATGGACAAAATACCTTTATATTTATTTATTTATTTATTTTTATGCAGTGCTGAGGATCAAACCCAATGCCTCACATGTACAAGGCAGGGGCTCAACCACTGAGCTACAACCCCAGCCCTTGTTCTTTAATTTTTTAAAAATTTGAGATAAGGTCTGCCCAGGCTGGCCTTGAACTTGGGATTCTCCTGCCTTAGCCTTCCAGGCAGATGTCAGTACAGGGTTGTGCCATGACACCCAGTTCTACTTATATTTTTAAAAAAAAAATTTTTTTAAAGTTGTAGATGGACACAATACCTTTATTTTATTTATTTATTTTTATGAATAAAAATGCTGAGGATCAGATCCAGTGCCAGGCAAGCGTCCTGCCACTAAGCTACAGCCCTAGTCCTCTAACTACATCTTCATCCTCTTTTCTTATAATCTCTTTCTTTGTACTAATTAGTCCTCCCCCAATTTTGTTGCATCCTCTTCCCAAAACCCATTACAGTGCAGTCTTCCAGCTTCAAGACCGAGTTTGTGGTTGTTGCTTCAAATTAACTTAATAGAGTTTTATAGGTAATTTCTTAAGTATTGCATAGTAAGCTAATATTTACTTCATTTAGTTGTCTTTATGAGGTGCTTGTCTTAGACTGATTAAGAACCTGTGTGCCACAGAAGCTTGGCTTACCGAGAAATAACAGGTTTATCCATCCACTTACTTACATGTGTATATTTAACCTGTTTTGAAAAATAAATTTTTTTTCATCCACTCTAAGTGCAATACTTTGCTTTAGCTTAAGTAGTGTATATTTTAAAAATTTATTTCCACACCTACTAGTAGGATAACATTAGAAGAAAGGAATAGCTAAAGGATGATTTCATTTATGTGTCTGTTTTCTCTCCATTGGCAGCCAGTAGGAGCTTTGAATCCAAAAAGAGCAGCATTCTTTGCAGAACGTTTTGAATCATGGGAAGATGATCAAGTTCCAAAGTTCCACTATGGTACTCATTACTCAACTGCAAGTTTTGTTCTTGCATGGCTGCTAAGAATAGTAAGTTCCATGTGAATAATAAACCATGACTAAGTAAATTCAAGGTTGTAGAGACTATGCAATGATTAGAGATTATCAGCACCTTTGATGCATGCTAAAAATATTTTTGAATAATTGAGGTTCTAGTTTTAAGTATCTCTGTGTCTTATTTAATATGTATTTTTGTAACATTACTGTAGAATTGCCTTAAACATATTTCACTTAGAATTCTTTGAATTTTTTTCTTCAATTTGTCTCTTCAGATGGTTGCTTTCTTATCAGATTAACAAGTTCTTTTCAAATATAGTCTGGTAAAATAAGAACTGAATAAGATTTCATTAATGCAGGCATATATTCTTATATTTGGTTTCTTCAGTTGCCCCCAATAGAATAAGGTATGTTTGTAGGTAGTCAACACTGTTGCACATATTAATAATATATTGGTCAAACAAGAAATCTTTCTGTAAAATTGAAAGGTGATTCATCTGCTGAAAAGTAATTTCTTTGGGAAAGCATTAGCAGCACATCATTAATTAAAGCTTGTTAGAAGGGTACAGGCAGACATAAATCCTAGAAGTAATTTATAGTGCTTAGCTAATTTCAAGCAATTAGCCACTAATATGTGTTTAAGTATTCTTTAACTAAGAGGAGGCTTTTAAATGTTCCAAACATTTTTCTTTTCTTAATCATAAATTAAATACTGAGCAATAACAATAGGAAAATTGCATATTGGACTATTCCCTTGTACTATGAAGAAAATGCATCTAATATATCTGAATGTTATTAGTAAATTGGTCTTGGCAAGGAAGAAAGTCTGAAGAAAGTGTTCCAACTTTCGGAAATATTTAGAAATATTTCTTCTGAAACTAAAACAATTTAAGAATGCTAATATAATAATTTAGTTGTAACTCCCATTATATACCTAGTATATGTTTCTAGCTAATACCTATTAGTAATTACATATTTAATTGTAAAGATTTATAAAAATATTTTCATGCTTGAGGAAACATATGGATTTTTTTAATTGCTTATTTTTTAGGAGCCTTTTACAACTTATTTCCTAAATTTGCAAGGAGGGAAATTTGATCATGCAGATAGAACTTTTTCATCGGTTTCCAGAGCATGGCGGAACAGTCAGCGTGATACATCTGACATTAAGGTATAAAAATGTTTCATTTTACAGCTTTTACTGCCTATGTGTTCCTTGTTCAGTGAATGTTAAAAATTTCTCTCCTTCAATAGTGCCTCATTTACTGAGGATAACCTTAGAGGTTGAGGCATTAATTAAGGCCAAGAACCACCTAACACAAATTTCTTTCAATTTTTTTCTGTGTCTGTCTCTACCTGCCTGTCTGTATATCCTGAATATATGTCTACTACCTGTAGTTATAGAATGTTTTTTTCTCTTCTTGAAATTTTTTTTAAAGGAAAAATGAAGCGTAATAGACGGCTTGTAAGGCATTACACTCAACAGAACTTCAGACTCAATAAATCAATTACTATTGTCTGAAAAATACTGTGAGAAAAATCTCAGGTATATCCCATGTCTCCATTGTTTTTTATTAACACCTATTAATTGTATGTATTAATGAAGTTCAGTGTGGTATTTCCCACATGTATACAGTGTTCTCTGATGAAATGTACCCTCCGTTTACCACATCCTCCAATGCCTTTCCCAGTCTCTAGTAATCACAATTCTACATTCAGGTTGACTCTTTTTTAGCTTCCACATATGAAAGAAAATATGTAGTACTTGCCTTTTGGTGTCTGGCTTAATTTCTATTGACTTGCCCTTCAGTTCCACCCATTTTGCTGCAAATGACCGAATTATATTTTTATGACTGAATAATACTTGATTGTGTGTATATACCACATTTTCTGTATCCATTCTTCTGTTATTTGGCACCAAGGCTGATTCCTTATCTTAGCAATTCTAAATAACTCCTCAATAAACACAGGCATGCAGGTATCTCCTTGGATTGCTATTTCATTTCCTGTGGATAAATACCCAGGAGTAGGATAGCTGAATAATATGGTAGATCTGTTTTTAGTTTTCTGAGAAACCTCCATAATGTTTTTCACAGTAGCAGAAATAGTTTACATTCCTATCAATAATGTTTAAGAGTTCCTTTTTCTACGCATCCTCACTTCATTTGTTCTTATTATTTTTAACATATGCTTTCTTACTGGGATGAAATGGTATCTTATTATAGTTTTGCCTTGCATTTCCCTGGTAGCTAATGATAATGAAAATTTTTTCATGTATTTATTAGTCATTTGTATTTCTCCTTTTGAGAAGTGTTCATTCAGGTCATTTGCCCAGTTTTTAATTGGATTACATGGGATTTTAAAAAAATTTTTTTAGTTCTTTATATACTTGGAATATTAACCCTCTGTCAGATGAGCAGATATCTGCTGTTTCTTCACTCTGTGATTGTTTCTTTGCCATGCAGCTTTTAGTTTGACATGATCCCATTTGTCACTTCTTGCTTTTGTTACCTGTTCTTTTAGGGCCCTATCAAGAAAATCATTGCCTGTACCAGTGTCTTGAAGTATTTCCCCTGTATTGTTTTCTAGTAGTTCCAGATCTTTTACTGAGGGCTTTGATCCATTTTGAGTTGATTTTGAGTGAGGTGAGAGCCATATTTCTATTCTCAAAATTATCATCTTTACCTGCTGCTTGTTCTAAACATGTACCATCCTCTGCTTGGTCAAGGACTGCATTATTACTAAAGGAAAGTCAGAGTTCTTGTTCAAGGCTACAGGGGTAGCTCAGTGCTTGAGCACTTGCCTGGCTTGTGTGGGACCCTGGTTTTGATCCTTAGTACCGAAAAATAAAAAATGAATGAAAGAAGGGGGAGAGGAGAGAGGAAGAAAGAGTTCTTCTAACTCTATGATGCATGACTAGTACTATAGGACATCAGAATTTTTGTTCAGTAGTTAATGTAATCCTCATTAGACTTTCGATTCTCCTCTCAGAAGTAGTTATTTATTTTCTTGGCATAGTGTCTCGTCAGCAGAGAACTGTGTTAGATGTCACTAAGTACAATGAGGCATGCCTATGGTTTTCAAGTTTTTTATAATCACACAGAGGAATATGACTTCTACTTAAATAAGTTTACCATGTGGAAGAAAACAGCAAGGACCAGAAGAGAAATACTGGAGTTCAAAAGAGGAAAAGTTACACTACTGATGTCTACGTTACTATAGAGTACTTTTTAATGTTCAATACAATGATAATTATATCTCACTTTTAAGTAATTTTTAAGATGTATTCATATTATTTTACATATAGATATGAGTATCACTCATATCAAAGATACTCTATTGCAGAAGATGACATTTTATACAAAAACAATCTTTATGTTGGGTATCTATTAATACCTTACAAATAATGTTTTCTAATATAGTCCTGAAGTTGTATGTCATAATTTTTAAGAATCATTAATAGATAATCTTGAAATTTATAATTAAAGTTAAAATGAATAGTTGAGATTTAATAATTGTTTAATTCTACCTTTAATTTCAAAATTATTTTATTTCTTATTTAACTCTTGAGAAGTAATGAAAGATATAGATACATGAAAACATTGATAAGCCTAATTTTCCTGTCATTGAAATGAAGGTTTGTAAATTTCTTCTAAGTATCTAAATTCCTCCTTTTGTTAATTATCTCATGACCAAATTATAACCTCGTACTTCACTTTGGTACTATAAATGTAAACAAAAATTAAGCCATGAATTTGAGAATTAGTTTTTCCTGCTTTATAGAAGAAAAAGTAGATATCTTTGGCTTCTTGCCTCTCAGTACTAGATATTCCTGCCTAATGCTTTTATGGAGAGGAGGTGCACATGATAGATCCTTACAGTTTTACTGTCTCTTTTTCCTATTTAATTTCAGCATTTTTCTCTCCATATTCTTTAATCAGCATGGGTTTGGTTCTGTTTTCATGAATACTTCCCTTCAAATACTCCATGTGTAAAAGATAAGAAGAGACCTAAACTTATGAAACAGCTAAAACAACTTTTTAAAAAAAATCATATGATCTTCTTTACTTTTCTCTTCCCTTACTTTACTCATCATTCTTATTTCTTTAAAAAAAATCTTAAGAACTCAAATCCATGTCCCTTTTCTTTGAATGCCCCAGTAGGATTTAACTATTCCGCCTCCATGATTAGAAAAATATTTGAATTTCAGTTCTTGTGATTATATTGTTGTGATTTCTAGCTTTCTAGCAGTACTGCTGAGGGAAGTGGTATGAAGAAGTGCAAGGTTAAGGGGAAAGTGGCTTGTTTGGTTTGGCTATTTTTGAGTTGGGGTCTATGTTGCGCAGGCTGGCCTCAAACTTCTGGGCTCAAGTGAGCCTCCTGCCTCAGCCTCCTAATTATCTAGGACAATAGCTGTTCACCACTGTACCTAACTTAAGGGGAAAGTTATTTAAAAATAAAAGTATTTAAAACTTGAAGCATAAAGGTGATTGGAAACTGGTCAGCAATATAGCTGTATCCTTAAGTGTCATTTCATGTTCACAAGCACAGAAATTTTCTTTGTACTAATTTTTCTGAAACCTTCTTATTCTTCTAACCAATATGTATACTGTCCTTTCCACCCTGTACCCCATTATCCAAAAAGTGGTGATGGGTATGGCATTGATAAATTACTACCATTTTCCATATCAGTAACCAATTAATGTGGGTCTTATAACTTTGCAGATTTTAAGCTTTGAAAATTATATAATTCATGGTTACACAAGACATTCAAAGAGCTCCCTGATAGTTAATCCTTCAAAAATCTGAGGGATTTAATCAGGCCTTATTTTTTTCTGTGCTTCTTTAGAAAGTTATCATTTGATGCTATAGAAAGCAGATTTAAAATCATTATAACACAATGAATAAGAACAAATTACTATAATAAAGTAACATTTCATTTGTATATAACATAGTATTTCTGATTGAATCATTAATTGTAGTCTTTATTTGCATTGTCTTATTGGAGTTTCTATAAAAAAGAGAAGTGAGAGTAGAGAGAGAATGATGAAATATGAGGGTGGAGTAATGGAAACCATTTGTGAGTAGATTACAAAGTATTCCTTGGATGTTTAATATAATATACGTTCTCTAAAATATATTTGTAACATTTTTTAAAAATGAAATGCCATGAGGTAGAGAATTTAATTATTTTTTTCCAGACAGAAAAAGTAAAAACAACATAACTTTGTAGTACTTCACTCTTTTTTGTAGAGGGGGAACTTTAATATCTTAGAATCCCTATTTTATTGCATTCTACCAACAATAATTTTACCAAAAAAGTTCTTCTTATAAAATATAATTTAAATATGAATTTTTTTGGTAGAAGAAAGATTTCTTATTAGATGTTATCAAAGCAGTCTTTCAATTCTAACATGATTTACCATTTTTGAAGTTTTGGGGATCATTTGCAATTCCGTGCCACATTGGTGATTCCATATTGGGTCTAACTTCTTTTTTTTTTTTTAAATATTTTTTTAGTCATAGGTGGACACAGTATCTTTATTTTATTTATTTTTATGTGGTGCTGAGGATCGAACCCGGTGCCTCACGCATGTAAGGCAAGCATTCTACCACTGAGCCACAATCCCAGCCCGGGTCTAACTTCTTAATGATATGTTTTCTTCTGCCCGAAGAAACAACTCAAAATCAATTCTCTAACTAGGCTTATCACTATCCAGTAGAAAATAATGCAAGGCACAAATGGAAGCCATATATGTTATCTTACATTTTCTTTTATCATTTTAAAAAGATAAAATAACTCATAAAGTGAATTTCAGTAATATTTTAAACTTAATATATCAAAATATCATTTTAGCATGTAGTCACTATAAAATTAGTAATTGGATATTTTACATTTCCAGCTCACAGCTATTCAAACTATCCTTATTTCAGATGTTCTGCAGCCACATGTTGCTAGTGACTACTGTATTGGGCAGTACAGACTTACAGCATTGTTTTGGAATCACAGGAAGGGATGGCTTTCTGCTTATGGAAAGAATGCCGCATCCTCTTTGAGCAACAGTGTTTCTGATGTGTACTTTATCTAATATGAACTGGCAAGTAGTAGCAATAATATGTAGTCTTGAGGACTGAAATAGAAAGTGTTGAAATTGGTTTGGAGAATCACCACTGTGACATTTCAAAATCCCCAGTAGAGAGCTAGGGATATGGCTCAGTGGTAGAGTGCTTGCCTGGCATGTGCAAGGCCTTGAGTTTGATTCCAAGCACTGCACAATAATAATGACAAGTCATTGTTATTATTATTATTATAATAAATGATATGAAATAAAATCCTTAGTAGATTCTGTTTCAAATCTTAAAAATTCATTTAAATTTAGAAACTAAGGTTCAGCATAGATTACCATATATAGCCTTAACCTTGAATTATTATGACCAGATTTTGTGGAATAAATCATAGACACGTAAATTGTAAATGAATTTCACTAGACAGTTACATCTAAACATGAGACAAATATTGAAGCTTTTTCATCGTCACTGATTTCTTTCCCCATCTCTTGAAGCAGACTGTTTTCAGATACCCTCAGTGTCTGTAAGCTCGGTCCAATGGTTAGGTACAGTCTGACTTGTTGCATTGTAAACTCTTTAACTTCTTTCCTGTAGAAATGATTAATAATCAGGCTTAGAGAGTGGAAGGATCATAAATGTCATCTTGGTTCATTACTTTGGAAAGGGGGCAATAGTAAATGGATCTAACATGGAGATTACTGGAGAACTATATTTTTCCAGAAGCCAAATTTTAGTATAATAATATATTGCTAAAATATAACTGATGCTAAAGTAAAATGAGAGGTAAGAATTTGGAGGAATCCTGAGATAGCATTTACATCCTTAAATTTTTCAAATTTACTTAAGTTTTTTTAAGAAATTCGGTTTACCCAGAGTCAGGCCCTAGTTGCGATGCAGTACCACATGTAACACAACCCTTGCCTTCACTAGAGGAGAATCTGAGAATAAACAAGTCCCAGTGATTAATGCTGTACCGTGGGCCATTGATATGGCATCTGAAATGAAGAGAAGAGAGAGAAAGAGGAAGGTCAAAACCAGTGATGAGGACCCTTGTGCTTTGTTAAGGAAGTTGAATTTATTCAGCTGGCCAGAGGGAGACCTTGGTAGAGTTTGGAGTGAGTATGTATTTTGTGGTTTGTAAGAGACAACTGTGATTGGCGTTGATGTGTGCACTGCACTGTGGACAAGCTGTTAAGGTATTAGGTAAGAGGCAGTGAAAGTTTAAAGTTTAAGTGGGCAGTGGGGCTATAGAAGTGTGGGGAACTTTAGACATATAGAAAGTGACTGTTGGGATTTGATGATTGATTTTTAGATGAGAGAAGAGGAGGTTAAATTTGACTTGGGTAGAAATGTAGAGAGTCCAGAAGAAAGAGCACATTTTGTTAGGGCCAGATATTTAGCTTCCCGACTTCAGGCAGAAAATTTCCTATAAGAAGTGAATTAAAATCCCCCAAAACATGATGAGTTATTTGTCTTTATTGTATATTCACTGTATGTAATATACAGTGGAGAACACTTGTTAAAAGGGTAAGATAAACATTGTTCTTCTCATATCTCCAGATGAGAAAGACAGGTGTGCATGAAATGATTTTCAATATAAGTTAGATTGTGACAAGTATTATAAGATAAAAACAAAATGAAATTAATTTTAACTGGTAAAGGTGGGATCAGTGACTTCATAGAGTGATTTTTAAGCTGTATCTTAAAGGGTGCAAGGGAATTTAACAAAACTCCCAAATTTGGGTCACTAGCCCCTATATTTATTCTGATAGCTGAATCCATCCTCATTATTTCCTTTGAAATACATAAATGTATCATAAAGTTAACATGTTCAAAATCAAATTCCTGATCTTCATTCCTTCCAACCGAGTCTGCTCACAGTCTTCCCCGTGTTAGTAAATGTTTTCCCATTTGAAATTATAAACTAAAATCCTTATTCTCAGACTTTATGTAACCCACCCTTGCTCCAAAATCCTGTTACCTCTTGCACTCTTCTCTATTGCTCTCTCTTCACCCAGTTCTTAACCGAGCAGGGCCTCCTTGGTATTCTGTACCTAGTCCAGGCATTATTCTTACCCTAGGCCCTTTGTTTTTACTTTTACTTTCACCTGAAAAATTTCCTCCAGATATAATCCTGGATTCATTCTTTACTCTTTTCAGATCTTTGATCAAATATCACCCTCTCAGTAAGGCCTTCTCCTCTGTCTTTGCTATATAAAATTACATTCCTCCCCCATATACTTTTACTTTCCAATTTCATTTTTCTTCATGTCACTCACCATCTGCCATATGTATATTATACTTATTGATTTATTTATTATGTTTTTATCATAACTAAAACATGAGCTCCATGAAAGGATGAACTGGGGACTGTTTTGCTCATTGGTTAGTTGCTGGAGCTTAGAATAATGCCTTAAACAGCATAGGCATTAAATTAAATATTTATTAAATTAAGATTTGATGAAATGAAAAAGAGTATTCTGAACAAGGGAAACAACCTGAACAAAGTCCGGAGAAAATGCTTGGCACATTGGGGAATGCTTACTGATCTGTTAATTAGTCTTATGCACTTGAAGTGTAGGAAACATTGAAAAAGGGAGATACTGAAAGGCATTCAAGTCTGATTTAAAGACCTTTGATAACAGTTTGAAGACATTTGGCTTAATTCTATAGACCAGTTCAGCAAAATTTTTTGGTAAACAGCTAAATGATATTTTTGGTGATGTAATCTGTGAGGTCTCTGTCTCAGCTCCTCAACTCTACTGTTGTGCTCAACAGGAGCTGAGAATAGTATCTAGGCAAAAGAGAGACTTCATTCCAGTGAAACTCTACTTACCAAAACAAGTGTCAGGTCATAGTTTACTCTATTCACATAAATAGAATAAAATTAAATCTTAAGAGATTACTACATAGTATTTTAAAGTAATCCACTGTGCAGTAATATTACATGAATTAATTTTAGCTATGAAAGTTAGCCCTTAAAGTTTTAATTGTACATATATGTTAAATAATAATACAGAGTCAAAGTGGTCATAGAATAGTTTTATTTACCATTTTTGGTTTGCCTTCCTCTGCTATAAGGCAATGAGGAACCATTAAATATTTTTGAGAGGGACTATGATATAAAAATTTCTATTATCAAAGAAAGAATTTTGGCAGAAATATGAGAAATAGATACAGGGGAAAGAGGATGAACTTGGAGATAGAAATTAATGTTAGGAGGCTGTTTTAGTTAGCCTTTTCACAGCTGTAACCAAAAGACCTGACGGGAACAATTTTAAGAGGCAAAGTATATTTTAGAGATCACAGTTTCAGAGGTCTTAGTCCACATATGGCAAACTTCATTGCTCAAGATCCAAGGTGAGGCAGAACATCATGACAGAAAGGTGTGGAGGAGGGATGCAGCTCAGGACATGACAATCAGGAAGCCGAGAGAGAGTTCCTCTCAACAAGGACAAAATAAATACCCCCAAAAGCATGTCCTAAAGTCCCATCTACTCCAGCCAAGCCCTACCTGCCTATGGTTACCACCCAGTTATTCCCAATCAGAGGATTAATGCACTGATTAGGCTCTTTTAACCCAGTCATTCCACCTTTAAACCTTATTGGCTTGTCTTACACATGAGTTTTAGGAGATAACCTCATATCTAAACCATAACAGAAGCTATTACAATTGATTACAAGGGAAGATGGTAAGAGACTGACCTAGTTAAGAAGATGAGAGGTTGAATTCACGATATGAATTAAAAGTCATTCTTCAGGATTTGGCATTTGGTTGACTGTAGGGACAGGAAGTCATGAAGATTTTTTAGGAATAAGAGGAAGAGCCTGAAAAAGATAGGTAGGTAGTTGGAAAAGTAAGAGGATATGTCTGTTACAGCAAAACCAAGTGGATATGTGCTCAATGTAGAATGAGGCTACTGATAACGTCTTCCTGGGGATGTAAGATGTCTATTGTGTTATACCACAATACAGCCGGTAGCTTCAAGTCATATGCTAAGAGTTGTTAATAATTCAGTTTTCTACATTTTTACAATTAATACAGAATGATATCTTACTGTTACAACTTTACACAGTAGTCCATATGGACATCCCATGAGTGGTTGTCTAATCCATTTAAATGGGTTGTATAATCCATTTAAAAGCCCATTTTTATAATTAATTGTGTACTGTTAGTGGTGAATGTAAAATTCGTATTGTTATCAGATTAGCAGGACAGTAAAATATATTCCATACTTATCATTAAGTAAATATAATACAATTAAATCCTAAAAGATTACTAAATAATATTTTTAAATGTACTGTTGTGCTGTAATATTACATGATTTTATTTTAGCTATAAAAGCTAACCCTTAAAGGTTTTAATTGTACATATATGTTAAATAATAGTACAGAGTTGAAGTGGTCATGGAAGAGTTTTATTTGTGTCTTGTGAGATTTGTAAAACATGAGACCTTTGACTTGCCCTCTACTCCTCCGAAATCCCAGGGGTCTGCAATCTGAAGATAAATTAGGTTCCATTTTCTCCCTAGCAGCACATCTTTTACATGGTAATACATTCCAAGGATGCTGATAGCATCAGTGTTGGGACCATTTATAAGGAGGTGTTTAGCTATGGTTAATAGAACTATACTTCTTAGTGTATTTCTAAAAGCCTTAAACCTTGATGGTGTGATATTTTTTATTTTCCTAGTAAGAAATATTATCAGACATGGTTTTAATTTAGAATTTTTTAAATGCTAAAAGAAAGTAAAAGTAAAATCTTACCCTTGTTCAGACATCATTTGCACGTTGCTGGCTTATGTACTCCTTCTCTCAATTCTTTCTCCCTTCTTATCTCCCCCGTCTGATTCCCTCTCTTTCCTTGTCTTTCTTTTTTCTTTTCTTTATTTTTTGACATAGTCTTTTTTCCATGAGACTCTCTCCTCTCACACTCACACCCAGAAGGAGTGAGCTGAGTCACTCCCACTCTTACTGCATCTGTATCTGTCCTTGGCTTCATACATAACTTCAACAGAACTTGCAGACGTGATGCTTTAGCCACATCTCAAGTTCTTTTCTTCTGTGTGTGTCAGTAAGTTAAAGGATGAACTTTTGTTTTTTACTGTTGTAGTTTGTACTTTTATGTTCTTAATGAACCATTGTTTTGTTAATTGGTAAAACATTACTTAAAAACACTGAATATTTTTCTTCTTATGCTCTTTAAATACTGTGTAGAAAAAAAAATCCTGTTAAAGCATTTTGAAGATACTTATTGTTTCATGAATTATAATAATGTAGACTCAAGTAAGGTATGATTTTTTTTCTTGACTGGTGATCTTATGATAATTTTTGCTCTATTAAAGAATGGGCCTGACACTGATTACCATGTAAAAACAGCTTGTCATGTTGTTCATTAATGTGTTCATAGATATTGATAGAGACTGTTACCACCCATATTCATGTGTATACACACACACACACACATACACACACTTTTAAACAACTTGTTCCAGAAAAAATGTAAGGTGGGCATTTTATATGTGCCTTCTCTTACGGCCATTGCAGCTAACCTTTTGTTTGTATTACCTCTTCCCAAATTACCCTTTCCCTGAGATTAGGGCCTAGAAGAGCAAAAGGCCCAAAGAAGATGCCTAGTGCAAATATGGAATGAAAAATGTATTGAAAGCAGGGGAGAACTATGAACTATTGAGAGTATCGTAAAATGAGACATGTTAAGCCCTACTGTGTTCTTGCTAATAAAAACTAGTGAATTTGTTTAAAAGCTGATGGTGATTAGTAGAAATTATTAAATCTTAAATATTTTTGTGGGCATATTTATTTCTACAAGTAAATTTTGTTAACTATTATTAGAATTATGTTAAGGCTTTTAGAACTGCATAATTCAGTGAATGGCCTCTTTGCTTTAAGAATTTGGTTAATTGACCCTATAATTTAGGACTTCTTATCAGGAATTATATTAATGATAATGATAATAATATATGTATATAGAATTCTATCTCACATTGTCTTCCAACAACCCTATGTTTTAGAAAAGATAATTGAGGTAAGTAGGAGGTCACAAAAATTAAATTAATTTAAGAGCATATGACAGTAAATTGAGTAGTCAAGACTCAAATCCAATTGTTATTTCTGATATATAAGATTGGAAGATTATTATCTTTTGGTTTGTAATCCATAATTTTTCTTTATTTTAATGTATTAGAAATAACAGCTTTATGATTTCTAAAGTCATACACTATTTACTGGGCCCGCCTGGAAGGATTATAGATTTTTTTCTTCTCCAATTTAAAAAATTATTGTTCTTCTTAGCACCTTACCTACTACAAAAGAAGACCCCCCCTCTTATCTACTAAGAAAGGAGAAACTAAGTATAAACATGAATTTGAAAACTTTTAGATATGTAGTTCATATATAGCAGTTATTATCAGTGCAATTCAGTGTACTTGACCTTTAGTCAGTTTTTAAAAACATTTTATTATTTGTGGATTAACAAAATAAGAACTTGCAAGTTAAAGTATATCGGGACATGCACATTATTGTTTATAATATACTGTTCATCTACTCTTTTTTGTTCATTGACAAAGCTTATCTGTAGTTTTTTACCTGCATAAAATATATTTTTTCCAATGGTGAAAATATGAAACTTTCCTTTTACATCTTTTTACCATCATTGTTTCCAGAGCAGTGAACCTTGCTATCATATGTATATTAGTTACCTTGCTATTATATTTGAATTGTCAGGATTTCATATTGTATAAAGAGGATATTTAAATTTTAAATTTAAGTTTTAAATTTTACTCTGAAATAACACCTCTATTTTTATTTGGTCTCAATTATCTTATTTCTTTAAGTTAATAGATTAGTATTTGGCATGTTTGCCTAGATACATTGAAGTGATGATTTTAGTTCAGTGGGTAAGATTGGTAACATAACAGGAGAATCATGGGGCCTGGCTGCAAAGTCCTGTCATATCAGTGGGGATCATACCTTAATGAAGAAAACTAAAGCATATGTGTGGTCACAACCAATCTTTGTCATTATGCCATGAAAGCCTTGGGATTTGTGATCAAAGCAATGGGCTTATCCTGAACAGTGGAGTACCCTCTGGTTGAACCTTTCAGATCTTTATTTTAGGAGATGATACACTATATTTTGACCATGTCACCTGCCTCTGAGACCCAGCTGCCTAATTAACCAATAGAGATTAAAATTATTGTCAGCAAGACAGAAGAAAATGTGAATTGTGAATATGTCTGTCTTCTGTCAGTGTTGTTTACTTATCATTTTCCACTGATGTTTTAAAAAATTGCTGAACATGTGTTTTTTATCCAGAGCTGACTGTTCTGTTGTGATGAATATAAAACATACTTCACTTTGTAAATGTGCATTAAAAGTATTAGGGAGACATAATCTTTGACTGCGTTACTAAATATCATCTGTCAAAAAAGATAATTTTAAACTGGAATGTTTGGTACTATGTCAAGGAATAGTTCTTAGATGCTTTTAGGAGTAAATTGAATTCTGCTGAAGAACCTGAATGTCACTGTCATCTACAGTAAAACTTGGGCAGTATACATACATATTTCTTTTGTTAACATGCTGGTGTTTTCTCAGTTGAGTTCAGCATGTTTATTGAATATTAAAAGGGGGTTCAACTCCCATCAGCAGATTTATGTATGCAGTATTTCCTTATAATGAGATTGCAATATGTTTTAGTGTATGTGTTCCCTTCTTTACTAATTTAATTATGCTTATTTGATGATGTCCTTTATACTACATGTAGAATCATAATATCTCTTAATTGTTAATTTCTTGGGATGTTTGTATTATTTTAAATTCATGTTTGTTTTTAAAGTTCCTCTGTGAAATCATTTTTTTTTCCTTAAAGAATAAAAGGCTATGGCTTTGAAGATGGTCCTTTTAAGGCTTCTCACACTTTGACCTTGTGCACTCCTCCAACTTTTTCTTCCACGCATGCCTATTTTCCTCTCTAAAACAATTGAATTGTTTGTTCTTCACTGATCATTAGAAACAAATTATATGCACATTTCAATCTGTCTCTCTTTTAAGAATTTCCCTTTTCAGGAATGTTCTTGTTTTTCTTGTTTGTTTATTCATCATTGAGCTTGAATCCTGTTTTCAATCATTTATTCCATGAATTTTTACTCAGTACCCAATGTGTGTCATTCACCATGGGTGGACTTGAGAGTTTAATGGTGATCAAAGTACATCAAGTCCTCAAACTTATGGAGCCTTCAACTTAGAGTGAGATACAGAAAGACAAATATAGTACAGATTGAGGAGTTTTGTAGTAGGGAAATATGTATAATATTTCTTTCCCTGAACTTTGACCACCCCAACTTTTATACATTATGTTCTCCTTTGAACTCCAAGTACTATTTGTTTCTACCACCTATTTTCTCTTGATAAATGTATTGTTTTGCTCTTTTTTATTAACCTAGATCTGTATTCTGTAGAGGAAAAAACACCCTTCTGTATCCCACACCCTAACAATTCTCTACAAAGAGGAAGAACTAAACAATTGATTACTGAAATGATGTGTTATATCACCTTTCATATCTATATAAGACTTAAGTAATCAATTAAAAGGAACTTCTAATAAGTTTTATTCATTAATGAAAGGTAACATTTACATTGCATTTCTGCCAATACTGAAGTCTACCTACCATTTAGTTTCCTACAAATATATTATCATTTAATATATTGGTAACTTTATCATTACTAAAATAGACATAACTTCATAACCACCAATTCAAGGGTACAAGAAACATTCTAACTTATGTTCAACCTTATTCATATTAGGGTGGTGGAAAATTCATCTATAGTCATTAGGTTGAAGGGCAAAGCCCTTCATTACTCAAAAATTGAATGACAATTCAGGATTATGTAAATCCTTAAAAATCGTTCCTCACATCTTTAGTCCACCTTTTTATGAATTATACCCTCATTGTCTAAGATACATGGTCTTTTGGAGGCGGGGAGCCCTCCCAATTATCCCAAATTTAGATTGGGAAATATTTGCTGGTGCCAGGGAATTCACTCCCCCAAGTGTACCCTGCATGTTCCCTTCTGTTTTCCAGAATTGGTTGCTATAAAGGATACCTTTTTTGGTATATTTTGGTACATTTACTATATGGTGTATGTCTTTGATTTACAGTTGAAAAAAACTGATCTCCCAATTTTAAAACTTGAGAGAAACTAGCACCTAAAATTTAGCCATTGTAATTGTTTTAAATCTTAAGAGAATTATTACATAGGAGCTTGGTAGATACAACAGGCAAAAGAAGGGCATCATTCTATAATCATGAGAGGGTGGGGTTGTCATTGAAATTAAAAGAATAAGTATTTAATTAAAACAAATGCTGCAGCGAGGCGCAGTGGCACACGCCTGTAATCCCAGCACTTTGGGAGGCTGAGACAGGAGAATCGCGAGTTCAAAGCCAGCCTCAGCAATGGCGAGGTACTAAGCAACTCAGTGAGACCCTGTCTCTACAAAAAACACAAAGTAGGGCTGGGGATGTGGCTCAGTGGTCAAGTGCCCCAGAGTTCAATCCCTGGTACCAAAAAAAGAAAAAAAAATCCAACAACAACAAATGCTGCTCTCGATTTTGAATAAACATGGAAGGTATGTTTCTTGCTTTTCATTGTAGAATAAGACCTGAGTAGTAACATTCCTCTTTAATAGTATGATGGGGTGAAAATAAGCTATTTTTGCAAAATCCCTCAAAATTGGAACTCTGTTCAATGTCTACATCAGCATATTAATAGTAGAAAGTTACAAAATATCATCTCATTAGGGTAAATAATAATTACAGCATATTTTTTAAAATTCTTTTTTATTTTTATTCATAAAATAATTACTATATATACATTGTATGTAACAGACTTATTTTCAGAATAGCCAGTTATTTTCTTTGCATGAAAGAACTGAAGTTTACATTTAGTTTGTTTTTTTTTTTTTTAATTTTCTTTTTAAATCACTTGGAATATATGTAAAAAAAACTCCTTTTAAAATGTTCAGTGCTGGGCCTGGGATTGTAGCTCAGCTGTAGAGTACTTTGCCACCATGTGTGAGGTGCCACACTTAAATAAATAAAATAAAGATCCACCAACAACTAAAAAAAAAAAATCAATATATATTATAATGTCAGTATAAATGTTAAGTGCTATATGTACTTTACAAGTAGAAACCAAGCTTATTTGATGACTAAGTACAGAGACTTTAGAGAAGTCTGGGTCCAGGTTCCAAACTTATATTATGTAACCTGAGTAAGTTTTTGAGCCTTAGTTCATTTTTAGAGTAGAGATGTACCTTTTCAAAGTCGTTGTGAGGATAAATGTGAAAGTGTTAATTAACGAGTTCATTTTAGCACCTGATTCATACCACGTAGTAAATGTTAGCTTTTACAAATCGGTTATGGATTTTTGCTACATAAAACAACATACTAGTATTTTTCCCTTTTGCCAATTAGACTTTGAGGCATTGTTTTTAAAGATGAGAATCTTAAAGCTTTCTGTGCGCACAGTCTATTTTCATTTATGGTTAAGCTTTTAACAAGATTCTTCCTTTTTTAAAATCCAGTTTAAATGTTTTTTAAATCTACTAATCATGTGGATGTCAGAAATTTGGAGGACAAGCTCATTTCTGCTCTGCTTGGTTGATTATTGTGATTGTAAACAAAAGATGTACAATTCAAAGCTGAGCAACATTTCACGTGGATGATGGAAGTGATAATAGCTTAATTCCTGCTGGATCTTTTTTCTCTGCTCTGGCAAGTTCATACTGACCCTGTCCAAAATCTGATGACCTCCCTATTTTACTCAACTATTTGGAAAGCCAGGCCTGCCATAGCTGGCCCTGAGGGGGTATCTGAAAGACCACTGAGCCACTGACCCATGTCAAGACTGGATTTCAAGTCTGATCTACAGGGCCTCTGAAATAGTTATATATGGGCTTATTGCACACAAAAGCCTAACCAGCTGCATTTTTCTGCTTATTAAAGTGTATTTAAAATGTCATTAATTAAGTCATATATTTAATTTATTTACTTTATTATGTAGGTGGTTTTCTAGACTAATTATACATTTTCATTTTTTAATCACAGTATCTTAAAATTAAATTTGAATGTTTTGAAATTTGAAGAAAGTATACTGTTAAGGCATGGTAAAAATGTAATAAATTATCTTTTTGGTCAATGAGGAGACTTAGTAGCATTTTGGGTTTTTTTCTGGCAAAAATCCTGTGTGTTCTATTACAAACCTGGTTTAGGCTGATGTTGTTACAGCATAATAATCTCTGTATGTATCAAATCAAACTTCAGCTATTACTCATATTGGATTTAAGAGTTTTTGAGTTTATAAGCCATGTAAAAATGGATATAGACTAGGAAGATGTTATTTAAACTTGCTTGTATAGGATCCATCTGTCTTAATAGAACTTTGTGGTTAGGGCTATGATATCAAAAGACAAAATATATTCTATATTTATTTTGTTCTGCACAATAGAAATGATCAGTCACTTTTAATGAATATCTAGTCAGTATCCTACATTTTATAATATTGTGTTTTTTTTATATAGGAGTTGATTCCTGAATTTTATTATCTCCCTGAGATGTTTGTCAACTTCAATAATTATAATCTTGGAGTGATGGATGATGGGACAGTAGTGTCTGATGTCGAGCTTCCTCCTTGGGCCAAAACCTCAGAAGAGTTTGTTCGCATAAACAGATTGGTAAGATAGTAATCATCTACTCTCTCATGAGCCTATTCTCAAATCATCTCTCATGTGTTGGTGAATAACCATTAACCTTTGCTTTTCTGTACAAAGCTGTAGTTGATAGGGATAAATGAAAATGACATAAGGATTCTCTAACTGCCATATACATTTATAAAATTTTGTTGGATTGAAAGATATGGTGTTTTTTTAAATTCCTTTATGGAGAATTTAGGTTACTTTCATTTATACATGGTAATTCAAAATTATAAGTGAAAGGTGAAACTAGAATTTTTCAAATATGAATTTCTCTTACTAAGAAAGCCACAAAATTTCATGTCCCAGGTTAGAAGGCCATTGCACATTTTGGTGAAACAACATCTTTAAATTATATCTGTATCTACCTGTTGAAAGAAATCTTCACATCATGTTTAGAATATGAAAACTTAAAAACTGGGGCCGGGATTGTAGCTCAGCGGTAGAGCGCTTGCCTCGCATGCGTGAGGCCCTGGGTTCGATCCTCAGCACCACATACAAAGCAATAAAATAAAGACATTGTGTCCATCTACAACTAAAAAAATATTTAAAAAAAAAAAAGAAAGAAAAAAGAAAACTTAAAAACTTAAAAGCATTGTACTCAGTGTGCTTACACCTTTTAGTATCCTTTTTAATTTCCTGTATTATATGGATTCCGTATTGTTTTGTGAGAAATAATGATGACTTCTCATTTATAATTGAGCAAAGGAAATGACTGTAATTTGGTTTTCTAGGTGGCATTCCTTACCTTTCATACCAAGAATCCCATTTTTATCTGATCTTCCAGATCTTAATTACAATCCCATTATTATTGAAATTTCACATTTTTTACATACTGGAAGCAATGCAAGAGTGTGGAAAGAAAATAGGCTTTGGAGTTAGGCTGAATTTTCCAGTTATGAATCAATCACATTTTTTATTATGGGACCATGGCACCTCTGAGCCATAATTTCCTCCTTTGTAATTTTGAAATTATAAGAGTATAATTTTGTATGTAAATTGGTACTTTTGTATGTACCTAGAAAATTCTCTGATATACAGTAGATGCTCATAAAATAGTATATAATGTTATTGTGTATATACCAGTAAGATGTTATTTGATGTTGGTTGGATAGTATCTATTTATCCGATTATTATGCACATAGCATTTTACCTTTATTCTAAACCTTCTGGAAGATTCTAAGTTATTATAATTAATTGAGAACCCAAGACATTAACTCTGAAAGATACAAAAGGAGATGCCAGACTTTTAAATGTGACAGTTGCCTATGGTTGTGTGCTTCCCCCAGAGGCATACACAAGTGAAAAGAATATACATTTATACTATGATCTGTTTTCTTTTAGTGGTTGTTCTTTTAAAATAGATTTATTTTTGTTATTTGTTCTTTTTAGGTATACATGACAGTAGAGTGTATTTTGACATATTTTACGTACATGGTAAAATAGATTTATTGAGGTATAATTTACATGCCATAAAACTCAACTTTTAAAAGGTATTAGTCATTGCAATTTAATACATTCCTGCAGTTGTGTATCCATCACTACTATCCAGCTTTAGAACACTCAGATCCTAAGTTTCATTGTGCTACTTTGTGGTGAGCTTTTGCTCCCATCCCTAGTCCAGGCAACCACTGATTTTCTGTATAGTTTTTTTTTTTTGTTTTTTTTTTAATTTTTTTGCTTTTCTAGGAATTTTGTGTTAATTGCATGATACAACATGTCCTTTTGTGCCTGGCTTGTTTCTCTTAGCATGATGTTTTTTGAGATTCACCCACGTTACTTCATAAAGCAGAAGTTAATTTCCTTGTATTTGTGCGTGGTATTCCATTGTGCCACATTTTGTACCTCATAGATATATCACATTTTGTTTCTCTTTTTACCATCAATGCCCTTTTTTTCCCCCCTCAGTTTAGGGTATTGTGTATACATATAAATCTTAGCATTAGTATCTGTTTTCATTTCTAGTGGAGTGCAATTCCACTTTATATATGATTTTGCATTCCCACCATCAATGTATGAAGTTACAGTTTTTCCAAAGTCCTTCTTCTTCATAGTGTCAGCCTTATGTATTTTAGCCATTCTAATAGCTATCTCATTGTTACTTTATTTATACAACCCTAATGATGAATAATTTTGGTCTTTTTTTTTTATAAACTTATTTGCTACTCATATATGTTCTTTGAATTATCTGTTCAGATCTCTTGCCTGTTTTTAAATTGGATTGTTTCATTTTATTAGTGAATTATAAGAGATCTTTATATGTTCTCCATCGTAGTCTTCTACCCAAATTAGGTTTTACATATATTTTTCTACTAGTTTATGGCTTATCTTTTCATTTCTTAATGGTACCCTTTGAATCACCATTAACAAAAAAAAGTTTTATGGGACCAGAAATTGTAGCTCAGTGGTAGACTGCTAACCTAGCATTCATGTAGCCCTGGGTTCAGTTCCTAGCATGGCAAAAATAAGTATATTAGACATAAAATGATGTTTATATATAATGTATGAAAGATAGAAAGTATCATCCCCATTGTTTTTTTTTTTTTCTCCCCTTGGTGGTGGTGGTGCTGGGGATTGAACCAAGGGCTTTGTACATGCCAGGCAAGTACTCTACCAACTGAGCTATATCCCCAGCCCTCATCTCCATTCTTTTTTTTTTTTTTAATATTTTTTGTTGTTGTTGATGGATCTTTATTTTATTCATTTATTATTTATATATGGTGCTGAGGATCGAACATGCTAGATAAGTGCCTCACACATGCTAGATAAGTGCTCTACCACTGAACTACAGCCCCAGCCCCCCCATTCTTAAGGATACATTTTTAAGAAAAGTATCTACTGATTGTTTTATTATTGAAATATTTTTTCTTAAATACAGTTTAAAATTTTAAGTCTCAGGCTGAGGATGTAGCTCAGTAATAGGAAGCTAGCCTAGCATGCGTGAAGCCCTGGGTTCAATCCCCAGCACACCTAAAAAAATTAAATAAAATGAAAGTTTAAGTCTCAAGAGATCTAACTCTTTATTAATCATTACCATATTATGAAAAGTACAAGAAGATTTGGTGGTGTGTTTGCTTCATTTAAAAAGTCTAAAGAGCAGAAACATTTGAATGAGTTACATTTAATATTTTTCACCAATCTTTTGACAATTAACAAAATTTAATTATGTAAATGAGATAAGCCACTTTCCTGAGGGTACCACCCACCTCTGCCCTATTGCCTTCACCTCAGAAAAACTATGTCTGTTTGGGACAGGTTTCCCCAGGGCACCAAAGAAATAACTGCAGCTTACCCAATTGTTTTCCAGTCAGATTTGGGTTTTGGCTGCCCATGCTCTAAACATAGACATGACTTTGAAATTATATACAAATTAGTATTCTATAAAATGAACTATATGTTTATTGTTATTCATTATTGTTTACTTACTAATTTTGCCAGTGATTCTTACTCCAGTAAGTTTTATAGATGCTTTTATACTTTAGGCTCCTAATTACCTTGCATTCTTAAACAGAACTGATTAAATTTACTGCAAATGCATTTGTAGTTTGGAATTATATACTTACATCTCTGATCATTTTAATTCACAATTAGGAAAGATACCAATTTTATATAGATGTGTGTCTTCATGAAAGAATTTAATCATTCAAAAAATTTATTATTCACTTATAATAAACCAAGCCTTCCCACAGTACAGTCCATACTGATGCATTCTATAATTTCTTGTTAACTTTCTATCAGTGACAAAATTGTTATTTTATGTATCTGTTAACATGTTATCACATAAGGGTTTTATCTCCCTCCTCTTTTTGCTTTCCCTCTTCAGTTCCACAGATTTTATGCAATGATTGTAGCTCATGAAATGCATACTACTTTGATCTGTGACCTTTTTGTGGTGCTAATCGGGTTCCTGATATCATTATACCTTACTCATTAATCATATTTCCTGCAGCCCGTCAGGCAGCCAGACAGCACAAGTCCCTGTTTTCAGCCCTCTGTTGGCAGGTTTCTGCTTTTCCAGATTATTACAGACGATACTTTGGCTTCTCATAGCCAGAGCCACATCAAGCTGTGTGTTACAATTAAAGTCAGATGGTCCTCAGGTTGAACAGGGATATAGTGTTGCAGCTGTCTCTCTTCCTGGAATGAACCAGCACTAAGAACAGATGATCTATAGGACAGTGAATAATAACAGATTGCACAACACTCGGCTGGTAGAAGGGAAGCACAGAATTAATTAACTGACACACTTAATTTAAGATACTCAGCATGTCTTATAAAAGTGTTTGGTTGCCTAAATATTAATTCAAGGTGATAGGACATTTTTAAGAGCTTGATTCTGTGGGTGGACTAGTAGTGTTACATTTTCAATTTGTATTAGAGGAGTATAACTACCATCTTACCTAACCATTTTCATCCCCAGAGCTTTCTATAAATAATGAAGTTCTAAATGCAGGATTCACAAATTGGCTAAGTGATGGGCTCATGAACAGAAAATACTATCTTTTATATTTTAGAAGGAAAACTTACCTAACTTTGACTAGTCTTTCAAACAAATAAATTATATTATCTTTGTTCTGAACAGTTGAAGTCAGAGTAAAATGAAGGCAGTTTTAATTATATTCTTGAGATTGATCTGTGTTACCTGCATGGGGGTGTGGAGATATCTTTATTCCAAATACTACTTTAGAAATATAGATAAGAAACAGACTTTAATACTTTAAAATAATATAAAAATGTTTTGAGTTCAGAATGTTCATCATTCTGATATAGTGTTATATCAGAATGCTCATCATTCTGATATAATGTCATCATGATATAATGTTATGGACCTGTGTTATGGACCTGTATTAAATTGTCTCTTATAACCCTGAAGTTTTAAGTAAGAGACCAAGAAAAACACAATGAGTAATAGAACTGTTGCTAAAGTTTTCAAAGTGGAACATTTTTAGTTAAAAGATACACAATTTATTCAAATTGGAACAGTAATCTATTCATTTAACATATTATTTGCTGTGCACCTATTCAAGGCTCAGCACTGTTAGATTCTGTGAATAAGATGGATGATATGGCTACTCTTTGGATATTACCTCCTTTTAGATGCCTGTTGAAATAGAGAGCTTCTCACAGCTGGGGGGCGGCAGGAACCCAGGAAGGGAGCAGTTGTCCTGAGGTTACCACTTAGGATCACATTACTTTCCTGTATGTTCTGTATCTTTTGTCTTCTCTGTTGCATTAAGGTGACGTAGTCGCTTGATGGAGAAGGTAAAGTAAAATAAAATGAGTGTGTTATCTCCTTTCCATTATCATCAGAGGATATATGGGCAAATTAAAAGGTATATAATCTTTTTATAGTATTATAGTATTATTTCTCCATCAAGCTTTTTTTCCCCCTTTTGTTAAAATTAAATCTATTCAGCTTAAACTTTCATGAATATTATGTCTTGAAATCAATTAGGTCAATCTTTTGTAGCTTTTTGTTTTGAATGGAGGTGCACAGTTCTGAAGTGATAATAACACAGTTGAGACTAAGAATCACATGTCCCTGATGAAAAAGTGTGGGAAAATGGCACTTAAAAACCTTTCTTTCAGGCAACACTTCTTTTCTTTTTTAGACTTGAATTGCCAGAAGTTAACATGCTTCTTTTTCATATTGTTCCTTTTCTGGTTTCCTTTCCATTTTCCACATTAATAATGATATCAAGAATATAGACAGCCATGGTGGCTGCAGTGGGTAATAGCAATTCTCAACAAGGGATTGTCTCCCTTGTGTCTCCTCCCCCACCTCCAGTGCAGTGGTCATGTCTAAATCCCTGGGGAATGTGGGAAGATGTGTTCACAGTTTGAAAAACATCTAAATGACTGTTGTTTGGTCCTAATGTGTATTTGCTGTGTATTTTATGTTTAGTTTAAAAAAGGAGGGCACCTAAATAAGTGGAAAAAAGATATAACATGTTGATAGATTGTTAATTCTCCCTAAAGTTATTTATAAATTCAACATAAAAACAAATCTAGGTATCAGCAGATTTGTTTTGTTTTGGCAGAACCCGACAAACTGATTCTGAAGCAAAGGGCCAACAGAGCCAAAGTCCTCCTGAGAATAAGAACAGGTTTCAGAGGGACTTACTTTATCAGATATCAAGGATTATTGTAAAGCTATAATAATTAGGGCAATTTAGAAAAAACAGACTAAGGGAAGTGAATAAAAAATCTACAAATTGACCAGGACATATAAAGTAACTTAATTTGTTATAGAGCTGGTATTGCCCATTTGAGGGAGAAAGGAAGGATTTTCAAATTGTGCTGAGATAGTTCCTAGTTTCCTAGGCTGCTGTAACAGTACAAACTTACTATCTCATAGTTCTGGAGGCTAGAATTCCAAAATCAAGGTTTAGCAGGGTTGGTTCCTTCTGGAAGCTGTGAGGGAAGGATCTTTTCCAGAATCTCCCTTGGCTGTATTCTCCTTGTGTCTTCTTAACAACATCTTGCCTCTGTGCACATTAGTCTCTGAGCCCAAATTTTCTCTTTGTGTAGGCACACCAGTCATATTGGGTTAAAGACCTATAAATATGAATTTTATGGGGGAATTCAGTAGAATTCAACAGAATTCAACCTTTAACAGATTTAATTGGTTTGGGGTGTTAAGCCAAGCTTGCATTCTTGAGTATATCACACTTGGATGGTATAATTCTTTAGATATGTTCTGGATTTTTTTTGTTGTTACTGTTTTCTTCAGGAATTGGGTGGGTTTTTTTTTTTTTTTTTTTTTGGAGGATTTTTTATGTCTGTATTCATGAAGAATCTTGGTATGTAGTTTTCTTATGATGTCTTTGACTTTATTGTCAGACTAAAACTGGTTTCAGAGGATGAGATAAAGCAATGTTCCCTCTTTCTCTTCTTTCTGAGAGACTTTGTGAGCAGTCAGCATTATTTCTTCTTTAAATGTTTGGTGGAATTTACCACTGACACCATTTGGGCATGAGCTTTCCTTTGTGAGAAGACTTCAAATTACCAACTCAGTTTCTTTAATTATTATACATCCATTCAGATTTTCTTTTTTGTTACTGGTGATTGAACTCAGAGGCACTCAGTCACTGAACCACATCCCCAGCCTTTTTTTGTATTTTATTTAGAGTCTCACTGAGTTGCTTAGTGCCTTGCTTTTGCTGAGGCTGGCTTTGAACTTGCAGTTCTCCTGCTTCAGCCTCCCAAGCCACTGGAATTACAGGCGAATGTCACCATGCCCAGCCAGGTTTTCTCTTTTTCTTGAGTCAGTTTTAGTAATTTGTGTCTCTTTTGGAATTTGTATAATCTAAGTTGTCTAACTTACTAATATAAAATTGTTCATAATATGCTTTATTATCATTTTAATTTCTCTAATATTTTCATTTGAATATTGTTTGCTGGCTTTCATTTGCCTTAGAATGTTTTCTGTTATTTTTTGTGGTTTTGTTTTTTTGACCAATCAGTTATTTAGATGTTGCTTAGTTTCCATATATTTGGGGATTTTCCAAATTTCTTTGTTTTTTATTTCTATTTTCAATTTCATTGTGATTGAAGAATCCACTCTGTATGATTTTTGGTTGTTTAAAATGTCCTGAGATATGTTACATGACCTAGCATATGGTTTAGATTGGAAAATTCTCCATGAGCTCTTTGGTACTCTGATATTATTGGCTATTCTATAAATGTCAGTTGATCAAGTTGGTTTATTGTGTTCAAGACTTCTATAGCTTTGCCAATTTTCTGTTTAATCCATCCATTTTTGCTAATGGATGTTGAAGTCTCCTAGTGTTGTCAATTCTGTCTGTTTTTGTTTTATATAATTTTGGGCTCTGTTGTTCAGTGCCACAGACACTCAGCATCATCTAACCCATAAATTACAGGATAATTCTCATACATTAAAAGTTCTATAGAATAAGTTTCTGGGATCACAGGTGTATACCACCACACCTGGCTTACCATTTCCCTTTAAAGGAATCTTTTTACGAAATGGATTACATGGAGAATTCTGAACTTAGACTCTGGACACTCCATTTCTGGACACTCATAGTTGTATGTTCATTCAGATATTTTCTGTGGTGCCTTGAAAAGTTATAGAGGTACATAGAATTTTTTGTTCCTCAGCTAAAATGACCCACATTCTTCTGCTTAACTTTTAGCTTTTTGTCAGTATTCAGAGTCGACTTCTATGTCAACTGTCACTTTTCTCTGGGGTCTCCATCTTCTCTTGATCATTCGTGTTACTTAGTACATACATGGCAAGCTTGCAAGCTTGAGAGAGGCCCAGTCTTGCTTAACGTTAAAGTTCATAAGCTTAGTGCTTGTTTTCCTCCTGGCCTTTGGTTGCTTTGAATTTGGTTTTATTCTGGGTTCTCTGAACATCTGAAATCTGAACTTTGAACAGATGAGATATGAACTATAGTTTAGTGACACCTTACTGTGCAGTATATAAGTGAAATGAAATGATTTTTTATGTTTTTATTAGTGCATTACAGTTATACGTAATAGTGGGACTCATTTTGACATAATCATACATGCAGTGGAATGTAATTTGCTCCATCTCAGTTCCTAGTGCATCCTCTTTTCCTCCCACTTTTCCTTCTCCCTGTTCCTTTTCCTCTATTCTTCTAGTTTACATTCTTTTTATTTTATTTTTTTTAATTAGGGCTTTATAGGTATACCTAAAGGTGGAATTTACTGTGGTGTGTAGATATTGCATAGCATAATTTGGTCAATCTCATCTGCTATTCCTCCTTTTTCCTGTTCCTCCTCCTTTCCCTACATTCCTCTTCCTCTACTCCATTGATCTCGCTTTTATTCATGATGAAAATATTTTCAAATCTATTGTTTTTTTTAAAATTTTGTTTAGTTGTAGATGGACACAATATCTTTATTTATTTATTTTTATGTGGTGCTGAGGATCGAACCCAGTGCCTCACGCATGCTAGGCAAGCGCTTTACCACTGAGCCACAATCCCAGCCCCAAAATCTATTGTTTATTCTGGAGTAATTTCTAGTTCTTTCTGCCAAATTATCACCTAATATTCATTAAAATATTGACATTAGATATTAACAAAACTTTTTGTTGTTTTCTTTTTCTTTTCTTTTTTTGCGGGGTTAGACAAGCATTTTATCACTGAGCTACATACCCAACCCCAATTAAAACATTTTTAAAATTTGGAAAGAAAAACAGAAAATTCCTCCCCCTTATATCCATGGATATTCCATCTATATAATTGAAAGGGTTGTATGATAGCGATTATTCTCCCCATGGTTTTCAGCCTCAATGACAGAGCTGAAAGTGTGAAGAAATACAAGGTTTCTTCCTCTTGCTCTTGCAGTGACTCTGGCTAGAAGTGCTCCTCTTTTAACAACTGATATCCTAACACTCATAACTTTATCCTTCCTACTACTTCTGTCTCTCAAAAAAAATTTTTTAAACTAATTCAAAAACCTGCAAATAGTCCTTCTCAAAAGTCTCATCTTCCTTGAAACCTTTCAGAAATGCCCCTGTATGTTATCCTATGACCTTTCCACAATCTATTCTCAATCTGTTTTTGTGTCCATGTAAATTATTGGCCGTTATTCTCCTTACCCAGTAGACTTTCTGTGCTTTCTTTGTATGTACAGAATCCTGGTTTCCAGTGTAAACTATATCCTTTGCAGTAATGCCTTTAAAGTGTGGTGCACAGGAAACAGTTTGCATCAGAATCTTCTGAATTAATATTAAGTGATGCTTATTTTTTAATTCACTTATTCAACAAATATTTATTGAATACCTCTCCTGTACTGTCCTAGATTCAGTGTTGATCAGGAAAAAAAAAGAGATAAAATCCACTTTACATTCAAAACACTAAAGAAAAAGATGGACTTTATAATAAATAGTATTGGTTAGCCATATAGAAAAAAAAATAACTTTAGATCTGTTTTTCATACTAGCAACCAAATGATTAGATACCTAACTGTGAAAAAGTGCAACAAATGCCAGAACATTTAAGTGACTTTTTGTATAATCTGGTAGTAGGGAAAACTTCCCAACTGTTACTGAAAATCTAAAAGTCATTGAAGAAAGGACTGATCATTTTTATTACATATGAATAGATAAGTTGGGAAAATGTATCAAAAGGAAAGTCAAAAGATAAATACAAGCCAAATTAAAATATTTAGAATTTAAAATTTAGGAAAATAGCTAGTATACCTTATTTATAAAAAAACTCCTAAAAATTTTAAAGAAATAAACACAACAATCTAACAGGAAAAGGGGCAACAGTTCACTAATTCACTGAAAATAAATGTCATCATTCTTTAAGTATAGAAAAAATATTCAACCTCACTCATAATAAAATAAATATAAAATACACTAAAATCACATCTTTACTTTTCAGACTAGTAAATTCCAAATATTTACCTAAATACTCTGGATGAGGTGGTGGGAAATGAAACATTTTCCTACATTGCTGATGAAAGTGTAAAATAGCACATTGCCAATGAAAGGAAATTTGGCACTATCTAACAAAATTGCCTATCAACCTTTGACCCAGCTTGTAAGTGTCTTTCTCAAAGTTTCAAAGGCCAAAGCACAAAATGGCACATACACGTGGAATCTATTTCTTTTATAGTTTTGACTTTGAAAGTATTACATGTTTAATATAATTTTAAAATAGAATTTAAAAGGGGACACAGTTAAATTCCTAAAAGTGAGGAGACATTGAAATAAATGGCCTCTGTCAAGTTGGTGGCCCAATTGCACAGAGGACAGTTACTTAAGTAACTTTAAAATGCAGTGTTTGGACTGTGTGTTCCTTGTAGGGCATGCTCTACAGAAAACCAGAAGAAATCTTAACCTTGTTTTCCTGCTCTTATTTTCTAGATAATATTGGTATAGTCTTTTGAAACTATTAGGTGTATTATAGATTAGGCAAACAAGTAGTTATGTTAATGTCATTGGACTCAACATTTTCAATATAAGAGGTATAAGTACGTGTAAAATCAGTAAAAACCAAAAAATCACAAAGCAGTCTGACAGTGGCAGCTTTTTTACACCTGAAACCTAGTTATTTTCATGTATTCATTTGTTGATGAACATTTTTATTATCTTGCAAAAACAAACTTACTTGCCAATGTTATCAAAATGATTTATCATGATGAATTTAACTGTAAAGGAAACAGTATTTCTTCTTTCTCACCCGCAGTTTCTCTCTCAGCCAAACTATGTGGGAATCCAAATGTAAGCAAAAAATCACTTTATAGTAACATTGATTTAGAAAAAAAGAGAGAGTTGGATAATCTTAATTCATTAAGCAGTGTTTATTCAGTGTTACACTCTTAGGTTCTAGGGATATAGAGGCCACCAAAACAGACAGGGTCTCTGCCCTTATGAAATGACATGTAAATCCAAGGGCTTTTTGTTTTTTGAGTTGGCGGGGATGGGTCTTGCTATGTCGCCAGGCTGGCCCTGAACTCCTGGGCTTAAGCCATCCTTCTGCCTCAGCCTCCTGAGTAGCTGGGAGTACAGGTGTGTGCCCTGTGCCTACAAACTCCAGAGGAACTTAATGACCTTCTTAGCCTGAATCTTCTATTTCTCCTTCAGCCATGCAATGTCTGCTGTGTAAATCAGAATAGTCATATTTATATGGTGGTGTACCCTGTTTTCTAGGGCCATTAAGGACACACTGTCATGTTTACTTTCTGTTCTTCCCTTGTCTGCACATTGACTGACTCCTCCTGTTAAGCCTTCTTCAAACAGGGCATGACAGTCTTAAAACACGTTCATGAAAACTCACTTCAATCACTATGACTGGAATTTGGATATTCTTTCCAAATTATTACTTGGAATGTTATTTTACAGATGACTGATCTAATTCAAGTGCAGTTTTTCATAATTTCGACATTTCGTCATTTCCTTAAATCCTCGAAATGCCTTGGTGTACTGACATTCAGGGAAAAGGAAATAAAACTTCATTTGTGGTTAATAGTGCTTGATCAGAGCATGTGAAGTTCTTTAGTAGTTAGAAGTAAGAAAAGAAGAGGGTAGAAAGAGAAATACTTTTTACAATGAAGAGAGAGGACTAGGAAAGTCCACCCTTTGCTTTTTCATTTTTAATCGTCATATAAATTATCACAGGAGTGTGCTGTGCCAGTTCCATCTGGAAGTTGTCATTTCTGCCAGGAGCTAATGATAATGGCTGGAGACTAGAAGTGAGACCAGCGGGCTCACAATATGAGACTGGAAGTTGAATTCACAAAGGAACCCTTGCTTGTACCTTACTGCCATCATTGCTTTCAGTGGTAGTGCTCTGTGGGGCTGGGAAGAGGTTGCCTCCCATCCTCCCCTGCCTTTGTTCCTGGCCCTGGGCCATGTCACCTGCAGCAGCAGTACATCTGAAAAGCAGCATCTCCTCTGTGAGTTTTGTTCTGCTCTGGATGCTTTCATGCAGCTCTGCACAGGGTAACCCGATAAATGACTACTTACTGTGGTATTTATGTCTGTTTGATTTGCCAGTAACTGGTGTATATCCAACAGATTTTTTCCAGCAAAGAATTTTGTGTATACTGGCAAATTTCCTTGAGTGCAGTAACCAGAGAGTGACCTTCCCCCCACACACACACAAGAAAAAGGAAGAGGATTGCCACATGCTTTTCCAGCATGACTTTAAAAAAAAAAAAAAAGATGGTTGAACTGATATCTTTCACTGTATGTTAGAAGTATCATTAGAAGATAAAGAAACTTTAGGATGGATATAAAGTACTTGCAATGCTAAGAAACAATGAGGTTTGTGTATGAATATAAAAGATAGGCTGTTTTACTTTCCATTAACAGTTATTTCAAAAAAATGTTAGGATACTTTTCTATACTAGCTAGATATTCTGATCCTTATTTTTAAGCAAAGGTAAATTTAGTTTTCATTATTTCTATAATATTAAATAATATGTTCAATTAAATGCCATGACTATAGTACCCAATTTTTATTTATATGAACATTTACCCTTCAAATTGTTAGATCAGTTCCTGAATTCCTTTTCTTCTATCTTATTCTTTTGTTCATTTGATATTTTGAATTTTTTGCTTTATACCTATGCCCTGCTGAAATATTTTATTTCAAACATTAACCTTAGGCATGATTTTTAGATTAGTTTTTTTAATATATTTTATTTCAGAATAGTTTCAAGTTTAACAAAACTTGTAAATATAACACATATTATTTATCCAGATTCACTATTAATCCCCCCAGCCCCTGCTGCTTTTATTATGAGCTTTCTCCCTTCCTCCCCTCCCTCTGTCATCCTCTCATTAGTCTCCCTACACACACACACACACCCCTAAGGCACACAGAATATTTTTACTGAATCTCTTCAGGGTAAGTTAATACTTCATAGCCTTTTACCCAGTATTTCAGTATCTCCTAAGAATAGTGAATTTTTTATGTCACTATGGTTTATTTATCCATTTCATAAATTTGTATTGATGTAATGTCTTTGTCTCATCTCATATATCAATACTGTTAGTTGAGCAAGTAATGCTCTTTGTAGAATTCTTACTATAAGATTGTAGCTCTAATATAGAGTATTAGTGCTTTTAGTTGACAGGCAAATCCTCAGAAGTAAGTTCCCCTACAGCCCAACTTGCATTAATTTCTTGGGGCTTTCATAACAAAGTACCATACACTGGGTGGCTTAAACAACAGAAATGTGTTGTCTCTCAGTTCTGAAGCTGAAAACCTGAGATGAAGGTATCTGTAGGGTATCTTCCTATGAAGGTGGAGAGAAGAAGTTCCACTTTTTTCTCCTGGCTTCCAGTAGGTCCTTGGCTTTGTGGCAGCCTTAACTTCAGTCTTCCTATGGTGTTCTCCCTATATATATGTTTGTCTCTGACCCTGTTTTATAAGGACAAGAGTTATGTTAGATAAGAACTTCATCATAACTTCAT
This sequence comes from Geosciurus inauris, assembly GCA_004024805.1. Classification (NCBI taxonomy): domain Eukaryota; kingdom Metazoa; phylum Chordata; class Mammalia; order Rodentia; family Sciuridae; genus Geosciurus; species Geosciurus inauris. The sequence goes on along the minus strand of PVHX01000374.1, from coordinate 264,067 downwards.
TTTAATGAGATTACCTCCGTAAATAACCTATAATCAAGTAAGATCACATTCTGAGGTACTGAGGGTTAGTACTCCAATATATGGAGCTGTGTTGGAGGGAGTATCACTCAACCCATAGCACCTACATAATTACCTCTCTTTCCCAAAACATTCTTTGAAGCAGTTTTTTTATGATATCTTCACTTTGTGTGTGTGTATGCATGCATGCACATGCATGTTTGAGGTTAGACCTAGGACCTTCCACATGCTAAGCACACACTACCACTGAGTTACTCCCTCGACCCATTTTTATTTCATTAAATTGTATTACAGTTATTCAATTATGCTATACACCAAAGAAAAATATATAATGGATTCTGATTCAACCCCTTTTAAAAATAAAATGACAATTTGTGATCCAGATTTTTTAAAGAAATTTAATCTGCAACTCAATACCAGATCACTCATTTAAGTTTCTGGATCATCCTGAGAACACTCTACTCTTACTATAAGAAACCACATAAAAATCACTGTTTTTCTTTAAACTACTTATAAATTGGGATACTTTGTAAGTTGGAGGCTTAAAAAATTCTGCTGAAAAACAGTGGTTACTTTTAGCCTTCCCAACTGTATGTTCATACAATTTCCTTCACAATCGATCTCCCCAATTTCAACCCTTGCAAAATATGGTCCAGTTGCACTTAAGAACTTACACTTTTTTAAAAGTACTATGATCTCTCATATCTCATAAGCCACCTCCTTTGCCTTTAAATTCCATATTGCTCACCAACATATATACACCCATACTTATCCTTCTGCCTTCTCTATAATCCCATCCCTTTTACTTGACCAACTTCTGCTTATTCTTCAAGATTCCCCTGGGAAGGCTTTAATTATACCCTCAACTACTCTCTAACACTCCCCCACCATCAGTACACCAGCATGCCTTGGATGAACCCCCATGAGCTCTTGTAGTTGTGCTTACATTCTTCTAGCACTGTAGTGGTCTTTGTACTTGTTTGTTTCCTCCATGTGATGCTGACACTCCAGGACTTCTTATTTTACTTTGAGTCTACAAAGCTAACACAGTATCTGTCCCATATGGGGTCACTTTTGCTGAAAGAATAAAAAACAGATAAGTCTTCAATAAATTCAGCAGTGAACTAAAATACTTTCAGACAATTATAGAACCAAGGCTTCTATTTGAGAGCCAACCTTACTCACTTGGTAGTATCTGCCAAGAACATGTCATGAATGATTAGTGGTTTCTGCCACGGTCACAGGAAAGGAGAATCCAGGGTTTGGTGTCCTGTGTGTCATACTTGAGTATGAGTCCTTTGGTGAGAGATCTCCATGGTGAGGTGAGTGATGCGCAGTGGTCCATGAAGGCTGGGCATGGTATCTCAGTGAAATGCAAGCAGTCCAGTAACGTAGATTTCTGGTTAATAGATAATCAATGCAGAAATATATGAACAGCAATTATAAGGAGCATTATAAAGAAAGATAAAGAATTTATAGAATAGCAAGAATTCTGCAATTATGTTTTCTTTGCAGGTTAAGGTGCTGTATTTTAATTTCTTGGCATGTGTTTATATTTGACAGTACAGGTTAGAATTTTCAAAAGTGATATTGAAAAACTATTCGAAATGATTAGGTGTAAAAGTCTCACCATCCCAAATACCTCAAATTAATATTTTTCTCTAATATTTAGGAAATATACTTTTAGGTATTCAATAGTACAAAACAATTTTTCCCATAAACTAGGTTTTGGACCAATCACAGTCAATAGTTATTTTCCAAGAAAAGCAAAATAATTGTTCCGTGTAGCATAGTACACAATTTGAAAGCTTAAGTAAATACTATCTGTGCAGCAGCATCTACTTTGTTTCTTTCATGGGTTCATCAAATGTATCTTTTCTAATTGGCTTATTTTCTTCTGTTTTCAACAGCAATTTCCTGTGAAAATATTTTAGTGTGTTTCCCTGAAATATCAGTTTTACTTAACATACAGTAAATTTGTGATTGTTTTTTTCTTTTTAAATGAAATTTTCCATGCATTGTACTTTGTTAGTTCCATGCTTATTTAGGGCTTTTGCTTTCACAGTGCACTTAATTTCTATCCTACCAAAGGAATGCCTGTGAAGAAAATTCATTGGCAAACATCCTATCTTCCCTTAGTCTCTTCTTTCTACCTCTTTTTTGTTCCTTGCACTGGAGAGAATGCTAAAATATATTTAATGTCTTTCATTATTTTTGCAATGTTTATTGTATATTTTCCATGAACAATTTATTCTTATTTTGCTTGATTTAATTAGATTTTGCTATTTAAAGCTTAGGTAGCTTTAAATAATCTTTTTAGAAAGATAATAACTCTTATTGAGCACTTAACATGCACCATACATTGTTGTAAACAAGTTACAGATTAACTCATTTTACTCTCACAATAGTCCTATAAGTGCTATTATTTCCATACTCTGTAGATTAGATGGCTGAGGCACAGAGAGGTTATATAACTTGCCAAGTTCACAGAACTAATAAATATTAAGCTGGGATTCCAATGCAAGAAGTCTGTTTTGTTAAATTTATACTACCTATGATGAAATTATACTACTGCATATCTATTTTAAAAATACATCTTACATCATGCATATTGAATGAAAATATGCACTTAGTGAAAATAAATATACTTTCATCTATCAGTTTTCATAAAAAATTAACATCTCAAAATTCATTTACTTGAGAAATGAAAAATCTTGAATATAAAATGAAAAAGGAAGTATATAAAAGGGAAAAGGAAGATCCTGAATATAAAAATGTAGGATATAAAATTATGTATTTATGTCTATGAAACTCAAACATAGAAAAAATATATAATACACACCTATACCACTATCTTAGTAGTTAATGCTTGGGTGGTTTTGTTTTCTCTTTTCTTTGCTTTTCAAGTTATCTTTAGCAGGCAGCTATTATTTTTAATGATAAAAATAAATAGTAGGTTGCATTTGCAAAATGGTAACATATTGTATACTAGAAAAAAAGTTAGTATATGTATTATTCATGGTTCTCCAGAAAAACAAAGTATGTATGTGTGTGATATACATATCAAACAGGAGATTTATTATGGGAATTGGTTGGCTCATGAGATTATGGAAGCTGAGAAGTTCCACAATTTGCTATCTTCAGACCAGAGCCCCAGCAAAGCCAATGGTATAATTAAGTTCAAGTACCTAGGACTGAGAACCAGAGAATCCAACTGTATAACTTCTAGTCTCAGATCCAAGTCCTGGGAGCCAGGGAGGCCACTGATGTAAGTCCTGAAGTCTGAAGGCCCAAGAACCACAAGCTCGAATTTCTAAGAGAAGGAGAAGATGGGTATCCTCAATCAGGGAATGACATGAAGTCACTCCCCACAAACCACTTTTTCATTGTGTTCTGGACCTCAGGATGATGCCTGCCCATGTTGATGAGACTGTATCTTCATTCAGTCTACTGATTCAAATGCCAGTCTCTTCTTGAAACACCCTCATGGAGACACCCAGAAATAACATTTTACCAGCCATCTGTGTGTCCCATAGCCCAGTCTACTTGTCACATAAAATGAACTAACACACTAGTCTACAGCAAAAAGATGTTGAGGAGAAAATGCTTATTTACTAAATAGAGATTAAATGAAAGTGTTCACTCATAACCCCTTCCCAGGTGCTGGCATTTGACTGCTAGTGCCATGTGAAATGAATAAGCTTCCAATCTAGAAAAACGTATGAATTGGCTAAGATAATGGAATTTTCTATATGGCTACAACGTGGGTATCTTGGGAAAGAATAATCAGGGATTAGACTTGACATTTCTGAAGAGGTGTTTATACCTTGCTAGGCAGTTGGTATTCATGTTATAGACAGCCAAGAACCACCAGAAAGACATGGGAAACATGTAATTGCATTTAATTTGTTCCTTAGGGAGATAGCAGGGGCAACTGTGGACTAGAGTTGGGTAAGCATGGAGATAGGAAAACCAGGTAAGAAGCCGTTAGAGTTACAGGAAACTAACTAGGTAAGAGATGATAACAACCTTAGTTAAAGCAGTAACAGAAAAGATCGAGAAGATATTCAGGAAAAAGACACATCCTAGTCATAATGCATAGAGGAAGGAAGTAAAGGTGGTCTAGAAGTTTTTAATTAAGATTACTAGATGAATTATGATGTAAACAACTAAAATCTGTATTACAGAAAGATGAAAAAATAGGCTTTTTAAGGAAGGTGAATTCAATGTTATAGTTGAGAATGTTTTAATATTGTGTTGAGAATATATTGTTAAGAAATAATAAATAATAGGATAAATGATAGTTATCTTATGGGTATTTTTAAAATGCTACTTTATCTTACAAGTGTTATCACAGGTAGTATTAACATATAATTGTTTGAAGTAATTTCATCTTTTCCCACACTAGCCTTTCCTGTCTCTTTATTTTTTCTATCTTAGTAGAGTTCCTTCTAGTCTTTGTACCTCATTTTTATACATTTGATACACCACTGATAAATTCATCTTCCAAACAGGCAGTGCCATCCTGCTATTTTGTTACATTAGTGTTTATTCAGGTATTCTCTAGTCTCAAGTGGAATTTCTTCTTAGGTAACTCACTCCTCACTATTATCATTATGACACCTCTGCAGTTTGTAGAAATCAAGCCTAGTATATTGTCACAGCAATTTTTTGTCTCTGACGTTCTGTTTTCAAATATCTTTTACACTGAGTGAAATTTGATTCCTGTAACTTCTACCTATTGATCCTCATTCTAACCCCAAGACCCCCCAAACAGATTTAACCTCACTTTAGTATTGCTTATATGTAAACATGATAGCTGTGACTGCTAACTATTTTATTATTTTTATCCTATGAAATTCCAAATGTACTTTGTAGTGCTTACAACTTTCTTTTATGCTGAGATTTATTATAATCAGTGCCTATTAGCCATGTTCTCTACAGTACCACTAATTAACTTGTAAATGGTGACTTAACATTTGGTAGGATTACAGTGAATATTTATTAGTAGACCTACAACTCTAACACAAGTAAAATAACACAATTAACATATATAATGAATTTGATCATGTGTTTTATACTTTCACATCAGTTAACCTCAATTTTGTAAAACTGTGTCATGCATTGTGAATGCATTATATAGTCACAATCTAAATATTTGGAGATTAGCTCCATATCTTCCATATTAGCTGACTTTTGACTGTAGTTCAGTTACTTAACCCCTTGGAAGTAAGTAGATAATGGATATTAAATAAGGTCAGTAGGTTTTAAGCATTATGACAGATTTAGAACAGATACAATACTCAATGATCACATGGACACCAAGGAATTGTTATGTAAAAGATTAAACGTCCCCTACTCCAGTAACATAAAATAATGATTGGTAATACTTTTTTGATGTTAAAATGCATTCAGTAGAGAAAATTAATAGATGAATCCTATTGCTGAGTTTCTCACAGGGCATCTAAAGTTATTTATTACACCTGTGAAAATGTGTTCAGCCTACTCCTTACATAAAAGTGTCTGAAAATTATGGGTTAAATGCGTATGATCTAGCACTGGTTGATAAAATCTGCATTGCAACTCCAAAGAAATCAGTGGTTATAGAAATCTTGAGATCAATGATACAGTAAAGAAATAAATTATGAATTCAGGATCTGAAGTTACAGTCATGGAGGAGCAAGGTTTTATTATAATGCATAATTTGCAAGTAAAGAGAAGCATTAAAAGAATTTTTAGTATATTTCTTTCATTGCTTTCAGAAGTCCAGTGTTTCATTCAGTAAATATTTATTGGTGCCTATTGTTGGCCAGACTCTGTGCTTAGTTTTAGGAAGCCACAAAGAATATGGTAGAATCTCTACCCTGTAGGAATTCACCACATAATAATAGAGATAATCACCCCAGAATACGATAAACTGGAGTACAGATGATAAAGCAAATAACTTCACTGAGGGAATGAAAATATTTAAGAGACATTTGAGCTAGGTATTGAAGGGCTACTTTGCCATCTGCTATATACTGAATTGTCTTTTTCCAAAATTCTGTGTTGAAGCCCTAACCCCCCAATATGATCATATTTGGAGTTGGGGCTTTGGGGAGGTAATTAGGTTTAGAAAAAGGCCCTCAAGAAGGGATTTGTACCTTTATAAGAAGAGGTATCAGAGAGACTGCTGTCAAGTGCATGCACTTTTCTGCTCTTTTTCCATCCTCTATATGAGGACACTGGCAGCTTTATGCAAGCCAGGAAGAGAGCCTTCACCAAAAATTAACCATACTGGCACCTTACTCTCAGCCTCTAGCCTCCAGAACTTTGAGGACATGTATTGCTATAGTTTCAGCTACCTAGTTTATTGCATTTTGTTATGGCAGCCCCAGCTAAGATACCATCCTAAGATGAACATTTTAGATAGGAGGAGCAAAGCTTACAAAAGTATGTTGGGTGAATATGTTCGGTATAGCTGAGGCCAATAGCAACGTGATGTAGGAGTAAGACTAGAATGAATATTCTAAAATTTAACCCATCAGCAATAGGAATGTGTCTAAGACTTTTTTTCAAAGAAGAGTAGCAATCAGTCTTATGTCAGGATTCATGTGTTACTTAGTAATGGGTTAGAGGGATAAGAAACAAAGTAAGGAAACTGGGTAGAAGGATGTGAGCTGAAATAAGAAATTTTAAGAGACTGTACTAGAGAACTAACAAAAAGATAAAGAGAAAAAATTTAGAAGGTAAGAGAGACCATTGTTTCCAATTCTTTTTTTTTTTTAATATTTTTTTTAGTTGTAGATGGACACAATGTTTTTATTTTATTGCTTTGTATGTGGTGCTGAGGATCAAACCCAGGGCCTCACGCATGCCAGGCAAGCGCTCTACCACTGAGCTACAGTCCCAGCCCCTGTTTCCAGTTCTTAGGACATTACCTAACATGTTGGAGTGTGTTCTCAGCAGTATTAACCAATTATATCTTAAAGAATTCCTAAGGATTTAGTCTATCGCTGTACAAAAAATCAATGAGGATAGAAATTTTGTGTATTTTGTTTACTTATCTAGTTCATATCATAGTATTTTACGTGGTATCTGGCCCATGATTCATATGATTTCTTGTTAACTCCTCTATGTTCTCAGTTATCATTTTGTCTTGCCCTAAAAATGGCATGGCACATTTGAAGGTAGCTGACTTTTTAGGATTTTTGTCTGATCGTATTGCCTTTGTAGACTAAGGACACATATCCTGTTTCTTTAAATATAACCATTTTTACAGCCAGTTCTAAGGTTTATAACTTTCACACAGACTAAAATGTAGTGGCTAACTGAGAAGCAAGGTTTCTTTCTGAAGTAAAAATCTGAGCTGGTAGGCAATCCAAGGATTTATGTCTAATGTCATCCTTGATGTCATCAAAGGAGCCAGTTTTCTTCTGTTTGTTCCACCATTACCCAGGGATAGCTTTGCTTTGCAGTCACACCTTATCTTCAAATAGCTCTTTGTAAAGAGGCAAGAGTAAGTAAAGGACAAGCAGCTGCTTTTTTAAAAAAAATGATGTGACTAGGAAGTTGGGCACATTATTTCTGCTTACATCCTAATTTCTAAAACTTAGCAATTTGATGATTCCTCACTGAAGGGGAGTTTGAAAAGGGTGATGTCATGCTGGGTTGGTTCCCTGACACTGCAAGAAAGTTAGGTCTGTTACTTAAACAAAGAGGAAATAGATAATAGGAGACCACAAGTAGTTTATGCAACAATAAATGAAGAAATTGATATTATAGAATATTCTAGGAGAAAATTCCTGGTTTTGGCTTGGGAAGTTCTAGTAGAAGAACTTATTTGGCCTTGTTACTGCCACTGTATTTTATTTCAGTTGTCTTTGTCATCCTTTGCTTTCCTCTTTTGGTACCAACTGCGGAGGATTAAGGTGTTAATAGGGGGAAGAAATGGTCATCCAGTGACAGAGAGAGAAAAAACTGTAGAGCATGAACCTCGATTTCTTAAAGAAATTTTGTTTGCTTTATATCCCACAGCCTATGGAAGAAGAAATATTTGTGGAAGGAGGAAAGGCCAAGAGTCCTAGAGTTAGAACAGCAAAACATGGGCAAGAAAGCTTTATTCAGTTAGGAATGGGGTAACTCCTAAAATGAGATTGCTCTAGACTTCTGGCTATTATCAGAGTAGCAGAGGTAGGTCAGATGGGTGTGTAAGGTGGCATAAAATATGGTGTGGGGAATGAGGCACACATTCCAGGACGAAAAAATGTACCATTCTCAGTTCTCTGAATAGATGCCAAAAGCATGAGTCAATCCAAGGAAAGCACATTCTATGGTTTAGACTTAGCAAGAAAATTGATATCTTAAGAAAGTTCAGGAAAAGAATATTCTGTATCTCTGTGCTTATCAAGAAAATGGGCGGGGCGGGGGTTGTGGCTCAGTGGTAGAGTGCTTGCCCAGCATGTGTGAGGGACTGGGTTCAATTCTCAGCACTACATATAAATAAATGAATAAAATAAAGGTCTATCAACAACTAAAATTTTTTAAAAAAGAAAGAAAATGGACATTTTAGGTATAAGGCCTATGAACTTTTTGTGTAAACATGGTAGAAAGATCTCAACTGTTAGAGAAGGAAACTTCCTGTATTTAATTTGTATTATAATCAAAGTAATCATGCACTAATGACTTAAACTGAAGTGTCATTCTGTAAGTTAGAATTACCAGTCAGAACACTTTGAAGTGGAAAGAACTTTGTACATTTCTAAGTGCTTAAAAAGATTAGAAGTACTTTGAATAAACGTTGTTGCTAGTTGAAGAAGGTCCACCCATTCTCATCCACTGGCATGGAAGGATGGATGGATGGATGGAAGGATGGAAGGATGGATGGATGGATGGATGGATGGATGGATGGATGGACGGACGGACGGCACGAGCCAGATGGCAAGATACCCAGACCTTAGTTTTCATGGCAGATTATCCAGGCCACACTTGTTGCCAGCAACATTGGCAGTATGTACCATGGGACTGTGATAGTGAATCCAGTCATTCATCCTGCCACTATCAAGGGCTTGAGTAAGACTGCTGGTACCTGACAGTGAGACTACTGGACATATTCATGGTATGATCGTATGATTCAGATCATAAGAAAGTTAAACTCTAAACATTATTATCTTAATTTCCCACATACATACTTCTTAATGAAAATTTTCCCAACCCCTCCCCTACTACCTTTATAAAAGTTAACAAGATAATCTTTTGCGAGGTGTGTACCGGGGATTGAACTCAGAGGAACTCAACCACTGAGCCATATCCCCAGGCCTCCACCTTTTTTTATGTGTTTTTTATTTAGAGACAGGGTCTCACTGAGTTGCTTAGCAACTTGCTTTTGCTGAGGCTGGCTTTGAACTTGCAATCCTCCTGCCTCAGCATCCCTAGCCCATGGAATTACAGATGTGTGCCACTGTGCCTGGCAACAAGATAAGCTTGTGTTGCATGTGATCCCCTTAGATTCTTTCTTCTTTTTTAAAAATATTTTTTGGTTGTAAACAGACACAATACCTTTATTTTATTTATTTATTTTTATGTGGTGCTGAGGATTGAACCCAGTGCCTCACACATGCTAGGCAAACGTTCTACCAGCTGAGCTACAAACCCAGCCCATGATTCCCTTAGATTTTTTACAAAAGTATAAATTGAAGATGTTATTTTTCTTCAATTTTATTAATTGCCATTTAAAATTATTTTTGGTAAAAATTTTGTTTGGTAAATCTTGTCTTTGAATTTTTTATTGAAATTTTAGAGCAAATACTTAAGAATTCCAGAGGGGGGGTGGGTTGTGGCTCAGTGGTAGAGTGCTGGCCTCGCATGTGTGAAGCACTGAGTTTGATCCTGAGCACCACATATAAATAAATAAATAATAAACAAAGTTAGTTATAAAAGTGCAATAACATTATTTTTTTAAAAAAGAATTCTCATTGTAGTATTTACCTTGTATTCCAAAACCACAAAAGGCAATATAGATAGCCTGCTAATGATACTTTGAACCTTATGTGTTTGGTTTTTTTTGGTACTGGGCATTGAACTCAGGGGTACTCGACCACTGAGCCACATCCCCAGCCCTATTTTGTGTTTTATTTAGAAACAGGGTCTCACTGAGTTGCTTAGCGCCTCACCGTTGCTGAGGCTGGCTTTGAACTCACGATTCTCCTGTCAGAACCTTCTTTTAAATGGAAGAATATGAATGAAAATACTTTTGGATATATATTATTTCAGAAGTTCCCTTAAGTACTTTCATGTTTCTGGATCTATCTATATACCATAGAGCCACTAATATATAAGGAATATTGCTATGTATTATTTTTTAGTTTGTTCAGCTGCCCTGTAAATATTGTTTAGGAAGCACTAATGAAATACAGTATTTGGAAAAGGCATTTGATTTTTTTTCTTTATTTTAAATATTTGGAGTACCATTCAGATAGTTAAGGGGAATGCTGGTGTTATTATAAAATTCAACATTGAAAGTATCTTAGGTGTATCATCTCAGTAGAGCTGCTGTTACACAAGGTTAAATCCATTCTTAGTGTAATTTTGCCAAGTAAATTTCAATCTATTGCATTTCAGTTGTTGATTAGTGACCCATTGGCAGTAGAAAGATGGCAGTGTTATTTCCAGGCAGTTTGTTCCTATAAGTATCCAGACAAGGCCGAGTCAGCCTTATATGTCCAAAGCTGCCAATTTTCCTGTGGTTTCTTTATTTCTTTATCCCTTTATCCAGCTGCTGCTGGCTGCTATCGCCACATTTGCCCTCTGGCTCAGGGATAGCATGCTTAGCTTCCCCCGAGGCTGCTGTTAATGCTTCCTTTTTACTCTGCTGGTTGGGAATGCACTTGGCATCCTCAGTCTCAAACCTCTCCTCCCTCTTTTTTCAACAGACACCAGGCACTTAAGTAGCACTTTCAGCCTCCACCAGTTATCAGTAGTAGCTTTCAACCCCTCATTTCTGGTCTGGTAACTCAGCACACTGTCCCGAGAGAGCTTGACTAAGCTAATTTGCCCCCTCTTCCCTCCTTCCTCTGTCTGTCCATCTTCCTCTTTTCTTTCTCCTACTTATCCATTTCCTTTACTCCTTTTATTTTTCTCTTACTTGCATTTTAATCTTACAAGTGATTTGTTTTTTCCTTTCTGTCTTTATTATTTGCCAGTGTTAGGCAAATATTTTTAGTGGAAAATAAGATAATAAATTTAAAAATTAAACAGTTTTGCTCTATATATTAGCTGATTCAACAACAACAACAAGAAGGGTATATTTTCTATAACTTAATCCACTTGCCCCTGTGTGGGTATAATGCAGATCCTACATGGTAAGTTTATGGAGGTTTGTTGTTTTTTGCTTTTATATACACAGATAGATGTTTTATTTACACGTGCCTACTTGCTCAAGGTGGCCTCTGATATGGGAAAAGAACACTCTTTTCAACAAATATTGGAGAACAGAAAAATCACTTAAACTGTGTTTTTGTTTGTTTGTTTGATTGGTTGGTATTTGCCTAGAGTGATGAGAATGTGCAGTTCAAGATACTTTACAACTAACTCCTTTCTGGATATAATATGGATTATTTCATTTTTCAAGAAATGATTTGCAAACCTTTTAGAATTCATAATCTAATATTTGTGTCCCACAGATTAGAATATCAGGTAATGCCTGTGAATTTGGGGATCAAGATAATAACAGTGCTCTGCAGGCTTCAGTCAAGAACTGCCGACAAAGCTGAATTCCAAATGTCCACCAAAGAAAAACATGAAAAATTTATATTGATAGTTACAGACAAAATCAATCATCTAAAGCTCTTATCCCCCCCTCTCTACCTTCTCTTATTTTAATTCTTTCCTCTGGGGAGAAAAATCATATGAAGTCTGTGTTTTACTAATCTAACCAATTACATATTCTTTCTCTATAACCTAGTATGACTAAAATATTTAATTTTACTCCACCTCCACAAGTAGGTCTTTATTTTAAAGGTACAAAGTTATCTTTTTCATCATCATACCCTACTGTGTGTTTTGTTTTGTTTTTTAGTGTGAGGTTTAGTGGAGAGATTGGTGTGTGAAGGAAGCCTGAACCCACAGGAAGGTACCCACTACTTAAGAACCTTAACTGAAGAGTAAGGAGAAGGGAGGGGCAGGAGAGGAGGGAGGACCTGCTTATCACATTTCTATATAAATTTTCTTAGTTGAAAGCACTTTAGAAAAGGCAGTTTTATATATCAGTTTCACAGCCTTTTAAATAGGTTTAAAAACTGCATACTATTCCTTAATGCTTTTATTACAGAAACAATAAACACTAAATACATCATTGTAATAAATTAAATATGCTTTTTAAGTCACACATACTACCTCTGTCAGACTGAAATTCCACACACACTCCTTTCCACTACCCCTGAGGCAGATGGATGGGTATTGGCAATTTTAGAATTCTTTTTGATAGTGTCTTGTTCTAATTTAAAGCTATTTTTAATAATTCTGCCCTTAGGAAGTTAGCAGTTCTACCTCCATTTCCCTAGTTTGTTAAGTGTTGCCAGCAGGAGGGAGACGGTGATGCTCTTGAGCTTGCACGCAGTTTCACATTTTATTCATCTCTATCACTCTGAAATTCATCCGGCATGCAAGAGTTGGGTGACGCCTGCCTCTCGGACTTCCATAAGTCATCTATGTGCTTTATACCCCCAAAAAGATGTTAGCTTTTATCTTTGAGTTACCTATAGAAAATTGACCAAAAAATTAATTGGTTTAAGTCATTTTTCCTTTAGTTATATTAATAAACATACTTTTAAAAAACAATGTACTACATTTTTTAGTACCACATGTTCATATAAATCCATAAGAAATGCTAATTATGAAATGAGACACAGGTATCATTTCTCCGATAAAAATAGAAATAACTATCTATAAACGTGGTGAAGGTTGAAGAGGGTTCATACAAATGTTATAAAAACAAACCATGGTTGCATATTTCAAACTTATTTACCTATGATTTTTGTGGCCCATAAAAAATTCACAGTTCAGGTGAGGTTGTAGCTCAGTGGTAGAGTGCTTGCCTACCTCATGTGAGGCACTGGGTTCGATCCTCAGCACCACATTACAAAAAAAAAAGTAAATAAAGATATTATGTTCATCTACAACCAAAAAATAATTTTAAAAATTCACAATTCATTTCTATATTTGTTATTGTCATCAATTAATTGGCCCTTATGAGCATTAGAAATTTGAAAAAGTATTTTGTCAGATTTTTGTTTTGTTTTGTTTTATTCTGTGGTACGGGGGGATCAAGCAAGTGCAGGGCCTTGAGCATACTAAGCACATAATCTATTACTGTGCTACATTACCAGCGTATTTTCTATTTTTATTACTTTCCAACTCTGTTCCTTTAATACCCAATTTAATTTCTTCACTATTCTTGACTTTTAGGTCTATACTAATTTAAGTTTAGTTAAATAACTCCTTTAGAAATTTTTAGTTTAATTCTTCATGAAAAAGTACAAGAATCCTGTGCTTATTTGCAGCCTAACCTGGAGCCACCAGCCTTTCATCTGGCCAGTGCCTTTCTGCTCCACTCCAGGCCTCTGTCTGTGCCCTTTTGCAGTTTCAGAGCAGGCTCTACTGATTGAAAGGCTGTTCTCCTGCCTTACCACCTTGAACTTAGCTTAACTTAAAATTAGTTGCCTTCAGTGCTTTTATATATAAATTATGTTTGTATTTTTTCATTGAGAATTGTTTCTGAAACTTAGAGAAAGAAACTGAGGGCTGGGGCTGTAGCTCAGTTGTAGAGCGTTTGCCTGGCATGCGTGAGGCACTGGGTTTGATCCTCAGCACCACGTGTAAATAATAAGTGAATAAAATAAAGATCAATCAACAACTAAAAAATATTAAAAAAAAAAAAAGAAACTGAAACCCCTTGAATTATCTTGGCGACCACAAAAGAGATAAAAAAAAAAAAATGATCAAGTGATATCATCCAAGTCCTTGACCAATTTTAAGCTGGTAAGCTGGTATCAGAAGTGCAGAGACTGGAACCTTTTCAATTATATAATTTGTAATTATCAAGATGCCATCTTTGGGTTCCTTTCCCTTTTTTTGCAACTAATGTATCAACAATGTTGTTTTTAAATGCTTGAGGAACTGTGGATTTTATCACTAATAGAAATGTGGTATCTACCTAGTATCTCCTTAAATTTACTGTTTTTTGCTCACTCTGCTTCTCCAGAATGAGCCTACAAAATGGTATTTAGTTATTATTCTCATAAAATAATTAACTTAAGGAACAAAGACATATACTTAAATATATTTTATAGAAAAATGGTTTTAAAATTATGATAGTGTAAAGCCAAATTTTACTAAAATCTTACTTGTTTTGTAAAGAATGAAAGTAGTGAAGCCTACTGATTCAGCAATGATTGTATACATATTATACCAAAAGCCTAGGGGGAAGAATAGGTAATTGACTGGGAAAGTGAAAAGACACTTCACATAATGGGAAAAAACATTTGCACATCATGAATCTGTTAAGAGTCTACTATAAGGACTCTTACTACTCAACAATAAGAAGACAAATAGCCCAACTAAAAACTGGACAAAATACAACTGGAAAAACTGGACAGATGATTTGAATATATATTTCACCCAAGAAAGAATACAAGTGGCCAAAATGCAAATGAAAAGCTGTTAATATCATTAGTTATATAGTAATGCAAACAAATGCCCTTCACCTGAGAAAACACTTCACACCTACTAGCACTGCTATATCTAAAAAGACAGACAATAAAAAGTGTTGGTTGGTTAAGGTATGGAAAAATTACAACCCTTATATATTGCTGATGTAATGTATAATAATGTAAAATGGATGGTACATATTTTTTGTAAAGATCTGGAAATCCCTCAAGATGTTAAAAATAGAATTATCACGTAATTCTACGTTGGCTATATACCTAAGAAAACTGAAAATATATGTCCACACAAAAACTGAACACTAATGTTCATAATAGCCAAAAAGTGGAGACAATCTATATGTCCCACAATTGGTGAAAGGATTAACAGAATATGGTATAGCCACATAATGAAGATAGTACAGTCGTAAAAAAGAACAAAATACTGGAACATGCTACAACATGGATGAGCCTTGAGGACATTACACGAAGTCAAAGAGTCTAGACACAAAATGCCAAGTGATATATGATTCTGTTTCATAGAAATACTCAGGCTGGGCCAGTCCATAGAAACACTAAGTAAATTAGTGGTGGCCAGGGAGCGGCAGTAAGGGAAATGGGAGGCATGCTCACAGGTTTCATTTGGGTATAATAAAAACACTGCACCTGGTGGTGGTATGGCACAGCTTTGGCAATACACTAAAAACCACTGAACAGTATACTTTAAATGGGTGAAATCTATTTCATTTGTTTAAAAAAGAAGCAACTCTCCTTGTCATTTTAACTCAAGATTGTATGGAAGAATTAAATTATAGAAAAATTTAGGAGGTTTAGAGCCAAGTATAAATCATATATATACATAGAGAACTTTAAGGGGAATCTGTCAGATTAAGACTATTTAAACTTTAAAGTCAAGAAATAGTCAAGAAAGGGCTGTGGTTGTGGCTCAGTGGTAGAGAGCTTGCTTGGCATGTGTGAGGCACTGGGTTCGATTCTCGCCACTGCATATAAATAAAATAAATGTCCATTGATACCTAAAAAATATTTTAAAAAAGAAATAGTCAAGAAAATGAACAAATAGAAAATAATGAAAAAAATTCTTATTTTCCTGCTATGTTGCTAATTAGGAGCATGCAAATTATTTTTAATCAATAGTTCTCTAACTTTCAGTATTTAAGAGTTAAAAATACAGATCCTAGGGTCCCACACTGTATTTATTAAAATTGATTGTGGAGATTTTGGGAAGAAGCCCTGGAATAATTTTTCAACAAACTCCTTAGATGATCCTGAGATAAATGGGGTTCAAACCCTTTGTCTTAATTGTAATATCTTAAATTTTAATTTATTTCAAGATAAAAGTAATCATATAGGACGAGGAAAGCTCTAGCTCGGGTGAGGGTTAGATCATAGGCACCTTGTGAATATTATTCATAGTTGAGTGACTCTTCTTGTTCTAACACGGGTTGATTTTAACCCTGTCATTGAGGAGTGGAGTTTGATCTTTGTTTGCTTGCTGTTTTCTTCTGTATGGATTTCATGATTTACTTTCTGTTTGACTTTTTGAATATTACCTTGGCAATAACGTGTGGGTAACGGTAGAAAACAGCTGAGGAGGACAGCCTGTCTCCTCACATTAGCAGTAGTGCAGCTGACCATGCTGTTCACAAAGAAGGTGGCACTGCTCATTGTAAGGACATAAGCTGAGTTGTTTCCAGCTCTGATAGTACTTATCTTTTCTATTTATTTGTACCAGGGATTGAACCCAGGAGTGCTTCACCACTGAACCACATCCCCAGTCCCACTCCCTTTTTTTACATGACAGTAGACTATATTTTGACATATTATTAATACATGGAGTGTAATTTATTCTTATTAGGATCCCATTCTTGTGGTAGTACGTGATGTGGAGGTTCACTGGTAATGTATTCGTATATGAACATAGGAAAATTATGTCCAATTCATCATTCCACTGTTTTTCCTATTCTTGTCTCCCCTCCCTTCCCTTCATTCATCTTTGCCTAATCCACTGAACTTTTATTTTCCCCCTCCCCCTGTTGTGTGTTAGCATCCACATAGAGAGAGAACATTCAACTTTGGGTACTTTGAGATTGGCTTATTCCACTTAGCATGATCCATCCATTTATCTATGCTCCAAATTCATCCATTTTCTGGCAATAGTCAAAAAGTCATTCTTTTTTATGGCTGAGTATTATTCCATTGTGTACATGTACCACATTTTCTTTACCCAATCATCTATTGAAGGGCATGTAGATTGGTTCCATAGCTTAGCTATTGTGAATTGAGGTGCCATAAACATTGATGTGACTGTTTCACTATAGTGTGCTCATTTTCAGTCCTTCGGGTATATACCGAGAGTGGGATAACTGGGTCACATGGTGGTTCCATTCCAAGTTTCCTGAGGAATATCCATACTGCTTTCCAGAGCGGTTACACCAATTTGAAGTCCCACAAGCAATGTATGAGTGTGCCTTCTTCCTCACATCCTCGACAACATTTATTGTTACTTGTATTCTTGATAATTCCCATTATGACTGGAGCAAGAAGAATCTCAGTGTAGTTTTAATTTGTGTTTCTCCAATTGCTAGAGATGTAGAACATTTTTTCATACACTCATATTTCTTCTTCTGTGAAGTGCCCATGTATTAATTGGGTTATTTTTTCCTTTGTTACATTTTTGAGTTTTTTATATATCCTGGAGATTAATACTCTATCTCAGGTGCAGATGGCAAAGATTTTCTCCCATTCCGTATTCTCTCTCTTCACGATCTTATTTGTTTCCTTTTCCCCAGCCCTTTTTATTTTTTGAGATGTGGTCTCACTAAGTTGCTTAGGCCTCACTAAATTCCTGAGACTGGCTTTGAACTTGCAATCCTCCTGCCTCAGGCTCCTGAACCACCAAGATTATAGGCATACTCCTCCATGCCTGGCTTTTCTTTTGGGGGGGGGGCATTTCCAACATAATTCCCTTTTCAACAAATAGTATATATATATGTGACCCTTTTTGATAAGTTCAGGGACCTGTCTTTGACCATAATGGGGTTGACCTCTATAAGCTGATGTTCTTGCCATTTTTTTAAATCCATTTTAACCAATCAACAATCATTGTTTTTTTTTTTAAATATTTTTTAGTTATACATGGACACAGTGTCTTTATTTGCTTTACTTATTTTTATGTGGTGCTGAGGATCGAACCCAGTGCCTCACATGTGCGAGGCAAGCGCTCTGCCACTGAGCCACAGCCTCAGCCCCAATCATTGTTTTTTTTTTTTAATGTAAACTTGATATTTTGATTTTTATCTGCTGCTGGTTTTTTTTTTTTTTTTTTTGGTGCTGGGGATTGAACTCAGGGGTACTCAACCACTGAGCCACATCCCAGCCCTAGTTTGTGTTTCATTTAGAGACAGGGTCTCACTGAGTTGCTTAGCACCTCGCTTTTGCTGAGGCTGGCTTTGAACTTGTGATTCTCCTGTCTCAGCCTCCCTAAGTGCTGGGATTACAGGCATGTACCACCACACCCAGCTGCTGCTAATGTTTTTAATTTTGGAATTTTTATATATAGGCATTTAATAATAAATTTTGGTTCAACATTTATTTTAATGTAGTGGCTTATTATTACTGTTACTAATGGAATAAACTAATAATAAACATGTTAATAATTATTATTCATATATAAGTAACCATAAGAATAGTTAAGATACTGCCTTGGTGAATTTATATTATTAATCTAGCCTTCTTCTCCCAGAGTAATCGCTTGTGTGCAAACCAGTCGGATTTGTGACATTGTCATTCTATTTCAAGACATGTGCCATTGCTTTCGTCATCTGGTCATGGCAGGTTGTTTCTACATTAGGTGTATGTTAAACTTATCTTGGGATTGTGGCAGGAAGTTCCGTTTACCAGAGCTGTTTTAGCTCTCTCTTACCTGTCTATAGAACAGCCTAACATCTTTGCTCAGAATCTGCTTCCTGTCTCTGACAATCACACACAAGTTGCCTTGTCTGCTCCCGATGCTTCCCAGCCTTCCACATCTTGAAGTTGTTTTTAGTATCTGGACTTCCTTTTTAGAAAATTGGTTTGGAGATTTTACATCCATTTACATTCTTACACAATTAAGATCGTTGAAATTATAGCACTTTAAAAAAATAATAAAAGCCATCAACAAAAACGTTATTTAGTTTCTTCTAGAAGCACGATTATTTACCCATGGAAGAAATAGAGACTGTGAATGACTATAACCAATTTATGAAAAGCAGTGATTATTATTGGGTACATTTTAGAGATGCTGTCCAGTCAAGTGGAGGAAAACAGTTATATTCCCTAATTTAATGAGTGAATCTGAGCTCAGTGGAATACAAAAGCCAAAGTGGGCAAGCTGTCAGTTTTTTGACTGTTATCAGTCCTTACACACAAAAGCTGAAGGATCAGGCAAATAGTAAAATATCTTGTTATATATAATGCTTGACATAATTTTGAATGCCACTTGAATGCATATGTGAGAAATTTGGGAAGGTATGTACTTATAAATTTGTAAAAAAGGTGATTGTTAGGCACCAAAATACAAGTTCAACCTGGAATGCCCTTGGGGACCAAGAAAAATAGGCACTTTTAAATTGATGTAGAACAAACACTTAAACAAGTGATAGAATCCAAGCTCCTATAAATAGGGCATTGGTTTACAGACATGATTGATTACTTATGTTAGTTACAATGTCTTATATTATAAAACCTGACCTATGATCTCCTAAATGGGCACGTGTCTTATAGGGACCTGCAGTACTGTTTGTTTAGTTGAGGGATATGACTTTTCTCCTCTCCCACTTCTAGAATTAAAACAATCCTCTGTTTCTAAGAATTTTTAATCAAGTCCTACTTTGCTTCAGTTGCTGTATAGCACAGGGGTTCTTTAATTTACTTGGTAGACATGTTTACTGCATACTGTATAGTTTATGAGTGTTACCCTAAATGGTTAACCATGGGCCCAGGTTTCCATGTGTGAAACATTGCATGAACTAATATAGTTGCTCTATTGTTTGCATATTGTGGACCATTTTCAGAAAATGACATCACTCTAAGTGTTTAAAGAATTTTTACTAAAACCAGCGATGTTTCTGCTTAAAAGTTTGTAATAACATTTCAGCAGCAACATTAAACAATAAAAAGCTGCAGTACCCAACCAGATTTTTTCTTCTAAATTATTACTAGTAGTATTTCAAATATGCTGATTTAAAATCATGATCAAAGAATGCACGATAATTATAACTTAAATTAGTATAATATTAACATTTTATAAATAGTTTTCACCTGTTAGTCATTTAAGCCTCATAATGTCCTTCAAAGCTAGCAGGAAACTAGAAACCCAGAAAGGATGATAGGCAAGGTCACATAACTTGTAAATATCAAAAAGTCAAAATTATATTTCCAGAATCCAAGTTCATTACCCTTTCATTCTACCCTTGCTGTAATACTTATTATAACACTTTATAGATTACAAAGCAACTTTTACATATCTGATTTGAACTTTATTAAAACTGGATATCCACATGCAGAAGAGTGAAATTCAACGGTTACCATACACCATACATAAAAATCCAACTCAGAGTGTATTAAGGATTTAAACATAAAACCTGAAACTGTAAGACTCCTAGATGAAAACACAGGAAAAACACTTCTTGACATTGGTCTTGGCAATGATTCTGTGGCCATGAGACCAAAAACTCAGTCAACAAAAGCAAAGTATAGAGAAGTGTGATTTTACCAAACTAAAAAGACTCTGACAGCAAAGGAAATAATCAGCAGAATGAAAAGTCAGCCTAAGAAACAGAGAAAGTATTTTTAGACCGTATGTCAAATCAGGGGTTGGTTTACAAAATATGTGAAGAACTCCTACAATTCAACAGCAAAAATCTAATAGCCTGACTAGAAAATGAACTTGCAACTTCAACAGAAATTTCTCCAAAGACAGATAGCCAGCAGGTATATGAAAAGATGCTTAACATCACTAATAAATGGAGAAATGCAAATGAAATCTAAGTGAGGTATCAACTCATACCTGTTAGACTGGCTATTGTGAAAAATAGAAACAGAAGTCTGGAGGGAGATATAGCTCAGTGATAGAGCACTTGCCAAGCATAGGTGAGGCCCTGGTTTGATGCCCAGCACTGGGAGAGAGGGATACAAATGAGTGTTGGTGAGCAAATGTTGGTGAGAATGTGGAGAAACTGTTGATAGAAATGTAGAGGTTCAGTCTCTATGGAAAACAGTATGGGGATTTCTCAAAATATTAAAAATAGAACTGCCATATGATCCAGCTATCTCACATCTGAGTATTTATCCAAAAGAATTAAGATCAGCTCCAAGAGATATTAGTACTCTAATGTTCATTGTAGTGCTCTTTATAATAGCCAAGAAGTACAAACAACCTAAATAAGCATCAACAAATGAATGGATAAAAAAGGTGTGGCATGTACATATAGTGAAATACTATTTGGCCTTTGCAAATTAGGAAGGAAAGCTGGGCACAGTGTCAGAAACCTATAACCCCAGCAATTTAGGAGGCTGAGACCGGAGGATCACAAGTTTGAGATCAGCCCATGGAACTTAGTAAAACTCAGTCTCAAAATGAAAAATAAAAATGGCAGAGGATAGAGCTCAGTAGTAGAGCATCTCTGGGTTCAGTCCCCAAATAAAAATTAAGTAAAAAGAAGGAAATCCTACAATATGCAATAAGATGGATGAACCTGGTAGATAGGCTAACTGGAATAAGCCAGTCACAGAAAGGCAGATATTGCTTTATTTCACTTACATGAAGTATCTAGAGTAATCCAAATAAAAAAAAATGGAGAGTACACGATTGATTTCCAGGGGCTGGGAGGACAGGGAAATATGGGTTGTTGCTAATCAATAATCATAAATCTCAGTTTAAAAAGATGAATAAGTTCTAGAAATCTGATGTACTATATTGTCCTATAATAAACAGGAATGTACATTTAAAATTTTGTGAAGATGACAAATCTCTTGTTAAGTGTTTTAACCACAATAAAGTTAAATTTTTAAGGGAATATATATTTTTTAATTAAAAAAATTTTGTAATTGTAGATGGACAGCATGCCTTTATTTTATTTGTTTATTTTTCCATGTGGTGCTAAGACTCAAACCCAGTGCCTCCCACATGCTAGGCAAGTGCTCTGTCACTGAGCTACAGCCCCAGCCCATGGAATGTATATATTTTTTACTTTAGATCATGTTCACCTTCATATCTTAGAGCAAGTAATTAGGTAAAATAAATAAGTCAGCTGTTAAACAGAAGGACAATAAATGAGGATGCTTTTTTGAAATTACACCTATTAATTAAGTTATAAAGAATGTAGTACCTTCCAACTAGGCTTATAACCCCATGGCAAACTCATCCTGGAAAAACAGAATTTTTTATCTTCTCAGTGTTACCCAAGTTGACCAAACATGTGCCAGGTATTGAGATAGAAACAGAAATCTGGCAACAATCAAGACATTTGTGTGCAGTGATGTCGCGGTCTCTCATTCAGCAAATAGATTCTTGAAACTTACCTTAGAATAGGCAGTGTCTCCAAGGTGAGATTAGAGACAGGAAATGAGGCTGCAGATGTACAAGAATAGGCAGGGGTGGTCAGCACAGAATGAATGGAAGAACAGCCAGTCTTGGCGGTGCGTCCTGTTCTCTGACACTGAACACACCAGAACCTTTCTGACTGCTAGAATTTTGTTTTTATTCCACCCATTTAGAATACTTTTCTTCAACTATTTCTTTCATTAGCTCATTTGTATCCTTTAAGCCTCACCTTTCCAGAAGAACCTCCTTCTCATCATTCTATTCAAAGTAGCTTCTCAGTTACTCCATATCTCATTACCTGGTTGTGTAGTACTAATCAGTGCCTGACGTTATCTTGTAAAATAATTTGTGGGTTAATGCCGTTCTTCTTCATGAGAATGAGAACAGGGACTTCGCTGCTATATTTTAGTGTTTAGCTTACTCCCTGATACAAATGGTAAATTCTAAATGAATGAATTTAGTAGGGCCAAGGGGTTTCCTGAGTAAGGAGGGAAGTAGTAAACCTGAAGAGGACTGCCATTTGTTGAGCACCTACTAAAGTGCCAGACATTGCTTTACATGCTTTCATATATTATCCATTTTACTCTTCCTACTTTGATGAAACTCAGACCTAATAATAATAAGTAACTTGGGCTGGGGTTGTGGCTCAGTGGTAGAGCGCTTGCCTAGCATGTGTGAGGCACTGGGTTCAATTCTCAGCACCGCATATAAATCAATGAAAAAAATAAAGATCCATGAATAGCTTAAAAAAAAAAAAGTAACTTACTCAATGTCACAGTTGGCCTGGCAAGTCTTAAAGAGATCTTAACTCATGGATGATGTCAGATTGAGTTTCTAGTTCCACTGAGGAAGAACCTATTCATCAGACTGAGAGTCTTCCAAGATTGTCTCAGATGCCAGTGTTGTGTTCTCCAGGGAATTGGTGGGAGAAGGAAAATACCACCAGGGACCACATGGAAGCCAAGTCTCCTGAGTCATTAGAGGCATCTCCTGGGCTTTTAGATTCTTGATGGTTCAGGTTCTTTCAGTAAAGAAAAGATCAGAATTCAATTGATGTATTTAAAAGTTGTTTTGTGACTATCAAGCAGGGATCAGCAAACATTGGCCCAAGCGCAAGTCCAGCCTTCTGCCTGCTTTTGTCAATAAACGTTTGTTGGAATTCAGCTACCATGTTTGTTTATTGTCTATGTCTGCCTTGGGCTATATTGGCAGAGTTGAATGACCATGACAGTGACCATGTGGCAATGCCTCCATATCTTTAGTATTGGGTCTTTCCCCACCCCCCTTTTTTAAATTACTGCCATATAGTTATACATAATACTGGGGTTCATGTTGACATAATCATACAAACATGGAATATACTTTGCTGCACTTTAGTCCCCAATACTTCCTCATCTCCTCTCTCCCAATATATGGTCTTTTATAGAAAAAAATTTCCAACTTTTGCTCTGAAGCATAGTTTATACCAAAACAAAAGCAAATATAAAACCAGTTCTCCCAACAAACTAGTAATCAAAAATCACAAAATTTACAGTGATTACATCTCTAGCTGACCTTGAACATCTAGCCAGAGACTATATAGCAGAGTTCCCTTTCCTGTTCTAACTTTCAGTGTTTTTTTTTTTTTTTTTTTATTGTGTAACTGTTCATCCAGATGGGATAATTATTCTCCTAGGAGGTGAACAAAATGACTCTTTCATTTTAATGCATCTTTGACATTATGCTATCAAAAAGAACTCACTCATTTCATTGGATCATGTATGTTCTGTATTTCAAATCTATCTCAAAATGGTCTGATTTGTTCAAAATGTACATCCCTGTGTAATTTAGAATCACCATGTGAGTGCAGAATTTCTAGTTATATTCTCAAATATATTTAGTTAGAACAAAGTCAGAACTTTTTAATATGCAGGGGAGGTGGAATATTTTGTTCAATTTCATGATCAAGCTAAAGCAAGCCAGAAATTGCATATTTACTTCTTGGGTAAAAATAAGATAATAGCAATGATGTTAACTTTCTTTGACAGGCTCATTCATAGGACTGGAGCATCAGTCTGAAAGAACCTAAAGTACCATAGTTATTTTGCTCTGCTATCCATGAAATACAGTCAGCCTCTCTGCGTTTCTCTTAGGGGTGATTATCTGGCTTCTGTTTGAGCTTTAGTTGACAGGTGGAAGCATGTATGACTGCAATAAACAGGAGAAAGAGTAAAGGAAATGGAGGTTGAGGACATTTCTTTATGAGACTGAGAGCAAGAACAAACAAGGTGTGAAGAGTGAGTAGCTTAGTTGGCTTTTTCTCCCAGCCACCCACCACTCACTATCACTGAGCATAGGGTCTGTCTTACACATAAGAGACCTTCAAAGAGTGGCTGTGAATATATATTTTAATTGAATTCCAGCAGAGGAAAGAAGAGAGAGAGACAAGAGCTAACAAGTTACTTTGAGGCAGTGATTCAGTTCTAGTAATGTAAAGAAGAGAATCATTGCGATGAAGAATTATAAAGGGAGTTTAAGGTCAGATATTCAGAGAGACTTAAATGACATGACAAGGATTTGCCCAATAGGTGAAAAAATGCATTTAAGAATTTTGTGAATAAAAGTGATGTGATTGAAGTTCCAATATAGGAAGTCAGTTCTAGTGACATCATATAGAGGATTGAATGGAATGAGACAGCTGATATTGTGAACCAGCTTCTAAGTCTTTCAAATACCACATAATATGGGCCTGAAGAAGAGCAATGGCCATGGGAATGTATGGCACAGAAAAGAAAGAAATACATAGGTAGAATTTGTAGATTTTTTTTTAAATATGTTTTTAATTGTAGATGGATACAGTGTCTTTATTTTATTGCTTTGTATGTGGTGCTGAGGATCGAACCCAGGGCCTCACGCATGCGAGGCAAGCGCTCTACCGCTGAGCTACAATCCCAGCCCCGTAGATTTTTTTTTATCTGAATAGAAATTAAATGGTATTCTAAAATTTTGACTTCCAGGTGACTGGGGATAGGAATGAATTTAAAAGAAATGGGGAAGTCAAAAGGAGGAAGAAGTTTTGGAAACAAATGACCATATTCATCCCTGGACAGATTGAGGGTCAACTATTGGTGCCAGACCCGGGTGGAGGAAGCCAGGCCATTTAAGTTGTGGTTGTGGAGCACAAGTGGCAGACTGGTAGCCAGGGGTCAGCAAAAGCCTACAGAAGTGTTTTCTTTGTTCAACATAGTCGTTTTATTTATTTGTAATAATTTTTATTTCATCCTCACACTGTAGTTAATAAATTGACCATTATTTTCTCTCTTAGCATTTAGAAAATATTAGGACACTTCTGGCTTACATTGTTACTTTTGAGAAAGAATGTCATTCCTTTTTAGTTGGTTTTGGTTGCTTTTAACATTTTTCCAACTATCTAATATTTTCTAGTTTTATTGCAACATGTCTTAAGTGAGCACTTTTTAAATTTATTCTGCTTGGGCTCATTATTAATCTTGAATCTTAAGGATTTATGTCTTACATACATTCTGAAAAGTTCTCAAGTATTAACATTTTGAATGCCCCTTCCTCATCCTCTCAATTTATTCTTGAAAGAATCCCTCTTTTTTCTCTATATTCACATGGTACTTCAGAAATTAGGGTGGCATGTTTCTTCCTTAAGCAATAATCAAGGATTTTAGGAGCACTGTGCCAGGATCTGGAGACAAAGACCCATATGTATTCCTGATTATCTCACAACAGTATCCCCACCCCATGGGGATACTGTGTGTGTGTGTATGTACAAGTGTGTGCACATGCATGCACGCTGGGGTATGCAGCCTAGAGCCTTACACATGCTAAGTACATGCTCTGCCACTGAGCTACATACCCAGCCCCTAGGCCTTTCTTTTATATTTTCCATTTTATTATTTCTCTCTTATCTGTTCTGCCAATTTTGTCATGTTTCTTAGATCACTAATTTTTTCCTCAGCTATTGAAAATATGCAGTTTGATCATCTGCTACAAATTCATTGACTTTTTCTTTTGTAGAAGTTCTGTTTGGTTCTTTATCAGATCAACTTTTTAAAAAAGCAAACCTTATCCTTTTATCTTCTTTGTGTATTCTCTCTCCTTGTATGTCTTTAACAACTTAAAACATTATTTTCCCAATTCAAAATTGTTCTTCTATGAAACTATTTGTGCTCTCAGATGATTCTTAATGTTTTTTATTCTACTTATGTATATATGTATTTATTTTTGCAGAGCTGAGACTTGAACCCAGCACTGTACCACTGAGCTATACCCTCAATCTCCATAATTGTTCCTCTTTTTAAAAAAATACATTATTTTTTATTTGTTCTTTTTAGTTATACATGACAGTAGAATGTGTTTTGACATCTCATATTAACATAGAATATAACTTCTCATTCTTGTGGTTATACATGATGTGGAGTTACACTGGTTGTGCATTCATATATGTGATTCTTCATCTTGATAGTCTTATTTTCTTGTGTACTTAGTAGTTTTGGATTGTGTGACCCTCTTCAGGAGGACTATTCTCTCTTAGAATCCTTGATGGCAGTGTGTTTTGCCTCTTCCTTGTATCGCAGCCTAGGACAAGTTTGCATGTAAATTTCCGACTCCTTGGTTATACTTTAAAATCTATCTATATGAAGGGCAGGTCTCTGAACATACATTCCTGGGAAAGGCTTTCCTACACCTCACCCAAGTCAGGACAGAATAGTTTTATACCTTTCTGTTGCCCTTTTCCTTGAGGTGATGGCTCTTTGACATTATGTATGAGGAAATCTTACTTCCACCAACCTAACGAAGGAGCCAAGATCTCATCTTTTCCTACATGGACATTAAAACCAAACCACTATTTTTTTTTTAAGATATATGTAGATAATGGTCTATTTTATCATTTAATACCATAAAATATATACAAATTTATTATAAAAACAAAATTTATCAAAACATATGCATACTACCAAATTCAATGCCATTTGCAGTCAAGAGCAATGTAAACAAAGATACAATATTAAGTCATAACTGCTTCCAATAGAGACCACGTGGAATGTAGCCTTTGAATGACCTCTTTATTTTTTTTTAAGGTTTATACTCTACATATTTTTTAAATTAATTTATTTAAATGCATTTCAAGTCATAGTACATATATATAGCTCAATGTTTCCATTTTCCTGGTTGCAAACCAGATAGAGTCACACCATTTGTGTCTTCATACATGCACCTAGGGTAGTGATGACCATCTCATTCAACCATCTTTATTAGTGACTTATCATGTAATAAATGGAATAAATAAAATATAATAAGTGGAATATATAAATATAATAAATGGAATAAATAAAATATAATAAGGAATAAATAAAAAATAAATAAGTAAAATAAAATATCAATGTCAGTAAAGATATACAAGATGCTTATGATATGTCTTTGTTCTTATTTTCTATTTTGATGCAAATTTTGTGATTTTACATTGCTATGGGACAAATAAAACTAACTTGTACATCAAAAAACAAAAACAAAAACAAACCCCCAGAATCCTGAGTGACTGAGTAGATGGGGGGTGGTGGGGAATCCAGGATTTAATCCTTACCTACCTACCAGGGTGTAGCACCTTCCTTCATTTGTTGCTGCTGCTTGCTTGTTTGTGGCTCCTGGGGGAGTTTGCTACTTCTTTCATCTGAAAGTATATTTGTTACTTTGTAATTGATAGATACAACAACTAAACACAATGTGAGATATGGGGTTGGATCCTAGAACAGAATTAAACTCTATTCTCTGTAGTTTAGTGTGTATTTGCTGGTTTTGATAATAGTACTTTGATCATGTAAGTTGTTAACAATATGAGAAGCTGATTGAGAGGTACACTTGAGCTCTCATACTATTGCATTTTTCTGGAAGTCTAAAATTATTTCAAAATAAAAAGATTCTTAGAAGCATAATTGTTTTATTCACTTCTGAATATTTTGTAATGAGAAGGTTTCCACTTTTACACATATTTTTATTGAGATCCAATGTCAATAATAATAACAATAATAATAAATTTCCAGCCCAGCAATAAACATACAGCCATCCATATTTGCAGTTCTCCACCTATGGGTTCAACAAAGCACAATCAAAATATTCAGGGGGGAAAAAATGTCTGTACCAAACATGTTCAGACTTTTTTTTTCTTTATTCCCCAAACAATATATTATAACAGCTATTTACATAATATTTACACTGCATTAGTTATAAGTAATCTAGAAATGATTTAAGGTATATGGGAGGCTATGTGTAATATGCAAATTTTATGCCATTTTTAATAAGAGACTTGAATATCTGCAGATTTTGTTATCCTGGGGTTGATAGGGGAGTCCTGGAACCAATCTCCTGTGAATATAGATGAGTGACTGTTACTAAAATAAACTATCTAATATTTCAATAAAAGAAGTTGCATTAAAAATAGTAAAATAGAGATCTTCCTTCTCCAAAATATGGATTTTTAGCTTCTTGTTAAAAGTTAAGACTGTCTGATTAAACCTAGGGCCTTGTGTTTGCTAAGGAAGTGCTGTACCGCTGAGCTACATTTCCAGCCCAGCGAGAAACATAATATTTAGTGTTCTCTGATAAATTTTAAGAAAGCATGTCACAATGGAGGAAATAAGATAGTTAAACCAGAAGAGCTAGAATTTGTGCTGTCATGAAGAAAGCACTAAGGGACAGGTTATAAGACTGTCAAAAAGTTCAAGAAAATTTTAGCATCAAAATTTATAGCATAGAGCCAGGAGGGTTGGTGCCCTCCTGTGATCCCATAGTTGGGATTACAGGTTCATGGTCAGCCTAGGCAACTTAGTGAGACCCTATCTCAAAAATAATAATGATGATAATTTAGACTTAGAAGAAAATTCCACAGATAATAGTGAGGAACTCTTTTTTTTAATTTTTATTTTTTGAGAAACTCTTTTTAAAATTGCTCCCTCAGTATTATTTTTAAGGGCATGGAGGACAGTGTTCTATGGAAAAATAGCCATCAACGCCTTCGAGTGGGGTAGCAATTTAGAAGAGCTGGACTCTGAAATGTTTTCCGAATAACCAATTTATGTCATTTATATTTTCTTTTTTACATACGTGTGATACTTAAAATCTATGTCTAAAAAGCTTTTCAAGTTCTTTCAATCATCATAAAATTAAAATTCTGCCTAAGAAAGCTTTTTTACAATTATTTTGCAGCTCTTTTCATTTCTTAGCAGTACATAAAATAAAAGTCTTAGCTCTACAAAATTAGTATATTTTACTACACGTGGTATGTTTATATATGTTCTGTGGATCTTAGCCAAAGGTTGTTGAACCCTTGGAGCTGCCACAGCAGTTTCTAAACATTTTGAACATAGTACCTTTCCCTATGAAAAACAACATAGGCCAAATTTCCCTCCCCCTGCCTTCAGCTAAATCATACCAGGTCTGCACCACTGGGTATCTTTATAATCAGAAGTCTTTGTAGCCAGTTATACATCTTTGTTAGATATATTTGATAACATTTTTCAAAACATGCTGTTCATGGAGAGGAGAAATAATGAAATAATAAAAGGACATTGAGATAACATGTCTTAAGAGGCCCACTTTAATATGTAGCATTATTTTTCACCTAGTAATAACTGGTTTTGGATCTGAAATTCACCAAATTTTCAAACATCTACCCCTCTACTAGGAATATTGATTGCCAAAACTGGTGTTTAAATGATCTGATTGAAGATTCATTTATATTTTAAAAAAAAAGTTCCTGCAGCTATCATCTTCTGAGTTTCCAGGCCCTTCTTCCCACAGTCCACATACCATCAGATATTGGAACATTGGATAAAGTTTAATCTGTTTCAGGCTGTGTGCCAGGGAAACCAAATCTAGTACACAAAAAGACATCCTCCTGTTAGCCTGAGCGAGAGGAAAGGAACAATTAGATAATGCAGTAATGGTTTTAGATGTGTACATAAGAAGCTCTTTTAGAATATATTTTTCTAAATTACTTGACATGAGCATGTGTAAGTTAAACAGGATTTAGTTCTCAGTATTTTTTTCTCTAGAGATGTCTTTCCAGGAAGGATGATTAAGTGAAATATAAACACCACATGAAAAGTGGACTGGCTTTCAAACATTTTAGTGATTCGTTTTTTTAAATAAACAACTGATCACTGTTACCTTTAGTGAAGAGTGTCTCTCCTGATTGCTATATAATGGAAAGTGAGTTTTGAATGATTTTATACATTGGTGGAGTTCAGATGCATCAGTAATGGTTCTGACTTAGGTACTGATTAAATGTAACTTTTTTGCTACTGTATAAGCCAGTACTCTGAACAAACCATCCACAGTGATGTGATGCCATACTGTAGATAAAACTCATACATTGATTTTAAAAATTGATGGTTTAATGGACAGTTGTGTTTTACAGTGTGAATGATTTTTTTCTTCATTTTTAGAGAGGTATTTGAGTTTTTAAATTTGTGTTTAATAGTACTGCTGATGGAACATTGTGTGGAGCTTGGATTTTAAGCAGTGGGTTTCTGTGATGGTGGGCTGTGCGTCTGGGGGAATTATGAGCCTCCTTTTCACAAGACATAGGAATTGGGACCTCAGAGGACAACAGCAGCATAGAGTACTGTGAAAATCTGAACGTGGGACCTTGGGAGAATGAGGATTGACTTTCATGGCTGAGTCTGCTTGCTGTCTTTGTGCTGTCTTAAACTCTTCAATAGCACACAGTGGCCTTTCAAAATGAAATAGTCTTTCTAAGTCTGAGCCTTCTCAATATTACTGTTTCTAAAGTTATCTAAGGGTTATATTGATCATCTTAACTATGTTTATGTTGTCTGTGCTGATACCAAGTTTGTTATCAATATTCAAAAGAACATTCTTCATAGAAGAACATGATAGAATGAGCTAAGCCATTGGGACAGACAAATATCTTTCTCTGCATTTTATTGGAATGCATTGCTAAAAGTGGCTTAGGGTATAAGCAAATTACTTCATTTTGATTCTAGATGCTGAGCTCCTAATAGCTTTTAAATTTATACAGTTTTTGTTTAGCTGTCAAAACATTTAATTATATCATGCCCAAAGGTGTAAAGCTGTCAAATAAATCTAAGTTTAGGCATAAACATTTGCTAAGTTACATGTGCTACTGCACCCTAGTAGTCACTGGGCAGCTTCTGAACCTGTTGTGGGGGAGGGGTGTGTTGAGGAACATTAACTCAGCAGGTACAGAACAACATTGGCCCAATGAATTGATGATTACTTGTAAAACAGCAGGTAGTAATGCCCCCAAGTCTTTGTAATTCCTCTCTTCATAAAATAAAGCAGGCAAGAGAGTGTGTGGATTCTTTGGCTCAGTTTGCATCACATGAAAGCTGTCTTTTTGCAAAAAAAAAAAAAAAAGTATTTTTTCTTTCCTCATTTTAATCTTATTCTTTGTTTTCTCTTCAACGACAAATATACCTCATTCATACTTTATACCCTTGTCTCTTAATCCAGAGTCTTTGCTCTAAGAAAAATGATTCCAGGAGCACGCATAAAAGATGCCTTGTAAACTGATCAACATTTATTTGCTTTAGGTTTCAAACTTTCTATGTAAAACATTTTTTGAAGAAAGAAAAATTTTTTGAATTTCTGTTAGTACTGGTTGTACCATACATAAAAATATATAGTATTTGATGACATTATTTGGAGGTAGATTGTTAGCGAAAATACTAATGCAGACTTCACTAATGCAAAATTCACTAAGAGGTAGGGGAGTAAAGTAAATTAGTTCTACTTTGAAGCTTTTATTTTCTTCCCCTTTCAAAATGAATGGGAAGGCCCTTGAGAGGCCCTTGAATGAAAGCCGCTTTTCATTAGTGCTACCAAATACCTACTTGAAAGAGTGGAGTTCTGACTGAACACCCACACAAGAGAAAGGGAAAGCTTCCTTTTCTGCTGGAGGACCATCAGCTAAATAGCTCTTGGCTTCTCTTTTCCAATCAGGTGGTTTCACATCAGAGTTAATTACTCCAGTCATTTATTCTAATCACCCTCCTCTTATGGCTAGCTGCATTCTGTCATGGGGTGGCATCGTTTGAAGCCAGTTAAGTTTGAAAACCACTGCAGGGTACTTGAGGCTCATTAGTGAGGCCTATCCATGCCTGGCTTTGGATTTGCTCCCTGATTAACTCTGCATCTCCCTGCCTCGCCACCCCCAACCCTCTCCCAGCCCCCACTCCTCCGTGTAGTCCTTCCAAAACAGGAATGTTTCAATTAACTCTTGCCATGCTGCTTGTCTTTTCACCTACATATTTTAAGAGAAATTTAAATGCCTAAGTTGCTACTAATATATTTGATTCTGACATTTTAACTATATCCTGAGTGGGTTTTAACTGCCTTGGTTCCCATCCTACAGAGAAGTTGTATTTTGAACAACAAAGAAAGAAAATGATGGTCTTGGAATGAATACATTCATGTCTTTGATCCAGTTCTTGAAACATAACAATGATAGTGATTCCAACTCTGATTTTACATTATTTCAGTGTGTTTTATCAGGGGTTGTTTGAAAAGCTTTAAAGAAAATCTCAAGAAATTTATTCCTTTGACATCCTTGTTTCTTATTAGTTATAGTATTTTAATAAAAAAGCATTTATCATAAGGCACATTTAAAAGATACTAGAATCATAAAAGCAAATAATGTTTGTTATTTTTTTTAAAACTAAAAGAAAAACATGTAATCAATGTCCTAATAGTTTGTGCATGGTTGTTATATGAAAGTATTTACAACATTTTCTAAAGATTAACAAAACTGCTGAGCATGGTAGCACACTCCTGTAATCCCAGCTACTTGGGAGGCTGAGGCAAGAGAATTGTAAGGTGGAGGCCAGCCTCAACAATTTAGCAAGACCCTGTCTCAAAATAAAAAGGACTGGTAATGTAGCTCAGTGCCAAAGTGCTCTTGGGTTCAATCCGTAGTGACCCCCACCAAATTAACAAAAAGCATATAACCAGTAGGTAGTTAAATGAAAATGTTTAAGCAAGGAATAAGGGACATTTTCTCTATTCTTTCTACACAGCAGTTTGATTTAGAACTTTATTTATGAACAACTTTGTTTCTGAACAAATAGTTCATGTGTCAAAACAAAATATAGAAATTAAAATATATAAAATCTTATATTTTATAAGTTGCTGATGTTCATTGGTATTTAGAAATAAGCAGAATGAACTTTTTAAAAAATCTTCTCAAAGTAGGTTTTTTGTTAAATGGATTGCAGTCTTCTTTCTCAAGAGTCTTTGAATATAGCAACCAACAAAAACATTGACATTCTCTATCATGATCTGAAGGCTAATTTGAAAAAAATTTCTTGATTTGAGATTCTCCCAATGAATATGCATTAATATAATTTAACAATATCCATTAATATATAAATATCCATTAATATGAGTGAATATAAATTAATGAAAAATTACCTAGAGTATAAATTTCTTATTCAGTTCAATAAAAATTTATTGGTCCATTCCCAGGATGCAGGTATAACCTGTGCCTTCCATAAATTCACATCCTAGGAAAGAAGACAGAAAAGTAAACTGTAACACAAGGCAAAAATATTTGTTTTAAAGAGATAATGTGCCAGTGCAAAAACCAGAGAAAGAGCAGTTAAACCTGTAAATAAAGCCTCCCAATGTACATGGCGTATTGATAGGGTACACACTCTGCAATGCTTATTACTAGTGTTTCTAAGTTATATATATAAACCAATTGTGATTAATTCTTGTATGAAATGATTTCATAATTTTGGAACTTTCACGAATCACTATTTTTTTTTTGGTCATATACCATTCCATATCCAAATTATTCAAAAGAATGTGTAGTGATTATAGCATGGTTCCAAGAGTCAGACAGCTCTGGGTTTGGGTTGCAATGCTGACATTTGCTAGCTGTATGACATCAGGCAATGTACTTAAGCATTCTAAGCTTCATTTGTAAAACTGCTTTTTAAAGTGTAGTACTTACCTCCTAGGATTATTGCAATGGTCAAATAAAACAATCCTTGTAAAACATTTAGCACAGAACTGGGCACTTTGTAAGCATTCACTAAATGTTAATTTTGCTGTTACTGTATTGCTGTTCTTGTTTAGGTGGTCAGTGCATTTCCCCAGGCTGATATCCATGTGCACTTTTCTTGCATCATGCCCGTCTGTCTTTGTACTTTGTTGAGTGTATTATTGATGATATTTGCATCCATCTTGTGTACGTCATTGGAGAGAAAATAAAAGCTTGAAATATGATACTTTAATATCCACTTTACTTTTTTTTTCCCATGTAATCATCCTACCTCAAATTTGATTATATGGTTAACAAATTGTATGGCGTCTCATTTGCAGTGGCTGGAAATCACAGAAATTCTTCGCTTTTTTCTTGCACTATATCACCTGGCTAAAATTTCTATGGCCAAGTTCATACATCTTATACAATGTTGAAAGTACAAGTCCTTCAGCATAGACCTTGAATTGTGTTAAATCAGAAGAATTTCTTAAATGCCATTCATTCAATAGACATTTACTAAAGCCCCACTGGATAATTAGATGTGTGATCACAGAATTGGAAGAATGTGAAATCTGCCCTTTGGGGCTGTCATTATGAGGAGCAGACAGACCAAATAGTAACTAATTAGAGAAATAGAGTAAGTGATATATTCATTTATTCATTCAACAAATACTTGGTAAACGCCTACTACATACATGTCATATAGTAGTGAGAAACAGTACATAGTACCTGCGGTTTTGGAATTTGTTGTTTAGTACAGGAGATTAACAACAAATTAAACAAATACATGTACAATTTGTGATAACGTGTTATGTAACAAATAATAAATATAATACTTGTTATTTACCATGAAAGAGAAGCAGGACTACTTTGGAGAAGTGATTCCCCAAAAGTGGTTTCTGGACCAGTGGCATCAGTATCATCTGAGATCTTATCATAAATGCAAGTTCTTGGGCTTCTAATCTAATGAAATTCCATAAGTGGGAGCCAATGGATCTGTGTTCTAACAAGCTCTCCGGGTGATTTTGGTGCATGTTAAAGTTGGTGATCCACTGCTTTAGAGGAAGGAGAACCATTGAAAAGGTTTTTGTTGTTGATTGGTTTTGGGTACCAGGGATTGAACCCCAGGGGCACTTAACCACTGAACCACATCCCTAGCCCTTTTAATTTTTTATCCTGAGATAGGGTCTCACTAAGTAACTGATACTGACCTTGAACTTGAGCTCCTCCTGCCTCAGCCTCCAGAGTTGGTGAGATTACAGGCATGTGTCACTGTGCCTGGGCCTGTTGAAGTTTTAAGAAGAGCAATGACTTCAAATTTAGTGGCCATTAGTGGGATCAAAGGAAGTAGGGATCAAAGGGTAACTTTTAAAGAAAGAGAACAGTATGGATACTGTTTGAATCATTGGTCCAGGAAATAATGAAGTATGGAACCAGATAATCACAGTAGAACAAAAAGAAGGAAAGAATTTGTAAGATAGTTAGCAGGCTTATTGTTTGGGTAACATTTTGGTGGATGAGAAGAAAAAGAAGTGAAGAGGACTGATACATTTCTTAGTTATCTTTCTGGATGAAAGAATGAATTCAGGACCAAAAAAGTAGGGAAAATTATCCATCCATTTTTTTTGTTATATGAAGTTTTTTTGTTATATTAAGTTTAAGTTTGAGCACACCAAAAGTAGTCTACTGGGCTGTTGACATTTTGGATTTAAACTCCAGAGAGATTGATAATTGTTGGTCGAGATAGTTAAGTCTGGCTCATCTCACCTGTTTATATCAGAAACAGAGGACCTGGGACAGAATCATTAGGAGAACAAAGACCCAGCACCTAAGGAGCGAAAGGAGAATCCAACATGTGGAAAGAGAGTCTGGAGACAGGGTACCAAGCTAGGGGAAGAGTGAGACAGAGATACTGTGGTGCCTAGAGCAAAGGGAGGAAACATAGCATCTGCTGGACTCATAATCCTAGCTAAACATTTTCAGTGGTGTGCCTATAACAGAAAATGAGAATTCAGTTAAGAGGTCAAGGGAGATGTTCTTTTTCGTGGCACCCTGTGGACGATCAGCTGCATCAAGATGCAGTTGAATATCTCCTTCAGAGGTTGCTAGCTGTCAGAAACTCATTGAAGTAGACAATGAATGCAAACTTCGTGCTTTTAATCAGATGTGTTTGGCCATGGAAGATTCTGCTGATGCTCTGGGTAAAGAATGGAAGGGTTATGTGGTCTGAATTAATGGGGGGAATGACAAACAAGGTTTCCCCTTGAAGCAGGGTGTCTTGACCCATGGTGGAGTTCGCCTGCTGCTGAGTAAGGGGCATTCCTGTTATAGACCAAGGTGAACTTGTCTATAACAGCACAAATCTGTTCGAGGTTGCATTGTGGATGC
This sequence comes from Geosciurus inauris, assembly GCA_004024805.1. Taxonomy (NCBI): domain Eukaryota; kingdom Metazoa; phylum Chordata; class Mammalia; order Rodentia; family Sciuridae; genus Geosciurus; species Geosciurus inauris. The sequence goes on along the minus strand of PVHX01000374.1, from coordinate 227,343 downwards.
CAATCTGAGCATTCTCAACTTGATTATTGTAAAGAAAGGAGAAAAGAATATCCCTGGACTTAGGGATACCACTGTCATCTACTGGGACCCAAAAGAGCTAGTAGAATCCACAGACTCTTCATTCTCCCTAAGGAAAATGATGTCCCTCGATATGTTGTCAGAAAACCCTTAAACAAGGAAGGTGAAAAACCCAGGCACAAAGCACTGAAGATTCAGCTTCTCGTTCCTTTAAGTGTCCTGCCACACAACCACCAGCATATACTGCTCTGAAGAAACAGGGTACTAAGAATAAAAGGGAAGCTGCAGAATATGCCAAACTTTTGGCCAAGAAAATGAAAGAAGCCAAAGAAAAATGCCAGGAACAGATCACCAAAAGACACAAGCTGTCTTCTCTGAGAGCTTCTACTTCTGAGTTCAGTCAAAAAAAAAAAAAGAATTTTTAAGAGTAATAAATAAAAAGATCAGACCTTCAAAAACAAACAAAAAAAGAGGTAAAGGGAGGTTAGGAAAGATAATTTACTTAATCCCACTTAATTCTTTCAAGAAATGTATATTGTTGATCTCATATTGCCTATATATTCATGACTGCATAAAAATAAGTAAGATGGATCTTGTTAACTAGCCATTATTCCATTAACAATTCAAAAAGAACCAGATCCATAATTTGTGATTTAGAGTCTTAAGAGTATTATTACAGATGTTAAGAAAGCTCTGGAAGTGGACAGACTAGTTCATCTACTACTAAAATGAGATGCACTTTATGAGGATTATGAATATGTCCCATTGTCTACAAATTTCATACATCTGACTTTCAGAAATAATTATGTCCTGCTATGCTCAGTCTTACTCTGTTGTTATACAGTAGTTCTTTCTATTTATATGTGGTGCTGAGGGTCAAACCCAGTGCCTAACACATGGAAGGCAAGTGCTCTACCACTGAGCCATAGCCCCAGTTCTGTAGTAGTTCTTTTTTTTTTTTGGTACCAGGGATTGAACTCAGGGGTACTGAACCACTGAGCCACATCCCCAGCCCTATTTTGTGTTTTATTTAGAGACAGGGTCTCACTGAGTTGCTTTAGCACCTCGTTGTTGCTGAGGCTGGCTTTGAACTTGCGATTCTCCTGTCTCAGCCTCCCAAAGTGCTGGGATTACAAGTGTGAGCCACCACGCCCAGCTTCTGTAGTAGTTCTTAATGTGCATACCTGATAGAGCTGAGTAGCCAATATGTAAGAATTCTAACCTGGGACTTTTGAGGATAGCAGACTTGCAGAAGAAAGACCCCACAGTTGGTAGCTTTAGCCCTTTTACCTTTATTGTTAAAGAGGGTGATCACAGTACCCCATCTTTCAAATGCTTCCACATGTCTTCTGAGATCTGTAAGTAGACAAAGAACATATATTATAAAATATTATGTCTGTTTCAGTCTTGAAGACACTAGATTTCTGATGTCTTGTCTCAAGGTCTAGCTATTCTTCATGGTGCTGAGAAATGTAATGACCTCTTCAAAATTATATTGAAGGTCATTGTAGTCCAGCAGGTACTTTGTGCATTGTGAAGTTTATTTTTGTTTGCAGTAGGAGATATATTTTAAAAGTGTGAATTATTAACTACTGTCTTCTATTTTGTACCAAAATCTGGTACAGATGCAGTATTCAAACTGAGTAAAGCTTCATTGTTTAATTTGTAACTGCTAGTTCCATATGGCTGTTGATCACTTGAAATGTGGCTAATCTAAGTTATGGTATATACCAACATAAAATAATAAAATGAATACTAGGTTTCTAATATTTAATATAAAATAATTTTATGTTGATTATATGTTAAAATGATATTTTTATATTCTTGATATTAAGTATATTACTAAAATGGATTTGCCTGTTTCTTTTTAAAATGTACCTAACAGAAAACTTTAGATTACATATGTGGCTTACGTATTTCTATTGGACAGCACTGGCCTGAAGTCTTGGTGGTCTTTTGTTAACTAAAAAGATGAGGGGGTGGTGTGGATGAGGCATGCCATTACTGAGCATGGACATACTTTGGTTGTATTTTAATATTGAAATAGTATACAATCTTCTGTTATAGTTTTCAGCCTTAGATCCTAAACAAAAGCTTAGGATTGATTTTAAGTCTATTTTTAAAAATCCAGAACATTAACACTAAATTCCAAACTCAACCCACCTTCTACCATCTGAACTGTTTCTACTCCAGTATGGTAAAGTCTAAAGTTGAAACCAGGCTGTCATTTCAGATTCCCTTTCCTTCACCTCTTACAGTGGTATTGAGTTAACTAAGAACATATCTTAAACCTTTCTGGATCTCTTCTCCTCCTTTATCGCTGCTACATTCCTAAGGCTTTCAGTACCTCTTCCCTAGACTACTGTAGTCATCTTAGAGCTAACCTTGCCTTCTCTACCCTCCCTCCAGAGGGACTTTTCATCTCAGAATCAAGCCCCAAACAGGACACACAGTCAGCATGAGTCAGTGTTTGTTGAATGACTGGACGAGAGAGCTGCTAATGTTAAGCAGTGGTTGCAAAGTGAAAAAGACCTTTAATTTTACATTATGTACATTATATAACTGCATACACAAAATAAACACAGATATAATTTGATTCTCTAGCTAAACATCAATGCTTTAAAAATATTCAACAACATTTGTGTTTATTGTCTTTAATTCAGGTTTTTCTTTATTGGATCTTCTTGGAAATGATGATATAATAAATGTTCTGTATTACCATGGAATTTGATTTGCCATTGTAGGTTTATGGCGGTCAGTCCAGGGAATCAGTGGTGCCATGCAGACAGCTCCTTGTTTTTGTCTGGAGTCCCCGTGGGATTAAGCTACATCTGGCAATAAGTAGGGACTCTGGTCTGGCCATCTTCAAAGGCAGGAGGCTGCTAGTATTTATCAGATCTATGTGGATAAGCAAATTGGGAAAGATTAAATTTTTTTATTTTGTTTTCCTTCCTTTTGTAACTTATTGTAAAATAAACCTCCAGGAGTTTATGTACCAAATTAATACATTTTTGATGGTTTTTAAAAAGGAAACCTATTTATTTTTCTATATGTAAGTGGATAATTGAAAATTTTAGGTTAAATATTTTTATGATCAGTTTATCTTTGAGTATGTAACAGCTATGTACAATCCTCAAAATTAATTTCCTAGGGATGCTTTACTAATTTTTTTTGGAGCTGAGCATTTATGTCTATCTGTTTTAAACATCTCATGTCCGTAAGTATTAGGACATTGTGTTTGGCATCTGCCAACTTATTTATCTGTGTGGGAAACTTACCCAAAATTTCCTTCCGAGGAGACTCTTGGACCTGTATTGACATGGGCCACTACCCTTTCCAGTGAAGGAGGGCCTGCCTTCCATAGAGGTCTCTTTCATTTGATGCTCCTCACATTTTTATTTTTTATTTATTTATTTTTTAAATATTTTTTTAGTTGTTGATGGACACAATGTCTTTATTTTACTGCTTTGTATGTGGTGCTAAGGATCGAACCCAGGGCCTCACGCATGCGAGGCAAGCGCTCCACCACTGAGCTACAATTTTTAAAAGGTTATTAATCTTTTTTTTTTTAAATTTTTTTAGTTGTAGATGGACACAATGTTTTTATTTTATTGCTTTGTACGTGGTGCTGAGGATTGAACCCAGGGCCTCATGCATGCAAGGCAAGCGCTCTACCGCTGAGCTACAATCCCAGCCCCGGTTATTAATCTTATGACTTGGTTTACCCCTTGCTGAAGGGGTGGACCTTCATTTAACTGAGAAAATAAAATGGCTGCATTCCAGGCAGTTGTCATGAAGTATAATCTAGAATCTACCATTCAAAGCCTCCCCCAGGGGCTGGGATTGTGGCGCAGTGGTAGCGTGCTCGCCTAGCATGCGTGAGGCACTGGGTTCGATCCTCAGCACCACATAAAAATAAAATAAAGATATTCTGTTCACCTACAACTGAGAAAATAAAAAAATATTAAAAAAAAAAAAAAAAAAGCCTCCCCCAAAGAAATAATGTTTATTCAGGATTGCCTGAAGAGTCTGTAGTCTCTTCATTTGTCTATACTTTAAATCTGTCCTAGGATTAAGTAAGTCCCTCTGCTAGTCACATACCTGGATTCCATCATATTGCTGAGGGAGGAATTTCTTATCTCAGCAATAGAAATAATGTGTTTTCCAGGCCATCTGGTTTGTTTTTACATTATGGTCATTTCTGACTTTTAATTGTTTGTGTTTCTTTCTTTATGTTGCCTGGTAGAAAGCTTAGCACCAAATACATGGCTCACCTCTAACAAATCTATAGAATTTCTTTATGCAGCACCTTCCTTTTATCCTTATTTTTGCATTACCTAGCTTCATTTTCGTTAAATGTATCTTGCCACGTATACACATTGTTTCAAATTTTATGAATTGTTTTCTAAACAAAGGCTCACAAAATGCAGACAACAAAATAGACTAGTACATTTGTTCACATCCATTCTTAACAAAGTAGAATTCAAAATACCTCTCTATCCCTATGTGTGTTGTACTACAACTACTTTAACATATCTGTGTATTATGAATTCCTAGATTTTAGATTAAGAATGACCTAAGGTTGAAATGTTAATTAAATGTTTTAATGTTCTATAGTTCTAAAGAAAATAGTTGGATAAAATGTCAGCATACAGGAGTATTTTAAACATTAAAAAAAATCATCTCTCTGAAAAGGAAGGTAATTGTACAAGTTTGCCTAATCCTTTTGATCTTGGCACACAGCAATACAGACTTCAGTTGAGATTAAAACTATGAATTTCAAAGGAAACATGGCCTTCAGTGTGTAAAATATGTAACAGCTGGTTGGCTAGTCCATTTAAAACTACACAATAACAATCGTAGACAGAATGATTCCCTGCCAAAAGATGTACTAGTGCTTGATGAGTATATCAAAATGTGATACTAACACACACTTTTCTCTAGTAATGATATAAATGTAGAAATGAACTGTGTGCTGCCTGCTCCAAAATCTCTCATCTGCCCAACAGTTCAAGGGCAGTTTAGAAGGAGAGAACTCCTTTTAGTGATTTCTCTATCTGCTTCTAAGGCTGAACTTCAGTGTGTCGTTGACTAAATTTCATTTTTTAAAACTGTCAGAGATATATTATTTTTAGTGTTAGCATCCCACATTTTTTTTCTCTAAATCTTTGGTCCTTTTTTTCTCCTTTTTGGCCCTTCTTCATGACTTACTGATCTTAAATGCCATTGCTTCACATACATTTTCAAGCACTTAATGTTAAATTTTTCTAGGTAAATTATATAAAACTTGTTTATGGTTTTTGTTATAAATTTATAGTAGATAAATATGTGGACTCTGAAACATTGTGGTATATTTGTAATCACTGTAGGATAAAGTTAAGCTTATGTTAGTAGATTAAAGTTCATTAAGTATTTCACTCTTTCCAATATTGTATTTCACCCATACAAGTAACTCTTAAAATGAATGCATTTTCAGAAAAATAAGGATTGATATGGATTTATCACTTCCAACAAATCCCATTTGGAAAGCAAATTTGTATTCTGAATGTGTATCTGTCCAAATATGAAAATATGTTGATTTTTCTATGATCTTTTTGGTTTGAGAATTTTGATACATAGTTAACAGCAGATTTTCTTTTTGCCTTAGTTTATTTCAGGGAAGGAAACTATGAATTTAAATTTACAGTTTTAAATTGTAGATTTAAAATTTCCTAAAGTTACTTGGATTCACCACAAATTCAGAACCAGCACTTCAAGAGTTAATGTATCTTATTAGGGGGACAGGAAATCTGGCAACTATTGCAGAAACTAGACCTAATGGTGCACACAAACAATTTGTCAGTCTTCTTAAATGTGAATAGCTTTCCGCAAAGTGGCTGCTCTTGCTTTGTTTGAACAGGCTAAACTTTTCCTTTTTGGACTTTAAATCTTAGAAGTGAAATGCGATCCACATATTCAATCAAAATCATTTAATTCAAAGCATATTTTGATTGGAACAAAGTTGACATGGAAAGAAACTTTAGAATAAAAAAGTTGAAAGGACTTTATATCATATATTTAGCAGGAAAATTTGAAACAGTTCTAATTAGGCTGAAAAAAACAGCTTTCTTCAATGTAAATTACAAAGGTCATATATCAATGTTAAGGAAACATTACCACTAGTGTTTGAAATCCAGCACATGCAAACGTAACAGGCCAGTTCATTTTAAATCTGTCTCTGTGTGTGTTTGTGTGTGTGTGTGTGTGTGTGAGAGAGAGAATAAAAAGAAGGAAGGCTGTATTAATTTTATTTCAAGTGAAAAATATTTAAAATTCCAAGTTTATAATTTTGTATTGCCTTTTTGACAATCCAAACATGCTCAAATTAAGATTCGTTATTAATTATAAATATAATTGAATATTTACAAATAAATTTTTAATTCTCTCATTAAAAGTGTTATTAGTAAGAGTAAATCATTGTTTTTCACGTTTGTATTTGAAATGTACGGGCGTGGCATTTTGTATCCTGGAACTGAATCGGGCCTTCTAGAAGCCTGGGAGTAGAAGTAGTGGCATAGGTATGCAGAACTGTGAATCTGGGCTGCAGTCCTGCTTTGTTTTGGTTATATGATTATTTATGAACTTAAAAGTATGTAAATGATATTTGATTTTTAATTTGTTAATAAAAATCATCTATCCCATAGATATCACTAGTTTTTTCTTAGTTTTGTTTATTTTTATGGTTGGGGATTGAACCCAGGGCCTCATGCATGCTAGGTTAGCACTCTACCATCAAGCCACATCCTCAGCCCTTTTTTTTTTTTTTTTTTTTAAATGGGTGACTGGATAAATAAATATTAATATTAATTGACAATAACAGTATGAGAAACATGAATATTATACAAGTATAGCTTGTTTGTCTTGGTAAAGTTATCTAATAATTTCTTTTGGTAATTGAAATCTATTTTCTTTGATTTTACATAATTTTTACGTTAGTGAAAATTTGATTTTTAAGGGAAATTGGTAGAGTATTTCTAAAGTATACATAACTTAAATCATGATTAATGCCTTTTTAGAATTTTTATTCTCAAATATCTTAAAAAGGTGAACTATTTCTTTGTTATCACTTATTTTGACTCCTTTCTATATAAAAAGAATAATTTTATATAACATTTTTATCAATAAATAATTCATTTCCTAAATGGGTTAGTTTCAGATTGCGTTCTTTCAGTAAGATTTATTGTTAGACACATATTCATATGTTATAATTATTTCTGACACAGGGTTATACAAGCCAGTTATTTATGAATAATTTACTATTTATAATCTTAAAGCTTTAATTCGTTGATATCTACATGAGGACAAAACAAATGAAAGTTACTAATAAGTGTTTTATTTGACATCTGTATATTCTACTCTTTAGCATATCTCAAGTGTTTTAGTCTCTGTCTAATAGATCTCATTAAAAAAAACAGATATCAGCCCCAAGACAGTTTGTCAAGACTAATATGAGTCCCTCTGGATTGGATTGACAATTTCTGTGAGGCTTCATATCATAATCTTTTCATAGCCTTATTTGATTCTTAGCAATTGGACATTAGTTACTGATTTATTTCATAACAACTCAGATGAGTTGAGTATTATTGTATTGTGTTGGGCATTTTAGTGGATTTTCTTTTTTACAGATTTTACTCAGAACACACATCAGATGTAAATGATGTATGCACCCTGCTAGGGGAGTACTAACAATTGATTGGTTGGGTTCGAGAGCAGCATGGGAAGAATGTTACTATCCCCTGGCTGCAGACCGTATTTAATGCCAGTCTTAATGAGGATTGTCTGTCCTAAAGGCTTTGAAAGACTCAGATGTGTAACATTCTACTAGCATTGTGTGTGTGTGTGTGTGTGTGTGTGTGTGAGAGAGAGAGAGAGAGAGAGAGAGAGAGAGACTAAATATGTAGGCTAAGAATTTTATATAATGAATACTTTAAAAAATCTTATTCTATAAATAAGGTGCTTTAAAGAGTTTAATAGAGGTTTTATGATTTTTGTTATTGAATTTCAAAAACAGAAGTTATGAAATGTAGTCCCAGGGTTTTCCATTTTCAGTTATTTTTGTTTGTGTTTACTTTCTCCTTCATTTCCTCCAACTTGTCCGTCCCTCTTTTCTCAAGTCTTTAAAGGGTGCATTTGTTTATTAATATATACTCTTTGTTAGGCAATTGTCATTCACTCATATCAAGAGGATGTTAAAGTCCGCAGCAAGCTTTGCATTGAAATGATTTCAAAACTTCTTGGAATTCTATGTCATAGTTGCCCTTTGGGCATCCCTTTTTAAAGCTTTGGGTATGTTGTAAGAAATGGTTGAAACTAACTAATGAAATTTTTAGTTTAGTTTTTAAAAAAAATTATTTGAAATTCATCTGGGTGCCATGGCACATTCCTGCAATTACTTGGGAGGCTGAGGCAGGAGGATCACAAGTTTTGAGGCCAGCTTGGGCAATTTAGAAAGGCTCTGATGCAGAATAAAAAGGGGTGGGGATGTAGCTAAGTGACAGAGTGCCCCTGGGTTCAGGCCCCAAACCAAAACAAATAAATAAACATTTTTTTGAAGTTTATTCATGAAGGTGATGTGTTTATCAACCTCTAAAACAGGTTATGCCAACAATTCCGTGAATTAATAGTTGATCTATAATAGCAACTGGGAGGACTGCACCATGGCGCTGTGGTTTTCTCTGCATGTGTGTTTGCAGAATAATATGAGTATAGAGTATTGTTCCTTTCAGCATTTTTGTTTAAAATTCTGATGCAGTGTCAAGATGTAAAGCTTTAAGCATTTAAATCTAACCAACTTCACCATTTTGAATGTGCATAAAGAAGTAATCAACCATTAGGAAAACTCACAGTTCTTTGTTTGATGACACATAAAATAAAATTGCCCTAGTTTTTAGAGCTTTAATATTGAGAAAATTCATTTGTACTTTGTCATTTGCTGAGCCTCCTAGAATTTTATAGTCTCAAATCACAAAACCATGGACACTCGGGAGACTCCTGGCTGTTTTATCTTATTAAACAATTTTGAAATCATTAATTTTTAATTAGCTTGGATGCAGGTTTTTTTATCGTTTCAATAGTGTGTGTATAAGAACTAAACGTTTTTTATTTAAACTACTGGCAAGAGTATTATTTACATAAATAAGTATAGGTTCTTAGAATACATACTGTGAGTTTGCTTCATATAGTAACACTTCTTAGTAGATTCAGAGATATGATACATTAAACTGTTATAGTAGAGTCTTTCAGCAGTTTATTAACCCAGATTTTTGAACAACAATCAAAAAAGATGTAAGCTAAAAGATATGTGTAAGTCCTTCCCTGATTGAAAGTTCTAATTAAGTGAATTGGAGAAAATTAACTGAAATTAGCTGTCAGAAAGTCACATTTAAATGAGTGATGAGCTAGTCTGGCAGTAAACATTTAAATGATATAAATTGCCATTTAAGTGTATGGTTTAATGTTTGTCATGCATTAATGTGACATGAGACTGCAGTGACAATCAAGCAGCTTGCTCTAATTTGAACATATTTAGGGCTTTTGTGTGGAGTGCACTGCACACAAATTAAGACAATTGCTGTTTTTATGTGTCACTTTAAACGTGTGCCCCTGCTCCCTCCCATCCCTACCCGGCCTAAGTTAATGAAACAAACGTATCATTTTTGTGTGCAACTTGCATTAGTAGTATCTAGATTTTAGATTCATTTTAAATGTGTGTACTTAAAATAGGAATTTACTTCAGGTTATTACAAGCTCTTCTCTTCTTATTTCAAGTAAAATATGAAGTAGTTTTGTGCTCTCATCTCTTTACCAGATTGGCAAAATATTATGAATTTTATAATAATTGTCTAAAATAGTAACTTTCAGAACAGAAACTAGCTAAATATTTTTTAGGTATACTTTGGTGTATTTCAGGTATACTTTAGAAGTGAGAATTGCCTCATGCCTATAGTTTTATTTATAGAATTACATTTTATGGTATTGAAAAACCATGTTAAATGTTATTAGTTAAGTGGAATTTATTATTTGTATTTAGCCATAAACATTTTTCTTGTTCTTAGGTACTTTAGTATAGCATCTGTTTATACAAGAATACTCTTGTGGACTAAAATCTTTTGTCACAGGATGATTTATATCTCATTGGTTGCTTGCTGTAGATGTTAGTAAATTTGGGCTGGGTGTGTACATCAGTGGTACTTAGTAAGCACAAGGCCCTGGGTTCAATTCCCCCAGCATGGAGGTGGGGAAGTTTATTTTAAAACCCACAGATGTCTTATCTATGCTGCAAAACACAACAAAAATATATTGCGATCACATACTTTTACTCAAACATTTGTGCTAATTTCAGTGAGATACATTACCACACATAACTTGGTATACTTTTAGTTAAGATTCAACATTTTAAATTCGAGAATTGTTTATTGGTAAACTAATCCGTAATGTTTAACTTTTATTTTGGAATAAATTTAGAACATTACATAATATAAAGATGAATATCTTCCAAAAAACCAAGTCTCTAGTTTTTAAAACTCTTTAGTATTTGTAACTTTATAAAATTCAGCAAACATGTGTTGTTACCTATTGTATTTTGGCACAATGCTAGTAAGTGGGAATATCATGATAAACAGCAAGTGGGTCTTGTGGCCAGTATTTCAACGGAATACTGGATTATGTTCATTCACTATTTATTGGGCATTGTTATGTGAATAACAAAATATTTGATCTGGTTTGATATTAATACCTAGAATAATAATACAACTATTCTTCAGAAAATCTAGCTTGTTAGCAAAAAACTCAACCAAAATAACTAAACAATTGGGTTAATAGTTGTTGTAGTAGACAATAAAATATTTTAATTCCAGAAAAATTGTAAATATTTCAAGTGGATAGTAAAGTTTTAATGTTTTCATGTTTGCTTTCCCAAAGTCAACTTTACACTGTATGATGCCTTTGTTTGAAGCATAAATTGAATATCTGCTAAGGCCTGAGTTACAAATGTGACCAAAATAGGCTCAGTCCTGGGCCTCACAGTGCTTACTGGACTATAGAAGAGTATTGAAATCTAAGGAGTTATTATAGCTCAGAATGACAAGTGCCAGAAAGTCTCTTATCATATGCAAAAGAGAACAGATTCTGGTAGAGAACAAGATAATCAGAATTGATTTTATTTTTTCAAGGCAAGGGGATTGAATACAGGGCCTCATATGCTAACAAGCACATGCTCTAACCACCGGGCAACCTCTACCCCCAGTTTTGATTTGGGGGATTTGTTTCTGCTTGTTTTCTGACTGGCCTTGAATTGGCAATTCTTCTGCCTCAGCCTCTGAGTAGCTGGGATTATGGAACGCACCACCAGTTTTATTTTCTTAAAGTCCCCCCTCCTTTTTAATTTTTATTAGTTTTGTTTATTTTTTTCCTGGTACTGGGGGGTCAAACCCAGGGCTTTGTGGATGCTAAGCAAGTGCTTTGCCACTGAACTACATCCCCAGCCCTCTTAAATTCCCTTTTGACAGTAAGTTTACTGTTAAACTTTTCTGTTTGTTCTAAATATGTCTCTGCTTTAAAAGTAGAATTCAGCCTAATGATATGATTTACACCCTTTTTTTTCAGGCCCTGGAGAGTGAATTTGTTTCCTGCCAGCTTCACCAATGGATTGATCTCATTTTTGGCTATAAGCAGCAAGGACCGGAAGCTGTGCGAGCCCTCAACGTGTTCTATTACCTGACCTATGAGGGAGCCGTCAACCTGAATTCAATAACTGATCCTGTGTTGAGAGAAGTAAGTTAATTTTTATAGTTTTTTTTATAGTTATCTGACTAAAACACAAACTGGTGGTATTAAATATCACCTTCACTACCCTTTAATTATACTGGTGGAGAAACTGAAACCAGGTGGACAAAGTGAATTAAGCCAGGTAAACTATCAATTAGTGACCTAGTAGGGACTTGAACCCATACCTTCCCTTCTACAAATTGTTTGCCTCAATATGCAATGTGAGCTTTTTCAGTCCTATTTATAATTTTGTAGCTTTGGAGGCTGCAAATACTGGGAAATGGTGTTTAATTAATGAAATATTGGGAGCACAAATCTAAATGCAATGAAACATTTATATGCAGTACATAAATACATATATAACTATATAGAAATCAATAGTTGAATCAAAGTCTAAAACTTTCCTGTGTCATCAAACTTGGTATTAGATGTAAATGAGATTTGTTTTATCCTTGTGATTTATTTTCTAAGGTAAAACACTTAAAGCTTAGTTTTAGCAAATGCTTTATTCATAAACTATTCTGCAGTGGACCATGTATTTTTTTAGTATTTCTGATCTGTTTATACATAACTCTAACTTACCTTATATGAAAAATTATAGAATTGAACAGATACGGGCTGGGACTGTGGCTCAGTGGTAGAGCGCTTGCCTAGCATGCGTGAAGCACTGGGTTCAATCCTTAGCACCACATATAAATAATAAATGAACAAAATAAATATCCATCAACAACTAAAAAAAAATTTAAAAAAAAAGGAATTGAACAGATACAATCCCAAACATATATATAACATTAGAAGAGAAACTATTTAAGAAACTAGAGGCTTTGATTCATAGGAAAAGTTGCATATTTTGAAGGATACATTATTTTTGATGTGTAAGGTTTATTATTTTTCATTAGGACTTTGTATATTCCTTTATAGTTCTACTTATGATATGACTGTTAAAAATATATAAGGACATGTTCAAATTAATTTGCATGTTATCACTCGGCTCATGTGCTTGCTAGAAGTTAGTACACAGGCAGAAGCATTGTATACCAGATATGCATTTTCCCTGAATTGTTCAAGTTTTGAATTGCTATTTTTCACACTTTAAAAACTGTGGAGGCAGCTGAGCATGGTGCACACCTGTAATCCTAGTGTCTCAGGAGGTTGAGGCAGGAGGATCATGAATTCAAAGCCAGCCTCAGCAATGGCAAAGCACTAAAACCACTCAGAGAGACCCTGTCTAAATAAAATGCAAAATAGGGGATGTGGCTCAGTGATTGAGTGCCCCTGCGTTCAGTCTCCAGTACCAAGAAAAAACTGTGGAGGCAGAAAGCTAAGTCATATGAACACATAAAGACCCTTCCAGAGTTTCAGATTTTTTTTGAAAATGTTCCTTCCAGAACATTTTATTAGAGGGATTTATTAGAGGGACAACCAACTGCATGACACAGAACATCCATAGGATCCTGTATGTGAAATTAATGTCAGATCAACGTGCGAGAAGCATAACAAAATAATACATCATTTTATCATTAGAAAAGAATAGCTTGGGTGTGCTTACTTTCTTTTATATTGTTTTAGTGATATTTGAAAAGTGCTGCTTTATCCTATTATATGCCAGTGCTGCTTCAGCACCCACATTGCCATTTTTGTTTTTCCATGTTCCTGTATGGTAATGGCTCATATGCTACACAGCTGATCTATAACTGAATTCACGTGATAAAATTGATTCATAACGTTTTTCTTCATATACCAGCATATTTATATTTGTTTTGTTGCCATATAATCTCTGTGGTTTTAATTTTCAAATTCCATAATATTCTATAGAGTTACTGTGGAAATCTGTTTCACATGATTTTTCCCAGTGTAAGATGCTATAAAAAAAAAAAAAGACATCTTTCAGTGTGTCTAAGATGAAACTAGCTCCTCTTTCAACTTAAGGTAATCAAAATCTATGCAACATTTATATCATGAAAACTGTGCTCAACCTGTACCTGTGGCCAGCTAGTTATTTCCTTTTTCTTTTTTTTTAATTTGTTTTATTTAGGCTTACATGTTAACACTGTAAATTGATTCATTGTATATAGATAGAGGATAACATATCAATTCTCTAGTTGTAAGTTGTATAGAATCACAACATATATGCAGTCATACATAAAGTTAGGGCTATGATGACCATCATATTCCACCACCCTTGCTGTCCCCATGCCCCCTCCTCCCTTACACCCCTGTGAACAGAGATCCACCATTGTTCCCATGTCCTTCCCCACATTATGGATGAGCATCCACTTATCAACAAGTACATTCGGCATTTGGTTTTCTGAGATTGGCTTACTTCACTTAGCATGATATTCTCCAACTCCATCCATTTACCTGCAAATGCCATCATTTCATTCTCTTTTATTGCTGAGTAATATTCCATTGTGTATATATACCGCAGTTTCTTTATCCATTCATCTATCAAAGGGCATCTAGGTTGGTTCCACAGTTTAGCTATTGTGAATTGAGCTGCTATAAACATTGAAGTGGCTGCAGCACTGTAGTATGCTGTTTTTAAGTCTTCTGGGTATAGACCTAGGAGTGGGATAGCAGGCTCAAATGGTGGTTCCATTCCAAGTTTTCTAAGGAATCTCCATACTTCTTTCCAGATTGGTTGTATCAATTTGCAGTTCCACCAGCAATGTATGAGCGTGCCTTTTTCCCCACAACCTCGCCAACACTTATTGTTGTTTGTATTCTTGATAATTGCCATTCTGACTGGTGTGAGATGAAATCTTAGGGTAGTTTTGATTTGCATTTCTCTGATTGCTAAAGATGTTGAACATTTTTTCATATGTCTGTTGATGGATTGTATATCTTCTTCTGTGAAGTTTGTGTTCAGCTCTTTGGC